>CM069861.1:159793363-160273363 GCA_036172795.1 Pelodytes ibericus | reverse complement strand
ATCAGGGCAGTGTGGGAAATATAACCGTGTGTACATACTGGGGTTATATATTGCCCTGTGCAGGAGTATATATCAGTCTCTATAAATAATACCCTCTTTAAATGTTCTTTAAAATGCATGGTTTTCTCTTTTATGAAGAAGAAAATAATGTGAGGCTATGGGGCTGGTATACTGATGCAATGCTATGGAGCTGGTATAAAGATGCTGGGGGCCATGTATAAACACAGAGAACACGCAGATTGCACCAAATACTGGCACATTCAGCATGTGCGACAGTGTATAAAGCAGACTCACAGGCGTCTAAGTTATCTACGATGAATGTCAGATTTAGGTTGTGTCGGGAAACCTCTGCCAAACACAGTTTGACCGAGGCCCATCTCTCCAACACTTCAAATTGACCGGAGTAAATAAATGGCAATTGTGCTTTGTTTTAAAACTCTCGACACTATGTGTGTGTGTGTGTATATGTGAGATACTATGTGTGTGTGTGTCGGTGTGAGTGCCATACTGTGCGTGAGATACTGTGTGTGTGAGAGAGAGAGAGATATTGCGCGTGTGTGTGGGATTGTGTGTGTATGTTTGAGTGGGATATTGTGCATGTGTGTGTGTATGTGTGAGTGTATACAGTTTTGAGAATAAATGTGAAGAGCTTTTTAGTTGAAAACCATGATTATGAATTGAATCATGAAGGATACAAGCAGATTGTGTAGCGTTTGACTGAAGGGAACAAGTATTGGTAGAGCAGGTAAGAATCATAAGGCTGGTGGCCACATTTGTTACTGAATTAATGGTGGAAAGACTGGTAAATGGGAAACCATTTTAGACAGGTTTGAGGTTATCTAGAAGGGAAGATTATCTTTTTGTTGCAGCTTATGTTAGACACATTTTTAAAATATAGTCTGTCGGAACTGGAAATTGACTGGACCTGTGGAAGGCAAGTTAGCAAAGGAATATTATTATTTGATTTAGAAACAGAGAAGTTCAGCATTTGAGAAACTGTATTTCAAGAACCATAACTCAATTGTATTTCAATTTGTGCAGCCATTCAGTGAAGTAGGGTTTCTATAAGTCTGATATCTTTGGATATCTGAGCCATGATTTAAAGCATTTGTTGTTTATGGATCTCAAAGTGATCTGTGCTAGACACATCATTAGAAGGCATGCTCAAAAATATATGACAGAATAAAATAAATATCAGTCAGGTTTATATAGCCTCTAATTTCTTAACATACAATACTGACTCAATCAGAAAGCACTGCTTGATTTACTAAAAGTGGCCAATTTAAACACGGACACATGGCAACTATCACAAATTGGTATACAATTAGTTGATTGTTTGAGTAATACAAAATCTATTGTTAAAGATATTGAAAACTGTCATTATTTCTTACAGACTATCACCCTTTGTTGCCCAAGTGCCTTGGTGTGGAATTATTCCACAAATGAAAGTAAAAACACAAATCCAGGTTCCCCTCTGGATCTCCTTCAGGTTGCGCCATCTAGCCTACCCATGCCAGGTGGAAGCTCACTCTTTAATCAACAGGTATGTTTAGTCCCAGTATTGATGAAATGAAAACCTAGAGCTTCTACATCATTGTGTTGTTTATTGCATAATTTATAAATCTTATATTTGCTTTTTTGCTATGTAGGGAGATTATGTAAAAAGCTTCCTGCACACAAATGTGCCTAGAACTTAAAAAAAGTAAATATACAGATGTCATATTGTTTATGAACAATAACAACACTTAAGTGACAATACAGCTTAACTTGAACAGTATAAAAAAAATATAAAAAAATAAAAAAACAATATACTGCACCTTATGTGGTGGTAAAAGCAGCACCAAACCAAACTAGTGTTCCACTTCTTGTTAAACATACAAATAATACAACAAGTAAATCAGTGCGCTATCCCAACAATTCACACACTTAGTTACCCTTTAAGCGGCATGGTTTCTTCCACATGTTATATAGAGGGGAAAACAAAGTAAAAATACAAAATAGTGAAGTGTGTCACATACAAATAAAGTTGTGTTGGCAAAAACAAACTCAGACCACTCACATTTCCCTGAGCGCTATGCTCAGTAAAAAAAAAGCATCTAGGAGCCCATATAGGGGTATGGCAAATGGCACTTTCCCTCAATAGATCTTCACTCCAATGCAATATGAAAGAAAGGTAAGGGGAAGGAGACCAGGCTTCAGTAAAAGACGTTTTAATAAAGTATAAAATCAAAAAGCAGAGATCTTACATTAAAAACAATAGATTTCAAATGCAGGTAAAAGTCTCTTTAAAGTGCTTTAACGACACGGAGCACTTTTATTGTGATACACACAATCACACGCAGTCACATTCACACACATACAGATACTTACCCATTAGTGTGCCAGTATTATTTTGCCAGTAATATGCCAGTGTTATTTTATTAAGCCACAGCCAATTTGCCCAATAATATGCCAGTATTATTTTGCCATTAATAAGCCACATACAATTTTCCCAATAATATGCCAGTATGATGTAGCCAATTAATATGCCAGTATGATTTAGCCACTCAATATGCCAGGATTTAGCCATTTAATATGCCAGGATTTAGCAACTCAGTATGCCAGAATTTAGCCATTAAATATGCCAGGATTTTGCCACTCAATATGGCAGGATTTAACCATTTAATATGCCAGGATTTTGCCACTCAATATGCCAGGATTTAGCCACTCAAGATGCCAGGATTTTGCTTGTTACATTGAACCCCCCTCCCCAGTGCTGCTCCGTATCCTCGGTCGTCTCCTCCGTGCAGTCTTCCCTCCTGCATGGAGGAGGGAAACACAGACACCAGGTATGATGTAACGTCACATACGGTGTCAATTGTTTTTTTTGTTTTTTACCTTTCTTTTTTTTGGCAGCCGCACCCAGCGGATGTGGACTGCCGGCTGCTGTCCACATGACTGTCTCCGTGAGGGGGGCACATTTTTTTTTTGAAAATCCAGGGGGGGACAAGCACCCCCCCTACCCCCTCCTGCGGACGCCCATGGTTCCCACCCACATGTACGAACAAAAGCAGGCCTCAATCCGTCCCGCGATTCTCCACCACCAAAGACATGACCTGAACCCACAAGAGAGTACCCACACCATTCCAGTGGACTGCAGCCAACTGAAGATTTAACTGTAGACCACCCAGGCAACCCTCCTGTAAAGATAAAGTAGTGTTTTTACCACCAGACATGCCCCCACAAGAATCCAGTGCAAAAGAAAGACAGCAACCATTAAAACAACTAAAACATTTTGTAAACCCTGTGCCTGAAACTGTAAAAAGAAAGGATGCACCTACAAACACTTTAGTGTCCCCCAAACCACTATAATTGAGTAGAAATTTTCAGTAATAGGTGTGAGCGCATGGGAAAGAAAGGGAAATGTAAGAAAAAAAGTAAAAGAAAAAGTGGGTGACACTTAGAATTTCTTTAGGCAATAGACCTCACAGAGTATCTCAATTTAAATTTCAGTAGCTTAATAAAAATAGTTTAATAAAAAATATGTATATATATATATATATATATATATATATTCACGCGATTAGTATAAATAAAAACAAGCATTAATTACAAAACACATAAAACAAAGTTATACAGATTACAAAAAATGGATATAAGGATGCCTGAGATCTCTGATAATTTTCCTGATCCCTTTCAGTTAAGGCTTCTTCATATCAACATTTAAAACTCTATTTTGGATGAGCTAGATCTAGGGTAGGCAACCTTTGGGACTCCAGATGTTGTAGACTGCATTTCCCAAAGGGTGCCTACCCCTGAATTAGATTGATAATATAATTTATTTTGCATAAATAAATGAAATAGACTTAAAATTATTTGAACCATCATGTTTATTTCATTTATTTATTTACAGTATCCTTAAATCAAGACTGCCAAGTATTGCTTTTCTATATTTTTTTCTAATTGATTGTAATTTGTATAACTTTAGTTTGTGTTTTGTAATTAATACTTGATAATATATAGTAATTGTGTGACCATATACACATATATAAATGTGTGTGTGTGTGTGTGTGTATATATATGTACATACACACACACAAAACATTTAAATATTTATAGTAAAGTTTTGGAAATTTACTTTAATATTCCCCCACTTTCCTTTTCCTATTTTTTCTTACATTCCCTTTTGTCCCCATACACTCACACCTATTAACACAAATAACTATCACTGTTCTTCACAAATTTTGGTTTTAGCTAAACCCTGCCTCTTCTACAGGGCCTTCTTTAATAGTGATTGGACCCTGGGCAAGCATTTGCCTGGGCCCCCTGGACCCTGCCCCCTCCCCTGCATGCAATTACTCCATCCATCGCAATGTTACCTCCTCCCCCACACACAAAAAAAACCCCATAAAAATAAGCACACACACAGTTGGATTTTTCTTGCAGTGAGTATTTTTCTTGCATTGAATAAAATGTGTATATTACGTGTATAATTGCAGTGTATAAACTGTATTTTTGGATACAAAATGTGTATATATGGCTGCAATATGTATACCATCTTACTATGCAACACTGCACTACAACTACTCATTACCCAAATGACAAAAATATACACAGATATTAGAGAGCACTTACATATGTTCATATATATTTATAAATATCTATACACATCTCACTCTCTCTCACTAGTTGCATTTATACTTACATGGACTTCTTAATATTATATTCAACTATTTTCATATGTAATAAAAATGTTATTGAAGAGTTGCATTTCTTGTTTTTATTCCCCTTTTCTGCACCCACATTGAACCTAAAGGACTTAACACAGCCCCATAGAGTAGCCACAGCACTTGTCATGCAGCTATATTGCACCCACAGCACTTGTCATGCACCTATATTGCACCAACAGCACATGGCTTGCACTCATATTGAACCCACACAACAGTGTAAATTTGCCCCACAGAACATGCCACAGTTTCACTTTGTTCCACTGAACTGCCCATGCAGAAAAAAGCCACATTGACACCGTTTGTCCATTAAATATGCCACAGTCAATGTGCCCATCAATATGCCAATATTATTTTGCCATTAATATTCAGTATTATTTTGCCATAAATATGCCAAAGACATGTTTCCCATTAAAATGACAATATTATTGTGCCATTCAGATACCAGTAATATTGTGCTAGTCAGAGCCCAGTAATATTGTGCTAGTCAGAGCCCAGTAATATTGTGCCATTCAGAGCCCAGGAATATTGTGCCAGTCAGAGCCCAGTAATATTGTGCCACTCAGAGCCCAGTAATATTATGCCAGTCAGAGCCCAGTAATATTGTGCCAGTCAGAGCCCAGTAATATTGTGCCATTCAGAGCCCAGTAATATTGTGCCATTCAGAGCCCAGTAATATTATGCCAGTCAGATGCCAGTAATATTGTGCTAGTCAGAGCCCAGTAATATTGTGCCAGTCAGAGTCCAGGAATATTGTGCCAGTCAGAGCCCAGTAATATTGTGCCAGTCAGACCCCACTAATATTGTGCCAGTCAGAGCCAGTAATATTATGCCAGTCAGAGCCCAGTAATAGTGTGCCAGTCAGAGCCCAGTAATATTGTGCCCCTCAGACCCCACTAATATTGAGCCAGTCAGAGCCCAGTAATATTGTGCCCCTCAGACCCCACTAATATTGTGCCATTCAGAGCCCAGTAATATTGTGCCCCTTAGACCCCACTAATATTGTGCCAGTCAGAGCCCAGTAATATTGTGCCCCTCAGACCCCACTAATATTGTGCCAGTCAGAGCCCAGTAATATTGTGCCCCTCAGACCCCACTAATATTGTGCCAGTCAGAGCCCAGTAATATTGTGCCATTCAGATGCCTGTATTCCCCCAACACAGCCCCCCCCCCCCCCCCCCAGTACTCACCGATTGCTGCTGTTCCGTATCCCCGGCCGGATGTCTCCTCCGTGCAGTCTTCCCTCCTGCACGGAGGAGGGAAACAGTCACCGGATGTGACGTTATGTCACATCCGGCGTCAGTTTTTTTTTTCTTTTTTTTTTCCGGTCGTCGCATCCAACGGATGCGGCTTGCCGGAACAACGTTCACAAGCGCAATGCGCTGTGAACGCGGCAAGCAGGGGCTGGGGGCCCATGGGCCAGCTGCCTTGGGCCCCCCAGGAGTAACTGGGCCCAGGGCAGCTGCCCCGTTTGCCCCGCGTTAAAGACGGCCCTGCTCTTCTATAATTTTAAACCCCAGTCCCCAATTGTTGTAATATTTTCTATTGTTTATTGTGATTTCTTTTTTTAAAAGTAGGCAAAACATATGCTTTTACCTGTGCAGAAGAGTATGTATATGGAATTTCATGCATGAAGCATTTCAGTGCTAGTTCAGCTAAATAATACAAATCCTGAGATCTGTTCATAACTATATACTCTATTATCCTAAAGCAGAAGTAAAAGTATTGTCTTTTTCCAGGTTCGTACAAAAATTCATGAAGTGGAGCAGCAGATCAAGCAAAGAGGTCGAGCAGTGGAAGTGCGATGGTCTTTTGATAAGTGTCAAGAATCAGCTGCAGGTGAACAAACGTTTTTATTGCCTGTTTCAGCTTAAAGGTGTTGTTCTGCTTAGACAATACTTTAAAGGGACATCAAACTTTTTTCACTCGTGATTATCATTAAGTCCCCTTTGTTGAAAACCCAACAGACCTCGATCAGACGTGCCAGGTGAGCCCTCACTATCTGCGCCTGCCAGCCTTCCCACGTACACCTCTAAGGTAGCAAGAGGTTTTTAAAAAAAAAGTTGTTTCTCTTAACTGGCCATCTATATATGTGAGCTGACACGTTGCCCCAGTGGATGACCAGGTCTTCTCCTCCCGCAGCTGAGACCTCCTCCAGGTTACTTCCTGGCAATGAACAGGGAGAAAATAGACGGAGGTGTTGGGCAGCATGGAGGATGTCTGCACGTGTCGTGCAGACATCCCCCGGCTGCCCCCACTAGCCACCAGGGATCTAGGTATAGTTAAGGGGGAGGGAGGGGGCAGGGAGACAGGGGGAGGGAGGGGTCAGGGAGACAGGGGGAGGGAGGGGAGCAGAGCAACAAGGGGAGGGAGGGGGGAAGAGACAGAGCAACAAGGGGGGGAGAGACAGAGGGAGGGGGGACAGAACAACAAGGGGAGGGGGCAGAGAAAAACAAGGGGGGGAAGAGACAGAGGCGAGGGGGAGTCAAAGGGAGGGGGAGAGAGAGAAAGCTGGGGGCAACGGAAAGAGAGAGGCAGCAATGGCACATAAAAAGGAAATAAAAACAAGAAATGCACTTTTTGATATAATTTTTTTTATTAAAAAAGCAATTTACATGTGAATATATACAAGTTTAACTTTTTTTCCTATAGGGTAGTCTTATATTCAGGCTTTTAGTTTTTTTCCTAAAGCAATATCCAAAGTTTGGGGGGGTCGTCTCATAATCAGGGTCGTCTTATAATCGAGCAAATACGGTATTCAGCAACACTGTAAAAATGAAGGCTTACAATTTGGAGAGGTGAGGAGTGGTGAGGTTTCTCTCAAAAGTGCTTATAGCTGTGCAGAGCAGCAGTGTAATTTCTGGGCTTTTCTTACAACACAAAGTTATTTCACACATGAGATTAAATTTAATTTATTTGTGTTCCATCACTGTAAGTGGGCTTGTGATACCTCTATTAAGAAGTGATTTTTGCTTTATACAGAGAGCATATTTGTTGTTTATTTTACTTTTTGTGCCACTTCCTCCTGATCGGGAATGTGATGAAGATGATTTTTATGAGTATCAGTTACAAGTTTCCCTAAAAACCAGGGGCAATAATAGTGCTTACTGTATTATGTGTGAAAAATAAAATAAAAATAGGAAGGTGGATATTACAAATGGCTAAAAAAATGTATAAGAAGTGTAATACAAAACATAAAAATATAGATATATCAATGCAGTATTCTATAAAACAAACAAACAGTGATTATGCTCCTAGTGATAAGTTATGCTTAATTGCAGTTAAAAGTTATGCATCTAATGTAAAAAGTCACAAATCTGTTGGTGGTAGAGAATAAATTGAGGATGCTGCAACAATGAAAAAAAATACCCAAAGTTCATCTATAAGTCCAGCAAAAGGGTTAAAACGCAGTCTCAGGAGAATGGTGTGTGTGAAGAACTGCAGTCCGCTGTACAAGCGCAACGCTACGTCTCGCAATCCCGCAAGTGACGGGACCTCCTCCTGTTATAATTGCTCTAGCGCTCCAGATTTTACATTTTATTCTATTTTATTTTTTTCTTAATTTTTTATCCTCAGTTGTTGTGATGAGTTGGCCATGCATAATGCATTGTTAAAAAAAAGAGGTTTTATAAAGATTTATCTATGAATTATTTAGTCAGTGAAAGTAAAGATTCTCTTCAACCCATCTTTTAGTGAATAGACCCCATAAAGATCTAAGTGTTATATTAAACAGGGTAAGTAGAACAGCACCTTTAAGTGCCTATAATACAATTTGTATGCTATGACTCTACAATGATTTAACGTAGCTATTTCCTTTACTTCTCCAGGTGTTACAATAAGCAGGGTTTTGCACACACTGGAGGTCTTAGATCGACATTGCTTTGACCGATCAGATTCCAGTAACTCGTTAGAAACTTTGTACCATAAAATATTTTGTCCAAATCAGAACAAGGATAGCCAGGAGGTAAGATGTTTTTTAGTTTCTTTTTAAATATGTACGCGAATACATTATGTGTAATTTCAATATGTTTGCTGTACCATAGGATTTTAAAGAATGTGGTGCACATTTCTGAGAAAGGAGTAATTAGATTTCATGTGTATAACGGTTGCCTTTTTTTTTTATAACTCTCAACACCTTGCAGTGCGGGAGAGGGACCTCCGTCAAAACCAGTTTTCCCTAACACAAATCATTAACCTGATTTTTTATACATAGGTTGTCCTGGCGCAGTGAGCTCTGACACAACCTAAATTTACGTATTCAGAATACATAACACAGACTCCTGTGAGTTTTAAGACTTTCACAGTGTTAGACTTCATTCCCTAGAGTTTCTTATTCAAGCCGATTTGATTGTATTTGATACATATTACCAACACACTGCACATCTTTTTCATATTTGAAAAATGTAAAAATAACATGTTCCATCTACTTGCTCAGTTTTGCAGATTCTTTCCGCAATGTGCATGCCCTGCACTGAAGTTTAAAACCTGTGATGGTGAAGTCATGCCCATTCTGCAGTGAGCCCCCCTTCAAATTCATAGAGTCACTTCCAATGCATATGAAAAGCATTTTGCACACGTGTACATTGGGAATCACCATGCATCTCAATGATCTCCCAAGTAGGGTTGCCACTTTTCTCTCAAAAAAAACAGGCCATGTGTGTGGACTGAGCCACAAAAAAGGTGGGGTCATGATGGGTGGAGCCACAAAGTGTGCGGATTCTCACTAACATGATGTATATATTATTTTTATATCATGCCAGTGAAAAGCTGGTGTGTGTGTGTATAAATAATATTTGTATATCATATGCACACACACTTCTCACTAGCATGAAATACATCTAAAGTATCCAAAGTATTTTCATAGGGATAAAATAGGGTGTCCATGCTTTGTAGTACTAAGAAATCTATGTTCTCACAATTTATAGTAGTCAGAAACAAATTGTTAAAAAAAAGGGACTCTGTCAGGAAATTGTGTATATACTGTGAAAGTAGAGAAGAAAAAAAGAAAAACAAAATGCAGAATTGCCAGCAAATGCATAAATTGAGAAAAAAAAAATGCATTTTAAAAGTGTCTGTGTGTCTCCTGTTCATGACATCACCTAATTACAAAACAAAGAGATATAAATCTGAGCACTATTGTAAACACAGTTCAGAAGTATCTTCATTTTGAAAAAAGACAGCAAGCATGCAAGAGCAAAAGCCATAGACACCAGTGTAATAGTTCAGAGGCGCAGGTTAAATAAATGGATACTTATGTATCTCCAAATAGGATATTTTTGTACTGGATCCCTGTACCTTGATACTTAACCCAAAAAATTGGCATAGGGAGCCGGTTGATACTTAAACCAAGTAGGTATTTTTATTTTGATGCCAGAACGCACACCAACTGGTTTGGGCTCTCGCATGACATTCTCAAGGTGAGACCTAACCAAGTGAAATTATATTCACAACAAAAGGTCACATGACCTAATACAGGGTGTAACCAATTAAATCAATAAACACTATTTATATGAAACATTATTTATATTAAAAAAATCACAATACACATCAATAAGAGCAATGGAAGTGGTGATCCGAAAGCTGATGTTCACAACAGGGCAGCACCATTTCCAGTATGGCACTGTGCACAGGCAGCATTGCATTGAATCTGCTTTTGTCTAACAGAATTGAGCTCCAGACACCCGTTATCTGTACTGTGAAGACTGAAGCTGAATCTCCCGGAGTCATGGAACATTGCGTGATGTCATGTGACGTCACATGATTCTGCCTCCTTTTAGCTTCACCCCCTTTTTGTCCCAGCACCCATCTGCAGAAAGTTGCCAAATATGGAAATGTTTTTCTCTTAATTCCTTAGATTAAATAGCCACTAAGGTTTAAAAAATATCTTCTACTTCATTGATGGAAGCAGAAGTTAGTTATTTATTGTTTTCTTTACTTGTGCGGTAATGTGCTCCACCCCCAGCATGGAAAGTTTCTATTCAGAGGAAGTTATCTGCTACATCAACAAAACGAGGATCTTTTTTTCACTGAGGTAGCCATAGTATTTAGAGGAAATTGATAAAGACGTGATTGTTGGCATTCCAAGTAAGGGGACAGTGACAGTCTGCAATCAAATCAGCCTTGTATATTTTAGATCAAGACTACGATTTTTTTTAAAATCATTATTTTGAAACTTTTGTGAAAATGTAATTGCATCACATTTATTTATATAGGACCACCAATTTAAATGGGATGTGGTACAAAACTTAAAGAAGTTTTCACAAACTCCATTAGATGTACAGAAACTGACTGACAGGAAACTATAATAGGAAACACAGAAGGTGCTTGGAAAGGCGGGTGGAAAAGAAGGCAGTGGCAGTTGGTGCATTGGTTGGGACTGTGTCAGTCAGTGGATTAGTATGGGTCTTATTAGTTGAACTGTAAGCCCATTAGTCTATTAGTTGATTTGTAAGCCTATTTTAAGAGGTTTTGACTCTGAACAACAGATAGGATATCATATCCATTCACTACTCAGTGGAGAGGATTGTGTCCCAACATCACTGTAACCATGCAAGGAACTCTACATGGAGATAGGATTGCACCAGCCAGTTATTTACCAACAGGCTGATAAAAAAATGTTCATCTATAAAGGCAATAACACAGCCGGTATTTTTTTCAAGACATTGTGGTAATAACCCTATATGGAGATAGTACCAAAAGCTAAATAAGGAAGCAGTCAATCATTATCATTTTCCTTATTGTTCATCTTTGTGTAAGTGACACAAGAAACATTTGTGACATTCTTTTTGTTCAGGTCACCCGAATCAAGCATTGTCCGGCAGCTTATACCGATATATAACTTGCATTTTTGCTGTAAGACTCTATGAACCTTACTAAACTACTTAGCATAACAATATGCACTTCCTGTTTGTGAGCTGAGTCATTTCCTATTTAACCTGTGTAGTACTGTGCACAGCAGGGAAATATGACATTTTAGGAATTTCCGCCACCTAGTTACAAAATAACTCATTTTGATAGAAAAGGAGGCGTCTCATAAATCACTGAACATAATGTCTAGCTGATTATTTTGTTTTTAAAGAATATATTCTTCACTTTAAGTGCACAGTGTGAGTGTTGTTGCACATTCAGCCAAAATTCAATAAGTATCTGTGTTCTAATTAGTTATGCTCTGTGGTATTTTTTGTATGTGATAATACCTCCCTCTGGGACTCTAAGCAAGTATTTTTTTTTTATCATGAGACCATGTGTGCTGCCTAATTTACCGTGTGTCTGTCTGTCTATTCATCCATTGAAAGTTGTTCAACATTCTGGTATGCAAATGTTGTTATCCACTTTCCATGGACCTAGAGATTTCTAGTTTGCAAAAAAATCCAGCCTTTTGAACCTGTAGATTTTTGGCTGTGTATGTAATTGAACCAGATGTTTTTAGCACTTTTTCCTTTTTGTTTTCTTTCTTTCTTTTTTTGTGTGCTCTTTGATCATCTTTTTCTTTGAAGCATATCCCATGTGTTCATACCACACAATGTAAGGTATGCTCCAGCCCCGTCAATCCCCATATTTTCCTCGCTTCATTATGTTCTAATCTATTCAGATAACAACATCTCTCAGCTCATCTGTTTTGCATTTGTAAGCAGCTTTATTAATAAATTAGCATTAATACAACTGAATGGTGAATTGGGTATAAATAAAAGCATTAGAATTCATGCAGCCCACTTTCCTTATCATAAAGTGCAATATTTTGTGTAGACATGAGGACTTTAAAGTGACTGGTGGTGAGAGGGCAGTCAGGTGCAGTGCATTATTGTATTTTAATGAAAAGCAGCACACAGCTGGCGATTTAACCCTTTCTTCTGAATAATCGTCCATGTTCTATCATATACTTGATGGAATGTACCTTTCATGCTTGCTTAGTTGCACACACTGTCATTTGACCTCCCCTCTCCTCTGAAGCAAGGTTACATGTAACAGATTCAAGATCAACCTGAAGAGTGAAGAAACCACATTGTGAAATGAACTTTCAGTTCTCCATAATGTAGAGTGTTAGATATTAGTGTTGTAATATCATTTGCACTATTATTATATTTATTCAGCACCATCGTATTTAGCCAGGCTGTACAAAACATGGGGTATAACAATGAAAAACGAAATAAAAAAAGGGAGATAACACTTACCCTAATAATCCCAAGGGTAGCTTATAGTTGGGTCATCTAATAGTCAAACATAATCTCTGCATCCCGACACACATAACTCTTATTATAAACGTTAAAGATGTGTTTGTTCCGAAATATAACTAGCAGACTGTGTATTTAATTTATCGCTAGGCGTTCTAATATATCCAGATAACATCATCTCTAAATTATTTTGTTTTGCATTTGTAAGCCACATTCAATAAATTAGCATTAGTCCAATTGAATGGAGAATTTTTTTTATAAATAAAAGAATTACAATGATCATGGTGGTATCATTGTGGATTTATCATAGTAACATAACTGTGCAAAACATTTCTCAAACTGTATTTGTTATTAATATGGATATTTCCGTCTCAGTTACTAAGAAGTTTGAAGTGTTGACTTAAAATCTACTTGGAAAGTGCAGCTGTATACAGACATTTCTTAAGTGTCGTAAATGTGACTAATTTGGTCAACTTTGCTATGGCACCGCTACTTGTGTATATATTATCCCATCCCATCTCACCTTGTATCCTCTCTTTCCCCTCTACCCTGTCCAACTCTAACCCATCTTATCAACCTCTCTCTGTCCTCTGGAATAGTACCGTCAACCTTCAAGCAAGCCCAAATCGTACCTGTATTGAAAAAATCTTCCCTCAACCCCACTCTTCCATCTAACTACCATCCTATATCCCTTCTCTCCTTCATGTCCAAGTTAATGGAGAGAACGATGCACTTGTGACTAACAGACTTTCTGACTGCCAATGACCTGCTTGACCCTTTTCAATCT
The DNA here is from genome assembly GCA_036172795.1 of Pelodytes ibericus. Classification (NCBI taxonomy): domain Eukaryota; kingdom Metazoa; phylum Chordata; class Amphibia; order Anura; family Pelodytidae; genus Pelodytes; species Pelodytes ibericus. The sequence continues at coordinate 160,259,699 of CM069861.1, read as the reverse complement.
GGCTTTACACCCTTACACTCTACTGAAACAGCCCTCACTAGAGTATCAATTGACCTCCTTTCTGCCAAATCTAAAGGCCACTTCTCACTGATGATCCTCTTAGATCTCTCTGCTGCCTTTTATACCGTTGACCACTGCCTCCTTCTTAACAGATTATTCTCATTTTGCATAGGTGGTACAGCACTCTCTTGGATCAAGTCTTACTTATCTTAGTGCTCCTATTCAGTGTCGTTTGCTGGAGCGACATCGTCGTCTGTTCCACTCTCTGTTGGTGTTCCGCAAGGATCGGTCTTTGGTCCGCTGTTGTTTTCCCTGTACACCACCTCTCTGGGAGAACTTATACGCTCTTTTGGTTTCCAATACCACCTGTACGCTGATGACAGATCTACCTCTCCTCCCCTGACCTCACTCCCTCTCTAGTGTCACATGTAGTTGAGTGTCTGTCGGCCATCTCCACTTGGATGTCTGATCGCTACCTGAAACTTAACCTTTCCAAAACAGAACTGATTATCTTCCCTCCCTCCAACTCTGTCCCTACACCTGGGTTCACTTTGAAAATGCCACAATTATACCGGCTGACCGTGTCCGATGTCTTGGGGTCACTTTTGACTCTGCTCTCTGCTTCGTTCCTCATATTCAGTCTTTAGCCAAATCCTGTCGGCGGCACCTAAGGAACATTGCACGCATTTGCCTGTTCCTCAGCGAAGAGACCGCCAAAATAGTAGTGCACTCACTTGTGATCTCTCGCCTTGACTACTGTAACAGCCTCCTGACTGGACTACCTTTGGCTCGTCTGTCTCCCCTGCAATCTATCCAAAACGTAGCTGCCAGACTCATCTTTCTTGCACGTCGGTCTGATTTGGCGTCTCCTCTCTGCAATGTCCTCCACTGGCTCCCCGTCTGCTCAAGGATAAAATGTAAAATTCTTACTTTAACCTACAAAGCCCTCCACTCCTCAGCCCCTCCATACATTGCTTCCCTTGTTAACCGATACCTCCCTGCATGACCTTTTGCGCTCCTCAATGGGACTTAAACTCTCCTCCAACCTCATCACCACTTCTCACTCGTGTCTCCAAGATTTTACCTGAGCTGCCCCCACTCTCTGGAACTCCCTTCCGCAGAGCATCCAGCTCTCTCCCTGCTTTTCAAACTTTAAAAAGTCCCTCAAAACTCATCTCTTTAAAGAAGCTTACTACCCAACCCACTAGAATATCGGTCACTTTACCTGTAGCTTATCCCACCTAGCTGGAACACGCACAATTCATCTTCGGCCTATCCCACCTAGTGCCACCCATCCACACTACTGTTACTACAACTTCAATCCCTCTGACCTCTTCAATCCCTTATGTGTCCATTCCCTCAAGATTGTAAGCTTGTGAGCAGGGTTCTCTACTTCATGTACCAGTCTGTTCTAGTTTGTCTAACTTAGTATGTAGTTCCCTTCTATGCTCTGTTATAAATGTAGTGTACAGCATTTTGTCTGGATCAAAATTCACTGGATAAAAAAGCATGTGCACTGTACAAACAATAATCTTTGTCCAGCACAAAAGTGAGTTTGGGGGATAGACTGTCTCTTTAACTATCACCTGTAATATTGATTTACGCCACGATTTTCATGAAAACGCACATTTTGATCAATATCTGTGAATCCCTGCTGCTCACAACAGTTACTTTCATTGAACAGGTGCCTACCAATGATGAAGCAGTGGTAATGTTACTTTGTGAGTGGGCTGTAAGCTGCAAACGTTCTGGAAAACACAGGGCCATGGTGGTGGCCAAGCTTCTAGAGAAGAGGCAGATAGAAATTGAAGTTGAAGTAAGTATTACGGGGATTACACTGATTGTTTTAAATCTAGAAATGCATGTGAGCAGTGGTGTATTTAGGTTTTGTGCTGCCTTAAGCTTGACTAAACTCATGAACTCCCCATCCCTCCCTCACATAACCTTTCCACTATACCAGACTGCTCCCACAACACTTTCCACTGCACCATTTGCCCCCACATCCCTTTGCACAGCACCAGATGAGTCTGCTAACACATCCTTAAATCTCCCACCACCCTCTGGTCTGCTGCCTGGGCCTGGTCAACAAAGTCAAAAATACAACACTGCATGTGTGCACTGTAAGCGGAGCACACAGAAATGTAAAACTATCATGTTTTTCAATAATTATTTGGATTTTTCTTTAATTATGTAAAGGGAAGCTGTATGTACAATATAAATTGGGATACATTATGTTAAATGCCTTTGAAATAGAAGATGATTAATTTATTTTGCATTCTCATGTAACTCTATATTGTTTATTTTCCTTAGTATCTGGTTTGTTTCACACTTGTTTTATATGGGAAAAAAAAGCATGGTTAAAATGTGTGTAGTATTTTGACTCCCAGATTTTTCCCACCATCATTTCTTCAGTTAATGGAAATATCCTTTCAGATAGTTTTATGTACAACCAGGAAATCTTTTTGATCAATGTTGCCTTTAAGTGTAACGCTCCGAGAATTGGAATTTTAGTGAAGAGCCACTGAGTTACTAACATTAAATTGAAAACATTGTGAGAATTATCAAAGGGGAGATTTGCAGTCTATTATTCTAAACACTGGATAAATAAAGCAATTCATCATTTTATTGTTAAACATCCTTCTTTAGTGCAAATGAAAGGAATTTTTTTGGAAGACTTGTAAGCTCACTCACTCACTGAAAACAGTAAATTTATAATATAAACACATAGTTTATCTTTGGAGTCATTTGATATAGTTCTACATACTCTGGTTGTAGTGTCATGTTTAAGAAGTGTGGAATGGTTTATACTTTTTAACATGTGAAGTGGAATTCTATAACCATCTTGACCATACAGGAACTTAATGACAAACCTTAACTCCTATAGGAAGCTTATATAAATACTATGAGCAAATACACATATACAGTCAGATTTACAGTTAGGAAAACCTAGTTTCAGCTAGAAAACTGTTCTACTCATAGGCAGACTTCAAAAATGTACCGAGCTTTGACATGCCAGCTACAGTAGCAAGACCATAAAACACAGAATTTATACTACCCCTAATCGTTAAGAAAAGAAACTGGATTATGTTACAGAAGCAAAGGTTCTTTTTAGAATTCCTACCTGACATTGGCTATGATGGGCACTGGGATGAGAGCTGTATGTACATTGTAAAGTATGTACTGCTTTTCCTTCTAAATTATGTAAGAAATATATTTTTATAGTTTAGTGCCTTCTAAACTGGATTCTTTAGAATACAATCTCTTTATCTGTGATTTTACTATTGTATCTAAATTAAACATCTTCTGAAACATTGTACTGAGACAGTGTGATGATAATATGTCCACTTACAACTTACGTGCAATTTACAGCGATGCAGTGAATCTGAAGCTTTGGATGAGAAGGAATCCATATCATCGGCTTCTTTTGCAGGGTGCAGCCTCCCCATCTTTCAGAATGTTCTCCTTAGATTCTTGGACTCCCAAGCTCCATCACTCAGTGAGTCTTCCTTTTAATGTATTCTATTCTTCATAACAGGAGCAGTTGTCTGTAACAGAAGTATTCCGTTGTATTTTTGATCTTTTATTGTACTTGGAAACACTTAATTATCTATGGTTCATTGCAGTGCAAGAAAACATAAAAGTTATCATAGCCTTCAACTTTTATGTACCCATTTACCTATTCATTGCTAGAAGGTGTCCCTGAATGTTTTAGTTACAGCATTGTAATTTAAGTTTAGCCCAAATAATGGAAAACCATATTCTTAATGTAAATAGTGCCTTAAATAAACTATTTGAAAGATTTACCTTCTTGGAGCTTTTTAGCTGTGCGTCACTCCTGACCTATGTGAAAGACGAAGATGGAGTATCAAATACGAACAATGCACAGATCATTAAAAGTATGGGGAGTGATGCTAAGAGTGATCTATTCTACTGATCCCAGGAATTATAATCATAGATGCCAACAGTTGCAGATTGTACAGTACAATCCCTTTTTTTGTCCTCACAAGCAGTGTTTTGTTTAAAATATGTATGTCTGCCAAAGTGGAGCTCACTCTCAAGGACACCTTTAACCTTGAATAAATCCCCCCATGCCGTCTCACATCCTGGGAAGCGGAGCCACAAAATTAGCAAGTGCTGCTACTGCTTTACATAATACCTTGCAATCCCTGTACAATTACCACTGATCCTTCACTTATTCACTAAAGGTGACAGAGCTTTTATAGTGTTTCGGGTACTATATTTCTACTAGGTGTAGGTATTGCTTATTTCTACTATGATTATGTACTATTTATTTCTAGTAGGTGTAGAAATGATTATCAGTAGGATGTGTTTAAACCTTTTTTCATGTTCTAGGTGATCCAAACAACAGTTATGAAAAGACAGAGTTTGTGAACTTGGTGTTATTGTTCTGTGAGTTTATTCGACATGATATATTTTCACATGATGCATACATGTGCACTTTAATATCGCGAGGAGACTTGTCCGCCACTGCCACTGGTCACAGGCTTCGTTCACCCAATGGAGAGCATATTGATGAACACTTCTCTAAAGAGCTCTCTACAAAGCTTGAGGTACGTGTCATAGGCCTAGCTTACAGCTGATTTGCTGTCCGTATTAGCAATACTTTGAATAGGAACCATATATTAATGTGACAAGCTAAATAAATATCTTTCCAATGTAAGAATGCATGGCACTTATTTTACCTATCTTCAAATATTTTTTTCCCTTTCAAAGTTTGGTTTGTTTGTCATTGGAAATTCCACCTGCTTACTCATACCTATAATCATATACAGGAAACTACATCTGAGTAGAATGTTTGTTTTCTCTGTGCCCATTCTAGATCTTCTAACTTCAGACTAGTATCAACCCTGTTGTCATATGACGCATTCCCAGACAGACAACACTTTCTCCTTCATGAGATACTCAGAATAGAAAAACCTTTATTGAAGACATTTGTTTCAGGTTTTCAAGCCTGAATTTATTTATATGTTTGCAAGATTTAAGATTCTGATTTTGCCACGTGCCATCTAACATAGGGAATGCATTGAGAACCCTATACAACTTTAATGGGTCCCTGGCATTATCTTATGTTCATGATAGCCTTATGGGTAACTCAGGCATTCGTAAAAATGATTTCAGGAATTTTAATCTGTTAGCTGCAGTCAAATGCTCTACTAGTGAACTATCCTCTTCTTTTAAAAGATTAAAAATGGCTACTTACAAATGTAAATAGTGATGGGCAGTAGACTGCGCTGATAGCTGTGGTACCCTTCTGGACCATTTTTAAGCCTCCATCCTTCTGGATACTAATAGCTACGACAGTGCAGGGGCTCATATCCACATAGGCATGTCTCCAGAGAGGCACATCCTTTCTCCTATATCCTAACTCCTGATAGTTATGTGCCTTCTTAGTATTTTTCTTTAGCGCACATAGAAACTCCCATTTCTGAGAAGTCATTACGTATGAAAGATAAAATGATTACATTCGTTTTGCAGAAGTGGAGCTTTTAAACCACACATATTATCTTATAAATATTAAAAAGGAGATTAACAGGCAATATAGTTTGCATGGACTGTGCCTCACAAATAGTGTAGAGGAAAGCACAAATAACGACGACAAAAAGTATTGTGATTTTAATATGATGCATGATGTTATCAGCATCTCATATCATAACATGTACATGCAACTAAAGTTAATTTAGCCTTGAATTCGCTCACATATATAACCATCCCTCATGTTGACAGGAAATAAGATCTGTAGCTATGAATATATTTTTCCACCGCTTAATTATATTGTAATCAGTGTGTAATTATTGTTAGCATCCGTTATGTGCAGCATCATAGCTCCATGTCACCCCTCCTTCACCGTCATGTTAATCTTGCTCTGGGCAATTAAAAGAATTTGCTAAATTGTGTTTTCTTTGCTGGTATGTGGTCTAAATGGAGAAATGCTGAGAAATACTGTGAGAGGCTCAGCTATAATATTCCAGAAGATATTATAAACAGATAGAGGTTTTTGTTTCAATAAAAGAAGCAAAAGTTCCCTAAAGTTGTTGTTGTCCTGTTTTATTTTATTAATAGGAGCATGGTGTAGGAGACCAAATGGAAATTGACTCAGGAACAACTGCCCTTTTCGATGATGTGGAGAAAAGTGAATTCAAGACAGACTTTGGCTCAGAATTTCCGGTAACTTTAGCTAAAAAAAAAAAAAAAAACAATTGCAAGAAACTAAAGCCCATTTCTAAATAGTTTAACCATTACCAACCTGTGGAACTGTGGGCATTACTATAGCTATAGGTTGGTCTATATCCATGGTTAATATACATCCTCAACAGCTGTTAGGTTATAATAAAATACCAATAGTGCACTAGGATTTAACCCAAGTGTATATATAATTAGCAATACTTATTTTGGAGGACAAATAGGGAAGAGTCTTATATAGACTCCTATAGATTCATAGAAATTCTTCTGTGTTCTCAAATTAGATGTACCAAAAAATATGCAGCATAGGGCAGATTGCATGGGAATATATTACATTTTTATACTTTATTACTCTTAAAAGTGTTAAACTCACAATTAATAGAGCAGATTCTTACTGCTCACTGCTCTCAGTGTGTGACTTAAATAAGTCAGTTCCCAGACAGATCCTTTAAACCCAGATTTAAGTAGAAGAAACAACTCCAGTAATTAGTAGCTCTCTACATACTTTTTGTTGATTAACCATACATGACCTTATGCAAGGAGAAAAACAGAAGCCACATAAAATAATATTAAAAACACTCACAAAGGGTTCACATATGTGCATATGAGTATCGAACATAAAACAGATGCAGTCCAAGATATAGCCTTTGAGGCAGTGTCTCTGTGCACTGTGTCTTCTGGAAGATGTAATGTGCCACTTCACCAGCAACAGCTGTAAGGTTATATGTATCCTCCTGCCATCATGTCACATGGATCACAGTATTTTATGTTCACAGTGTGGATGGCAGAATTCATTTGCAATGCACCATTCTCCACTGAGGATTTGAAAGGATGGCAGTTTTACCACCATGGCCCAGGGTTTTGTAGTAATGCCACTGCCTATCCTACTTGCACATGTAAAGTACCCTTTTATATCCACAGTGGATAATGGTGCATTACCAATCAATTTTGCCACCCATACTGTGGACATGAAATGGAACTATGATACCCATTGATGGTGGGAGGGTACATATAACCTAACAGTTGTTGATGATGAACAATAACCTGTTATGTGATGCCAATCTATAGCTGGCATGGCATCACTTTCACAAGAGCTGTTATAGCAGTGTGTAAAATAAAAAATATATGTTCCTGTAAATACATATTTATATGTGGCTATTCCCTAACTTTTATAGGGTTACTAATTTATGTATAGGATATATATAGGTATTTGAATAAATGACATTCAAAATCTCATGTGATTGACGTGGTAATTGTACCATTTATGCCAAAATAACATATTTAAAAAAAATTCTAATCATGATTTGTTTTTCAAATATGCTAATATGTCATATAGTAACAATTTACATATCAATAAACCACTTTTTTGCTGTACTTTTTGTCCCGAAAATGATCAGTTCTCTAAATAGTATTTAGAGCGTTGAAATGCTGGACATTGTGGTAAAATCACTGAAATCAGACTGCATTAGGACCTCTAGAGGGACTTCTATTGATTGCAGACCCTTAACCAAAAGGGTCTAAGTTATCGTCCCAAATACTGGGAAAATTGCCGGATTCAAGTTAATTTGGCCATATTAAAGAGCAGAATTGTGTGCTGTTTTTTTTTTGTTTTTTTAGAAATTCATCTATCAGCCCCATCTGGGCCAATTTCTACCCAAATCAGGGTCTCAGACCCCTTTAGCTGTTGTGGCTCAATTTCCTATTTTTAGCCAAGGCACAAAAATGAGCAAGTTACAGTGCTGCCTTTTCCATTTCAGAAGCCCACTTTAGACGTACAATTCCTTGATTTCATTGTTCACGTTCTAGCCTGATCATCCCACCTCTTCTGTTTTTCCACACACCCCTTAGTTCCTCTTAGTCTCATCTTGGAAGCTTTTACACATTTTATCTATTTAAAACATAATCATTGTGTATCATGCCAACGAGCAGCAAATGCATAAACGTTGTATATTATGCAACTAAACCGTAAATGCATAAACTTGGGATATTATGCCAATGAGCAGTAAGTAAATGTATAAACTTTGTATACAATGCCACTGAACAGACACACACAGTCTCTTTCTCTAACACACACACTATCACACAGACAAACACACACACACCTTAAAGGATGTATAGGAGCACCCACATGAAGACTCTGCAGTAATCTCAAAATGCTATGGTAGATAGCAACTAAACTTATTGGAAAAGTACACACACTACAAATTCCATATGTTTAGTTACTGTGAATCAAGGGAAAAGTTTACAAAATATATTGGAAATAGGGTGACTACATTTAATTTCTGCCATCCAGGTAGACTTATTTTGCTGTGAATGAGATTACACGCACCTCCGTATTATATGTACAAATAGAGAAGTTGCACTCATGAGTCTCACCCCAACTGCAAATAACTTATGTACTACTAATTTAAAGGTACCCATGAGTGTAGTTTCACTTTCTAGGTATCTGTAAAAGAAAAACACATACTGTCACAAGATGAAACACATACTCACACTTACTCACTGATACAGTCATGCACATGCAGTCTCTCTTTCTTTCACACAAACACACACACACACACACACACACACACACACACACACACACACAAACAGTTATATATATATATATATATATATATATATATATATATATATATACAGACACACAGAGACACTGTATGGTTTATTTTGTTTTCCCTCCTGGTGCTAGCTGCAGTCTGGAGATCAGGCAGGCTGCTGTAGCTTCATGAGTTTCATCTACAGAGGAACTGAGATTCAAGGAATTTGCATGTCCAGGAATGAGATTGCATGGCCAATCCATGACCCTAAATTGAAAAGGGTTTATTAATATATTTAAATACTGCACACATATCTGAAGGCATCACATATAACCATTTAATGTCATAGAACCAATTAAAGGTGCCGACATTGTTCATAGTGGACATTTACTAGCCTTTGTTGATGATTTATAGTCCTTCACAGATCTTGCCATGAACATTGGTGTTTCCAGTGTCTGCGTCCCTGTCACTAGATCTGTTTTACCTTTTCTTCGAATTTTGATTGTGTTTTGTCCATGGCAAGATCTGTGATGGTCAACAAATGGAAACTCAAATAAAATTTGAAGATATTTGTTATGGAGATTAACAAACTATTTCATGCATTTGGAATTGGCATGAAATGCACTTTTTCCCATAACCTACAATATGTTTTTTAATAACAACAGTTTTCTTATAGTTCTGTTCACTGTTCTCAACAAAACAGCAATTTCTTATTACCTAAAATATATCTGCAGAACTGTTATTAGCAATGGGAGAGATATACTAAAACATATGTTAAGAATATTTAACTATATTATAACAAACAAGTAATAATTAATTGAAACTGTGACACTCATCTCTTGGAGAGCAAAGGCCACCACACTAAGCAAATATCTGTCAGGGACATGGTCCTGGTGACACAGGACCCAGAGTAGCCCGTTGAAAGGTATACAGGAGCTCACTGTACAGAAATGGAGTAACAGGGCCTGGTACAGGAGCTTGAGGTCCCAAGTTGGTGGAGCAGGATAAGCAGGATGCTGCAGGCTAAGACAAACAGGCTAAACACAGCAGTAGCTGAAAAGCAAACTGAGACAGGACTAAACAGAATACAGAGTATAGAGCTAACACAGGAGTTTGGCAGAACTGAGACAGGTGACAATGGGAAGGAAAAATGCAAAACTAAAAGACACGAGCAGGGAAAAGCAGAAATCAAACCGAGACAGGGATAAAAAATACAGGGTACACAGCTTAAGACAAAGCAGGAACACAGGGCGGAGACCTAGGGCAAAATAACAGAATTAAGGGATAGGGCTAAAGACTAAGAAGCACAAGAGGCAGAGTCAGGAGCATAGGACTCTAAGATGGTAAATGGTGTTGGTTTAGTTACACCAAATGGCCATGAGATGATAAGGTTGCCAACCACATAAAGTTACCTCACAATAGGGTAAGTTCCAAACACTAAGTTCCTGTATAAATAATAGCTATTAACTAAATAAAGGAACTAAACAGAACATACCTGAGACTGCACAGACTAGAAGCCGAAGCAAACTGAACAAACGGGTGGGGCGTATTTATATAGGAGCAGAGAAATAAGGCAAAGGAAAACCAGGAACGAATAAGAGAAGGAAACATATCAAAACCAGCATCTGGCAAAAGTAAGCATAAAGCATAACAAAGAAGGATACACGGCAAGGTGAGAACTAAAGCAAGAATAAGCGACAAAGCAAGCATGGGAAAGAGATTGGATACAGATTATACAATCCTGTATGAGCTTTCTTTAAGATTGACCTCCGTGCGCGACCAGCCTTATTATTTTGCTGGATAACTTCTTTGAGGGAACTAAAACAAAGATTCGAGGAACAGACATTATCACACATACAGATTCTCTGTTTCAGATGAAGGCCCATTCATTAGCAGGGGTTCAGGCACAGGATATGGTCCAACTCAAGAACATGCATCCCAGGTGATGTGGCCCCAGGGCCGGTGCAAGGATTTTTGCCGCCCTAGGCAAAATAAAAATTGCCGCCCCCCCCCCCCCCCACACACACTTTATCAGCCGCTAGAGGTGCTTCCGTGATTCTCACTGTGAACATTACCAGGATTTTCCCCCACAATATGCCAGTCAGGACTTAGCCACCCAATTTGCCAGGATTTTCCCCCACAATATGCCAGCCAGGATTTAGCCACCCAATTTGCCAGGATTTTCCCCCACAATATGCCAGCCAGGATTTAGCCACCCAATATGCCAGGTTTTTCCCCCACAGTATGCCAGGATCCTCCCCCCTTCCCCCTTACTTACCTCCTTGCTGGTGCTCTCCCGGTGCTCTCATCTGCCCGTCTGTGGCTGTGAGGGAAGCGTTGTGCGCTCCCCTCCAGCCAATGCGCATTCAATAAAGTTTGTTTAAACAAACTTTATTGAATGCGCATTGGCTGGAGGAGAGTGCACAACGCTTCCCTCACAGCCACGGACCTCCACCGGAGACAGAGCAGCAGCGACGAGGTACGTAAGGGAGAGGATTTTTTTTTTGGGACACAGGGTGTCCTGTGTGGCCCTGAGACATTGCCTGGTAGAGCCTTACATTATCATCAAATAAATAAGTACCCACAGGAGTTACAAAGGACTCCTCACATCTTCTTTGTCACTAAGCCCAACTACCTTTTCTTCCTTCACACTCTATCTCCCTCTTACATGCACACAAATCACTAACATATGCCCCCCAAGCGGGACAGTTGTGATTTGGGATTGCAATTCTATGGTCCAAAATGTGCTACTTTAGGGTCCGTGAATTTTATCTGTAATTAATATGTAATTACATAATATATGTACTTATATAATTGTTTTTAGGTACTTTTATACCATTATTATAAGGGGCCAGATTGTGGCTTATAGATAAATTGCAGAATTTGGGTACTCAATATGGCCGCGAAACTGTCATTTCCGCAATTTCGGACTGATCTATGGCCATATTCAGTTCGGGAAAATGATTCTATTCATAAAGGGCCAAAAGCCCCTGAAATGACCCCGAATTTGGCTATAATAGCTAAGTTAACATGTGTAAAATAAAAAAATACAGTATTGTATTGTATTGTGTATATATACGTTAATACATGCTTTTTTTAAATTGAATTACTTTTTTTAATTAATTTACTTCAATTTATTTTATTTTTATTTCTTTAATTGATGGATTATGTTATTTTTGCTAAATTATTATGATTAATTATTTTATTTTAATAAACTTCGACCTGTTTCGGGGCCATTTCAGGAGGACTTCTCTATTTCGGCTATAGCCGAAGTCCTGCCATTGACTTCTATGGGAGGATTTGACTATTTCCGTAATAGGTGGGGTCCTCCCAAAATAATAAAATATATATATAAAGACTGCTATAAAATGCACACTTCCTCAAGTAATAAATTGAAACGTAGAGAGCTATGAATGGAATATTTAGTCAGTACTCTCCCACTTTAACAGGGACAACTATTTAGGACAACTATTGGGTCTTTCATTCTCTGGTGTTTGGAAAGTCTGAGAATGAATACTGCTGCACATGCACAGTAAAGCTGTCACTTTGAGAGATATGTGCATGTGTAGCAGGTTTGACACTCCTCTTGGAGATGCTGGGGGATATGTGTACAGTATCTGCTAATATGCTGGGATGTATTATAGGCCGTAATGCTGGGAGGTATATTTACAATATATCAGATTTGCAACTTAATAAATCAAACCCTTTTAATTTAAAGTAGTCTAATCTGTAGTCAGAAATTTGTCTTGGATAATTATGAAAGAACTGTCCATTTAAAAAGCTTACCAATATATTGATAATACATGCGACTTCTGAAGATTTATTTCTGAAAACCATAACCTCTATCAACAGAGATATGTTCTTTGTAGAAATATAGAAACTGAGCAAAAGTAGCTATTTTCAGAATTTAGTATTTACTTGTCAATCTCTACTAAACTGCATTATTTTATTCTCCATCATTTTAATTTTGTGATCATTCGCAATGGATGGCTTATAATAAAGATATTTTAATTAGTAATTGGAAAGAGTTATTTTTGGACTCTTAAATTGCTCTCACGAGAAACTTAAATATAAACTTTCAGTTCCCTCGTTCTGTATTTCTACTCAGTACTTGCTTCCCTAAGGGCAAAGAAAACCATATTCATTTTAAAGAACCTTTCAACAAGTTGCTGGCTGAATACTTTTACATTCAACGTTTCTGTGCAAGTTGCTTAGCTAACCAGGATCTCCATTTGTCCATGTAATGTCATACAGTGCACAGATAAGTTATAAGAAAGTGGTTTATATTAGGGAAGCATGAAATAAATACACTCCATATCAAGTGCAGAAAAGCAGATGAGCACAGTTTGATAACGCCACAAAGGTATCTTGACACAAGAGGGTTATGTATAAAAACTCCCACACTTCAAAGTGTCGGAAGTTTTATAAAAAGGTGCAATCACCATTTGTTCTGTATAATGGAGATTGTGCTTTATCATAACCCCCGACACTTTGCAGTGCAGGAGAGGGACCTCCACCAAACAGGGTCCAGCTCCGTATTTATTATACAAGTGACGGCACATCTGAAATCTACACATTCGGCATAGATAGCGCCAACTCCTGAAATGTGTTGGGAGTCTGCTTTATACACTGTTGTGTGTGCGGCAAAGTATCAAATATTTTGGCTTAGTACTTAATCGTAGCAGCATCACATAAAATTAATGAAGCCACAGCTAGGCGGTTTAAGCACTGATAGCGCCATTTTCAAGGTGAACACCTTGCTCACCTTGAAAATGGCTCTTTTGGTGCCGAAACCGGTCGGTAGTTATTTATGACTCTAATATATATACTGTGTGGTTTCTATCATCTAGCTGTGACTTCCTTATTTTTACCATAAGCCACGGTATATGGTGCTTTGTGTCAAGACACTTTTGTGTCGTTATTGGACTGTGCCTCTGCTTTTCTGCACTTGATTAGGAGTGTATTTATTTCATGCTTGCTTTGTCTTCCATGCAGAGTGGATATTTATTACTTAAGTGTGCCCTGTTGGCCTTTTAAATTTATATTAGGGAAGCGCAAGCCTTGTTGGTACTAATACCAATTATTGCAACTCTCTCTGGAAGGGAAGAATGGGATGTCAGGTCTATTGTCAATTCATTTATCAAGAATCCATCTCGGCTTGGAAATAACTAATAAATGTGTCTTCTTATAATGCTAGAATTATGCTATCTTCTTGTAATTTGAAATACTTTTATAAATAACTATGTATAACATATTTAAATAGCTGAATATTTGGCCCTGTTTTTCTTCTCTTTTGATTAATAATTTATTTGTTTAATTTTAATAACATTTAGACAAAAAAAAAAAGAGAATCCATTTATTTCAGAGAATTGCAAGGAGTGGGATGTAAGCAAACTGTGATGTGATGATATGGAGAAAGGAAGGGATAATGACATGGATGAGATGGGGGTTATTAATGATAAAGTTAAATCTTATCGATTGTATTTCAAGTTAAATAGATGATATATAAGTTCATTCTGCACTGGTATCCATGTATTTCCATGTCAATATATACTTTCATCTACATTAACCTATTCATTTGCATTGATTACTAACATTTTACACTTTTGCCACGACTGTTGCCCATGAGTTGAGCAAATTAAAAGCTATGGTTAGTTAGTAGTGTGGAGCGGACACTTAGATGTTCGGGTTCGGCGGGTGCGGCCGAACTTCGGAAAAAAGTCCGGGTTTGGTGTCCAACTTGACCCCTAACTTGACCCCGAACCCCATTGAAGTCAATGGCGACCCGACTTTCGGCTTATGGAATACATGTAATACTATTGTCTTTCTATAAACCGAAATAGAGTCCCCATTCATAAGAATTTCTTATGAATGGGGACTCTATTTCGGTTTATAGAAAGCCAATAGCATTACATGTATTCCATAAGCCGAAAGTCTATAAACCGAACAACGTTCGGTTTATAGACTTTCGGTTTATAGAATAGCAATAGCATTACATGTATTCATAAGAAATTCTGCTATTCTATAAACCGAAAGTCTATAAACCGAATGTCTTTCGGTTTATAGACTTTCGGTTTATAGCCGAACCCCGAACTCCAACACGGACATACAGTGAAATGTAGAACAGTGCGGTTCGGGTCCGCTCAACACTATTAGTTAGTAATCTTCAACATACCCCATTAACACAGGGTGTGAATCACTTATTTGTAGAAATAAGACTTTTTTTGAAGGGAAATGATTTACAAATAAAGATTGCATTCATGATGGTAAACTGTGAGTGTTTATCTTTGGTGTTTGAGCATACCTAAGCTGTTTGTATCCCATTGTAAAAACCTAATAAATCATAAATTAAACACTTAATGTTTAATCACATTCTGCATGTCATTTATCTTTGATTTCAGATATTTTCTCCAGTCCACGGAGATTGTCAGAATGATGATGCTGCTTCTCTGAAACACAGAATTTCTGGTTGCAGTGAGAAGTCAATGAAAAGAGAAATACAGAGGGAGATTATCTTTCCTTCAAACTATGAACTTCTGCGGCATTTACAATATGCAACTCATTTCCCCATTCCTCTGGTAAGTGCTTTGATGTTTTTGAAGGGGGTGGACATATGACAGTAAGTGATAAATTTCACACCAAAAAATGCAATCCTGGTTCCTCCCACTCAATTATTTGTGGAAATAGTGGGTACATAAGTATCAAAAATTGGATGATGATGTCTGTCTGACATGTTTTGTATGAAAGAGCAGTATCTTTAAAGTTTGCATTACATGTCAACAGATTCCACCCATCCTCCTTGCTTTTGGTGACACAATATAAGTTTTTATTTGCTAATTAAGAAGTGATATACATCTTGAGATCTGAAATTTAAGGAAACCACCATGACCGTATTCTGCTGTAATTTATATCCTACACTGCTATATGGAAATTGTAAACCGGTCTAGATTACATTCACCATGTCTGCTTGAACATGCCTGTGCTCACACTGGTGGCCATGGGCAAAATACTGAAATTGGGGGTGGGGGATTACGCCCAACATAATTAAAGTTATATTCACCTGATTTCAGGTTCAGAACATGGGGTTAACTTCTGGGGGAACATCTCCAAGTTTAGCAAATACAGTTTTCTGAGATGTAACCAATTACACTTTGTGGGGCTATTAATTGTAGAAAACACAACACTGATGTGTGTATACCTCTTCCTGGACATATTTAGAGTGACAACATCTGCCAGATGACCATTATGGCCATGGGAAAAGTTAAAACTACACTTAGAAACGGATTAACTATTTCAGCAACACTTAATCCAAGACAGTTCTATTGCTAGGGTATTTCTAATTGTGAGATAATGTCCTGATTCAGCTCTTGAGACAGTTAATGTGTCTGACATAAGAATCCCATACTATGAACATCATTTGTATATTTGTAAATAAATGAACTTGTTTGGTATGGCTTTAAGGTTACGCTTCTCTGGGTAGACAATGTGGGGAAATGTCTGACTTATTTAGAGTAAGCAGCTTTTCTGCATCCCAGTGCACTCTACCTTCTACTTTACTGTTTATTTAAACAATAAATGAAATGAATAGTTTATCTCTGATCCAGCAATAGGGAAATAGAGACTGCCCGTCTGTCACTGTAAGTGTGACATTAGTCGTATAAGCAGGAACTGAAAAGAAATGGTTTATTTAGCCTCCTCTTAATATACAGATCACCTTCTCAGTATCTAGTCACAGGTTGCTGAATTTTTGATCCTTCTAATAAAGACTCTAGAAACCCATTAATTCTGTTATTATTGCATAATGTCTTTCACCATGAACTTGCAATATGATAAGTGGGATAGACAGTGGAGGCAATTCAATAAAAGTGAACTGCAGGTATAAGGCATTAATAGCTGAGTTAGACAAAAATCCTCCCTTTTCTCAACTATGGATGCCTGTTTTGTGTGGTTAACTTGAAGATCACTTGCCCGTTCACTTTTCAATTGAATTTTAGTGAATAGTGCCCATAGTCATTTGAACTCAGGGACAGACCAGTTGTGACTCAGTTGTGCACACAAGGGTTGTTATTTCTTTTTGTAGAAGCAGAGTTGAAAATGCAGGAACTATTTCACAGCCACAAAGTGGGGAATGTTTGATTCCAAAGCTGCTAACATTACAGGGCACAAATGGCATATACTACTGCTGTGTCAGGCACATGATGCATCTAAAGGCTTTATGCAGGAAATATCAGGTAGTTTTAATACAATATTATAAGGTAGCGCACTGAACTTATACATTTCAGTTACCCAAGCTCCCAGTACGTTTTACATTCAAAGTATCCCCGCGTCTCTCTTCAAAAATTACCTTTCATTGAAATAACTTTTACTTCACAAAAATTCTTGAGATAAAATTGCCTATTG
The DNA here is from genome assembly GCA_036172795.1 of Pelodytes ibericus. Taxonomy (NCBI): domain Eukaryota; kingdom Metazoa; phylum Chordata; class Amphibia; order Anura; family Pelodytidae; genus Pelodytes; species Pelodytes ibericus. The sequence goes on along the minus strand of CM069861.1, from coordinate 160,242,558 downwards.
TCTTTGGTCTGAACTAGAGAACATTCTAGGTACAAAGAATGATCCAAGCTATATGTGCAGAAACGTGACAATACAACTGTGTCATTGTTTTATAGTTCGGTTTAAGAAGCCACATCTCCTGGGTTGAGTGTTCTTATTTCTTTTTTTATGGAAAATGTTTTTGTGATTTTGGATCTAAATGTTTTAGAAAAGTAAAAATACAATATAGGGTCAAAACACAAGTTTGAGACTGAAAGCAACAATGTAGACTCTTTAGCATGGAAGAGCGTCTGCTTTAAACCACAGTCTGTTATGACATCATTCTGGCTCAGTGTGTACGGGATTCGGACGATATGATAGGGTAGGAAACACACAACGTACCCAGCTGTCACGAGGAGTATCTTTACCAAGGCTTCTTTGATGTTTTGAAACTTTTCACAATCCTTGTTCTTGTAGAGTCGTTTTATAGTCAGACAATTAGAGATAAGAATTATGCATGAGAAGTTTAAAAAGATTGCAATACTGATGAAATTTGTAAGGACATGCCAGTCCCTTCCAATCTTTTGTTTGAAGTCAATACAGCCAACTATTTCTCTTTCCGGTATATCGTTAATGGGTATTAACATGTTCGGTAACATGATGGACAGCACCAGCGCCCAAACAACGGTAGAGATCATCTTAGCAAACCCTCTCTTTTGTATTTGATACAGCTTTAAACTATTAATTGTTTGCAGACATCTGTCCATGCTGACAAATCCAAGGAATATAATGGATATGTACATGTTGATGTAAATGATACATGCCGTGACCTGGCAGTGAAAGATTTTCAACCTCCATGGTGCAATGCCCAGGTCAACAGCTATCTTAAATGGTAAAGCCATTGTCAGTAAGAAATCGGCAACTAGCAGGTTAATTAGGTAGACGCTGGTGCACTTCTGGTTATTGTCTTTCCTCATGAAGGCCCATAATGCAAAGCAGCTGCCAAAAAATCCAACCATGAAAATCAGGTAATAGAAATACGTAAAGGGCTCCAGATCCTTATACACATCGCAGACCTGATAAGAAATGTTTGAAACCTTTGTCATTGTGAACAGCTTCGATGACCTAAAATGGTAACAGAGAAAAAAGGGAAATCAGTCTTTCTGATGAACTGTGTATGACTGCCTGAAGCAGTGGATTCTGTCTCCTAGCCATTGAAACAAAACAAACTTACAACTAAAAAAGCAAAATAATAGTTACATTGCAGTTATTGTTTTATCAATAGAACTAAAGTAACGTCTCGGCTTTTTAAAAATCTGTTTCAATTAATGTCTGTTCAGTGTTGAGCTGGAAGCAGAAATTGTTTAAAATACAAATCTGGAACAGTTTCTTGTAATAATCTAACCTCTGACATAAATACATTGAATATAGGAGGTGAATGTGTTGTGTGAGTTGATTTGTATGATTAGTTTAATAAAATGACATGCGTGGAACATGTTGTTCATCTCACTGGCAGTTTGGCTTTGGTTATCCTGCTATGTTAGTTTTGTATAGACAGATGAATGGGCCTTTTGACGTCTATTTACTAAGCGGTGAACTGACGATACAATTGCAAAATCTGCAGTCATGAATATGTGAGTAGGAAACATTCTCCACTTTTTTCAACATTAACTGCTATTAAAGGAACACATCAGACACCAAAAGGTATTTTAACGCATCCAATTTTTTTGTTTTACGTGAAAATAGATGATTTCAGTTAGAAATCATATTAAGTAGTTGTAGCGTTAATGCCATTGAATTACTGTTCTCAGCTAAAATCTATGTGGTGCTTAAAGGACAACTAAACTTTTTTAACCCTTGCAAGCATTAAAAAATACAGTCCCCCCTCATGAAGTAAACTCGAGGTGTATCTCTGAGCTCTGCCTCTCAGCAAAGGTCTCCTCTAGCAAGAAGAGAGGTTAAAAGAAGAAGATATCCTGTACATAGTCCCTCTGATGTCTGATTTATGCTATTCCCTTGTTACTTCACCACCGTTTACTGTATACTGAATATATTGTGCTGAATTATGAATATATATGCTGGGTTCCCAACAATACTCCTTTCTAGTAGAGAAACATCTGTTATAATCATGCTTTCCCACTAGACATAGAAATGGAAGTTGCCAGATTTACGAGACTTAAAAAAAAAAAATCTGTAGAAACAGGAAATGAATGATTGCTCTAAAAGCAAAACTCCCACAGACATGTCCTCTTACCATACCTCCCAACTTATGCCCCTGACAAATCTAGAGTCAGGGGCGGAGCTTGGGATGTCCAGTGTTAGCATAGTATGCATGCTCCAGTGTCACAGATACTACATTAAACATACTTATTTAAATATAAATATTACTGCAGTGCTGTTCAGAGCTTAAATATACATCGAGGCACTAAAAATGAAGTGAGGTTACATATTTAAGAACTGTTCATATTGCTTCATCTCACCTGCACCTCACCTTTTGTAAAGAGATCCCATAGTGTACACACACCTTAGAGTCATACATGAAAGTCATTAAATAGATATGGTCAGAAAATCAATGTATTAATTTATTTTAAAAAATCACAATACATTCATAGCAATTTGTATTCTTATTTATCAACTGCATAACTACGAAAAAAGAAAAAAGCTAACTGTGCACAATATTTAGTAGCTTATGTCATAAACACACTTTTCTTTCAATTTAAACATGTGCTTACAACTGCAAACACAATTTTTCAAATATAGGCACAAACTATCTATTCTGCATGGTCAGATCAGTATCATTGTTTTGGTTAAAGCACATGTATCTGATCTTTATTCTGAGGCTTGGCAAAATACACGAATGAAGTACATACAACATTAGGTGCAAGAAACCAACCTCATGCTAATGAGTTTCATTAACCTCTTTGTGCAGAATGGCATTCTAAGCCATTCATGGCCCAAATGAACATGCAGGCAGCATATCACCACCTGCTGTCAGCAGCACAGGCTTTGTAGCAAACTATGCAGCAGATTCCACTCAAGCCTTCGCTGATAGGCTGATGTGGCAGAGATCCACAGGGTCTCTAAAAACCCTGAATGGGTTTTTTCTATGGTGTCCCTTCAATCTGATCAATCACTGGAAAACAAAACAGCAGATTTATTTTTTTTGTCCATAAAGACAAAAAATCCCCTGGCCATTAAGGGGTGAATCGCAAAATGGCTATCTAACATTGTTTTCTAACACTGAACCTGTATCATGGATTATGTTTGAACAGCATGCAAATGCTCCAAGGTATAACATTTTTATATTGGAGGGAAAAGCCTACTATCATTAGATTTTTTTCAAATCTTTACCCCACATGCTTAAATCTGCACTCAGGGATTATCTATGTAAATAACAGGTCTCCTGACCTGTCTGATATGTGTAGCTTTGTTCATCCATTCTCTATTGACTGTTACTGAATAGACAGTGGAGACATTTCCAAAGTTTTTTACATGGCAACAGATAATTTGAGGGAAATACACAGAGCTTTAATTTATAAGATAAAGATAACTTTTATTTTTATAAAAGAGCTGCTTGGCTCTCAGTCCCATAATGGTCAGCCTGCCTCATGCCCTGTAATTAGGGTCCTCACCTGGCCAGTAAAAAATTGGCTTGAGGCCAATATTAAGTCTATGGAGGCAGAAGCATGGCCGGCATCTTTTTGTAGAAAAGGTGGCAACCCTACCTGTAATAAAAAGCTGTGGCTGGCTGAACATCATGGAAAATAGTTTACAGAAGTTGTCTTTACAACTCCTCCCTGACTGTATTAGTTTCCCTTTCTTGTTCATATGAAAATGCAAATATGAACATCTCCCCATTAAGGCTGCCACACAGCCGGGATTTTACCAGCAGGCTTGAAGTCAAAATTAGGTCTATAGAGGCAATGACATATAAGAAACAGTGGCAACCCTATTCCCCATAAGGGTATCTCACCAATTTTGGGTGCAAAATAACTTAATGTACTGTATCTATAACTACATAAGTTTGCTTTCACTGTTGAGAAACATCTTAATGTAGTAACAATATGTATTTTAGATATATTTATCATGAAATATCACATCTATTTTATATGTTTGTGACATCTAAACATCCCAACATTAGTGTAGATTTACTGGAAACAAAAATAAAAAAATGGATTTATGTGAAGAAGAAATCCAAATCAGCAAGGGTAGTAGTACTTGTGTTTATGGAGCATTGGATATACAAATTATTTTTTCTCTCCATACATATATTTGGTTAATTACTATTTACACTACAGTTATCCACTACATTTTCTGTTCAGGAATATTTTCCTAGAATTTATTTTGCTACTCTTTTTTTTTTTTTTTTTTTTTTTTATATAAACAGTCTAAATGGACTAATTCATATGGAGTAGATAATCTAATCATAGACTGGGATTCTTTAATTGCAATGCAAATAACATGTACAACATTTCTTGGTGTGGATTAACAGCAACTAATATATTATAAAGCAGTTACATTCCATTCCTTAAAGTACTGACATATGAGGCTCTAGTCTATTAATCTATAAAGTGATCAGAAGATTAGATATAGAATCTGTGGACACGTTACCTCAGGTTAGTGTCGTCTCTGTCTTCTAAATACTTACACATGAGCACTTGTGTTTTTCTCAAAATATCCGATACGTTTTCACCTCTTTCCTTTCTTGTAAACAGGCTGCTCTGTGGTGTTAGTGGTTTTGCTGCACGTCAGTTGACGTCGTTGAAACTAAATCTAATTTATTTTTTTCCTCTTTTCAAGGGGGGGAAACATAGACATTTTTAAATATCTTCTAACATCATTTTGTGGTTATTACTGTTGTATTTGGTAATTTAGTGTTGGGTACTTTACACAAAGTTTTTTCAATGTATTATATTAAAACTTACCTCTTTTTCTTTGGTAAAGATAAGTACAATTTAGCAATCAACTGATTATAGCTATATCGAAAACACAGCCCACATTAAATGATGCATATCTTTAGTAAACATTTTAATGTCACTCACTTTTTTATATATACCAAAGACACAAAATATTATTTGCCTTATACCCACACATATATGTTCTCAGTGAGTGCGTTTCCACATTGAGAAGGTGCTCCGCTTTCCGTATGATAGATGGGTCAACTATGTAACTCAAATGGGCATGAAAATCTCTCATGCAGGATTTGGTCCTGATGTTGGCAAAAGAGATGAATCCAGACCTTTGTATACAAACTGGAATGAGCTGAGACCCCCCAAACAGGTATAAACTGAACTGCAGGTAAAAACCTAGCTTAGGAGCATATTAGGGGTAATGTTTACACATGTACATGTGTGGTTCCTTACTGTTGTTAATTTGCCATGGGCTGTAGCTCATGTTTAGGGATCCTAGCAACACCCCTCTATATAACAGAACGAAAAGGTATTGTATAACGTTTACTTGACAGACTCAGCTCTGATTATAGTTAAATTATAGTTATCTTTCAGTTGGTGATCAGAATGAGATTTCACAGTACCTTGCTCTTCCGTAGCTTGGATCAGGTTAGACTTGGGTTTTGTGTTGAATGCATTGTAAGAACAGTGCACAATAGTTAGAGCGTCATATTGAGAGGCTGTCCTTTAAATAAGAGGAATTAAAGCCTTCTCTTTCAGCAAAACCACAGTATGAATTCCAGGCAGTGAGTAATTTTGTCATATTTAGCCACTGATTACTTAGAATAACTCAATTCTTCACATGAAGATGGACATGTTTTTTTTAAACTCTGTGAAGACTTGTGATACAAAAGTAATGTAGGTCAGTTTTTAAATCCTCCAACTGCAGTATCTGTTGAAATCTCAGTGTTGCAGGTTTGATACCTTTCCTCAGATTTTTAAAATCACAGCCATTCATCTTTCCCAGGTCAATAAAATGAGTACCGTTAACATGGATACCAATAAAGAGGTCTATTATCTGCTGCCAATTTGGTTATCATAGAGTGTGCTAAAAAATTAATAAAAATACATTATTTAAATGTCAGACATGTCATATCATAATTACACAGCTCAAAATGAACTGTTTGTAAACATAGTATAGGCACTAAATGGGTTGCAAATGAACAACTGAAGTTTGCTTGTTTCATGTTATTATTGTTATTTTCAGATATGCTAATAGCCAAAAGACACAATGGAAGACTTAATGAATAGCCAACCAATGGGATAAAGTTTTTCATCTTTCTTTTTTTTCAGGCAACCCATAAGATAGAACGGATCAGTGTTATCATAGTATAGGAAAGTTTTACTATTTAGGTCAGGTGTAGGCACGCTTCTGCACTCAAGATGTTGTAGACTACATCTCCCATAATGCTCTTACAGCTGTAATGCTGCCAAAGCATCAAGGGAAATGTAGTCCACAACATCTGATGTTCCAATGGTTGCCCGCCCCTAATCTAGGCCATTGTGCCGATAGATTTAAGGCTATAATGCTTTGCTCTGACTGGTTTTTGATGGTTGGTATGAAATCCTATATATACATCAATTTGTAAATGTATTGGGCTGTGACATATTACTGTATATTGGGAGACCTATTGCTACTTTCATTACAGGGCTAACATTTCATGCTAGATACAGTATATCACATTAACATTGCATTGTATAACATTAATGATCATCTATACATAATTAATAAAGACTGTTACAAACCATAACAGACCAATTCACATTATATTATAGTTGGCTGGGAGACATTTTTAACTAACCCGGACCCCCATATATGTAATATAGGTGATGGGAGCATTTGCCCAACTTCCAGACCATTTTGTATTAGACTACTTGCCCAGACCCCCAATGGATAGCATGGGGACTGGGATTCATTTGGTGAGCTCCCAACCCCAGCTATTATAGTGTGTGTGTGTGTAATACATTTTAAAAATGTATTTATTTGTCTTTTCAGGAGGACTTTGTATTTGTATTTTCAGTATAGACAAGGCCTTCATGACAAGAGTGTCTGTCCTCTTCATAGAAGATGGGGAGTATAAAGGCTACTATTTTGGTGCTCTGAACTCCTGAGGAGTTTGGTTACCAAAATCGGCCACAATGGCCTTTGGTGTTTCCTGACTAACCTGAATTCACCAAAAGTGATCCAAAGTAGTCTGAAAGCTCGAGGCGCCGATTTTGGTGCCAAAAACTGCACATATTGAGTAGACAATTAATTGTAACTGTTATTTTCAAATTACTTTTATATTTTATAACACAACAATAAAATGTCTATACTATCTAGAATGTACCCGGCCAAGTGAACACATGAACTTTTAAAACATTTCTACATTATTAGAGAACTATTTTGGCCAGACAGGCATTGTGCTTTCAAAAAAAATTTGGATGGTGTTCAAAAAGTATGAAAGTATTGCATATATATCAATATCACTGTAGGTGGTATAATTCTTTAAATTCTACAACTTTCTTTTCTCTCCAACTAACTGCCATTAATGTCAGATTTTTTCAATTCACTTGTAACATTTTTGTTTTAGTTAATAGACCCGAATATGTTTTATTCCCAAATCCAAATAAATTGTAACATTTGTCTGGCTAATGTTGATTTCTTATATGCCTTGGAATTTATACTATTAAATAAAAAAAAGAGTAATTTTTCTTTCTTTTTTTTTTGATCTGGAGTCAGGATATACCTTTTTTTTTTTTTTACTTATTTCACAGTGCCTTTTAATAGTGCATCACAGCTTACATCTGCATTTATAATAATGCAACAGCCTTTAAAGTAGTACTTACTTAGCTTCCAAGGTACTTAAAACTACAAAACATTGTACATTTATGTATGGATGAACTGGTTGCATGTTTTGGCCTGCTAATGACTCTCATTTCACAGCTTTTAGGACCACTAAAGCTCTTCCCCCTAACAATTGAACAAATAAATGTATATTGAAGCTGTCAATTTATCCTCATGTCATGGGGAAGAGCTGGGCATTCACATTTCTTACCATACAGTAGTATGGTCAGAATTTCAAATACAAGCTATGAGGTTGGAGCATGTATATTTTATTAAATGATCAGTTATGCAAAAACTGCAAATAACGGAGCATGCCAAAAAGCAGAGTACACTTAACCCCTTATTTAACTTGGCATCACAGTAGTTAGTGACAAAGGACATATCGAGGCATGCAGCAACACCTAAATCCAGCCCAAGTCACTTTTTTCTTTAGTTAGCCTTGGATCTACTGTTAGTTCAGAGTTAGAGCTAGCGTTATGGTTTGGTTTAGGGTTCAGGTTAAAATAGTTAGGAAAAACCATTACGTTACTTTCAGTTATCACCCTATAAAAAAAAAAAAAAACAACAGAACAACATTTAAACAGTGGGCTATTTCTAAACTCAGGACAAATATTATCTATTTATCAGGTTTTTTTAAGTAGTGTTTGTAGATGTGCAAATGATGTACAAGTTAAAAAGTGTTTTTTTTTTTTCAAATTTTCATCGTATTTTATTACTTTTATATAGTAAATTTTATGATAAGATCAAAATAATGGTCTCTAACGAAATCCCCTTTTGGTTACAAAAATAACAATAATTTCTATGGGCACAGTATATGAGAGAGAGGAAAATTACTTCTAAATACCGCAGACAGTAAAAACAGCCGCAAAGGATAGCAATTTTCAAAAACAGTCCTGCCATGAAGGGGTTAAAGCAGCATGGTCCACCAATGATGAAAAAAACATTTAAAGTTTTCCCAAATATAGCTTTGTGCAACAATGAAAAAATATCGTAAATCACACTTTTCTTTCCTTTGGTGGTTTTGTATTGCAACCAAAAATTGTTATTTGGATGGAGAGTCACAGGGAAGTTTAATTGGGACATTTCATTGTGATCATGATCTTACCATTTACGTATATTACTCTACATTTACCCCATTTCTGTCAGTAGAGGTAACATAGTTAAAAGCACTCTTTGAATGTCTGCTGTAAGTAAGGCTAGTTTAATGCTTTCTTACAAACACTATGGTAGGTAAAAGGTTATCTGGTCATTATATTGTTTTCAAAACAGTACTTGCCTTCGCTGTGGTTTGATGCCTTTCCTGTGTATGCAAAATAATCTGCAGCTGGCTTGTACATTTTATATATAGACAGTGCGTTAGAGTGTATGTGAAAGGAATTGTATGTGTTTGTGCTTGTGTTGGGACAACAGGTTTAATGTAGCACCAGCTGTGTTATGTGATTCTGATGCTTCCTTTATTAAACAAATCACAGTGACATCATACTGTTGTATAACTTAAAAAACTAGCTCAGTCCAGAAAATGAATGTTAGCACTTTTATCTTGCTTCAATCTAGTTTGTTTGTCTGGAAATATCCCATTTGGTCTATCAGTTTTTCAACACCTAAAGTACTTTCAACTGTTATTGCTTTTCTCTTGCAGTTTTAAAACCATGCTGGCTTGGGAAGCACATAGATTTTTATTATTAACCAGTCAGTTCTGCCTAGCGTATTTTCTAAATTTTGTACATGTTTGATATATGTGAATGCAAATTGCCTGTGGCTTATTGATGGCAAAATAATACTGGCATATTATTGGGCAAATTGGCTGTGGTTTAATAATGGCAAAATAATACTGGCATATTATTGGGCAGGTTGGTTGTGGCTTATTAAAAAAATAACACTGGCATATTAATTGCATAAGTAAAACTGGCATATGAATGGTAAAATAATACTGGCATACTAATGGGCAAATTGGCTGTGGCATATTAATATAATAACACTGGCATATTAATGGCAAAAGTAATACTGGCATATTAATGGCAAAAGTAATACTGGCATACTAATGGGCAAATCGGCTGTGGCATATTAATGACAAAATAATACTTTTATGGACAAATTGTGCCCTATTTTAATATATGCAACAGGCAAACTGACTGTTGCATATGTTAAGGACAAAGTGACTGTGGCATGTTAATTGGTACCTGTCCCCTATACCTAATTCAGAAGAGCAACTGTTGTATTTACATATAATTCTGTGTCTGTTGTTGGGTTTTCTTTGAAGGGTATAATGTATGGATAAACAGAACGCTACAGCCATTATAACTATCTTTTCAGCTTTTTTTCTTTGTTCTGTGGGGACAAGGACAAGGATATTCTTCCTATTGCTAACCCTCTAAAGCTATATACCCTGTGTTATTCCATCAGACTATTGTTTGACTTTTAGAGCTATGTAGTCTACCTTGACTGCCATTGTATTACATGGCTAACACTTCTCAAATCATACTGGTTGTCTCTGCATTAGTTCTTCATGTATTCTATGTAAAACAACCAAAAACAAAATATAGTGCCACATTCCATGTGATTAAAAGTCAATAACAAATTTCCCCCTGATGTTTGCACGGTTGGATGGTATCCTTGGTAGGGACATGCCCCCTGCAATATGCACCAGCAATCTCGAGACACCAAAAGCTCTGACGGGCGGCGGATTATCTTTTCCCCCTCTCCCAAGCCAATGTATACATGTTTCAATGACATGTATATATTGTCCACTCTGCTGGCCTTGTTGCCCATGACAATCTGATACATTTGCATATGTGCGGCCACAAATGGCAATGTGCAGCATAATATGCTAATGCTTGACACAACTGCCCATATGTGTTACATCTGACCAGCCCACAAACTGGTGAAACAACTTAAATGGCTCATGAAGCACTGCCAGGACTGCTTACTGGTCCAATTAAGACAAATTTATGCTCTAATACACACACATTTAAATACTTCTTTGTCCACAATAGAGTGGAGAATGTAGCCAAACAGAAAACACCCCTCTCCGCATCAAAAATCATCAAATACACGACAGATTCAAAAAAACGCTGAGAGAAGTTGTAAAAGGCGCTGTATTACAGAGTATGGTTTCATAATGCAAGGTGACATAAAGGGATCACTAGACTCCTGGAGATCTCATGATAACCTTCCATATGTGCATGCATCAGGTCTCTTCAAATCATTTCTTTCTGCAGTTAGGGCTCTCTGCATACATGTGAATACATTTTTCTGATGAGTGAATCCTGTTGATGGTGAATTTTGTAGATACTCCATCTCAATGGTTTACACCTCACGTGATGCATTAGATTGTAGGGTCAATAGCAACTGACTTTGTGTGTTAGCACAGAGAAGGGGATGTGATTAGAAACCAGAGAATGGATGTGTCTGCCCAGGAAAATGTCCATGAACTGATTATAGTTTGCACTTTAATACCATAGGATACAGATGTTTTCATATGTTAAAACTGATGGAAGGTTGCATTTCTTACACTGCAATGATGACAGATTCCCTTTAATAAATCACTCATGGTGGAAAATGTGATTTATCAATGAGCAATAGCTCAACCAGACTGGGGGTTCAGTTATAGCTGATACATGAATACAAAAACTTGCCAAGGACTTTTAAGAATGCATGAGTCGGGTATACCACAGTAAAGTATACAACTTAAAACTAAATTAACTAGTGATATGCACAGACAGGATGTGCTTGAAATATCCCAGAAACAACTTTAACATAACATGTAGGTTATTAATGTATTCGGTTTTTTTTTATCGGTTCAAGTGACTTATAATGGGTGTGTACACATTGGAAGAGACAAGATAAACAGCTGTAAATAATGAAATTATTAAAGCAACATTAAATATTGGTTAACAAAACATGTCACGGGACTTTTAAGTAAACCTAACGTGTATCTTAATAGATACATGTGGGTTTATTATGTGCTGTGTCTCACATGCGAGCCAAAGCAGTTCCTGGTTGTCCTGTGCTGGTAGCACGCGCACAGCCAATCAGAGCGGGGGCTCGTTTGTTTGTCATAGATGGACACTAATTGTTTCTTCTAGAGGGTGTTTTCTACCTGCACCATCACCCAACCAATCATAAAATGGCTCAACAGCAGCAGAAAAGACCACCATGATATGTGCAGTTAACCATATCATTTTGATTAAAACATCTGAAAATCATCCTGGTTGCCTCCTTATCAGTTCTTTATGAATTCCACAAGTTCCACAAGTAAAACAAACTTAAAGACATATGATTTTTTTTATGTTGTTTATTAATTTTATTGATTTACACAAAGAAACTGAATACGATGCAGCTGTATAAGTACATTTTAAGAAACATTTTGTTGTATACAAATAAAATAGAAGATATTTTCGAGAAATGACACTTAAATATTTACAACTAAATATATAAATTGCAATATGCTACTTTGAGAGTTTCAAGTCATTATGTAATACTCACATTTAATGGATTTCTAGGTTAATGCTAAAAAATCAATCCATCTGATAATGATAATGAAAATGATCAATTTGATCATCCATTAATATAGTAGATTAGATTCAGCAGGGTACCACTACAGATCAAAACCTGCTGAGTTCAAGGTACAGCTAGGGTTGCATCCTTTTCTTCAAAAAAAATACCGGCTTTGGTACTGTCTCCATAGACTTAACAGTGGCCTGATGCCAATTTTTTACCGGCCTGCCGGTAAAATACCGGCCAGGTGGCAACCCTAGGTACAGCTGTAGAGAGCATCAGAGTTTAACTTAATGGCATACATTCTGAATAGTTTATCAGAAGCTGATAAGTTGAATTGTGGTTCAAATTACAGAGACTCTGCTGGCTAAAAGAGAGGTGAGAACCATGGTAAAACTCAGTGACAGCAGAGCAATCATTTATTTAGTCATTAACCACACAAATGAAATTGTATTGTATATAATAATTATAAGACAGAAAGGCCCTTTTGTAAACTGCAGTCATTGGAGTCAACCTGCGATCAGCGTCTTTGTAAATCCCTTAATTAATGATATCCCGATGAATGGGTAATGTGCTATTTTCAGTGTGCACCTTAATCCAGGTATTACATTCAAGGGTTTTAGAAAGGTTGTTTGCATAGCTGTTGCATTAGAATTATACTTTGTTGCCATAATTCCTGAGTGTCTGGTAATGCTTTGAGAGGCAGAAATCCATGACCGGTAATTATTCTCATCTTTGAATCTGAAACAAAAGTGTATCTACAACAGACAGACAAATACGCTCTGTGTTCTTCCACAGCTGTGTTTACTGAACCCTGTTCTGCTTATATTGCTCTTGAGATAAATGTCTCCAGGTATTGTGAGTTTTACAAGTACAAATAATCAGCAGGAATATATTAACCATTTCAATTATTTCACTGCTTGACAAATATACACTAGAGGAGATGGTAATTCTCCGCATATAAGAGGAGCGATGAATTTTAAGAGCCCTGGCTCCTGAGATTTGTCAAGCCCTGAATTATTCATTATGCATAGAGGGCTTTCTGACTTGTAAAGGGTATTCTATACTTTGCACAATAGACTGGATTCTCCATGTACTGTCTGTACTTTCAGAAGCTAGTCAGGCACAGCTATTTGCATCTACTTCACACACTGTGGATTGTCTTTTAAAAGAAGGCACTGGTGGCAGGTAAAATAAATCAGTTTCCCAGCATCCTTTGCTGTTACTTCCATTGGGCAGTTAGTCACCAACATGTTCTGTTGATTAGTGTGGAAACAGGTTTTATATATGTTTGTTTGGTTAATTATTTTGCCATAGTTTTTTCCTTCTGTTTCTGTGGTGCTTTTGTCCCAAAGAGCCTATCACATATGCCCCATCACCTGAAGGCTGGGGACGCTACAAAGCCAAAAAGGAGCAGAGTCACACAATGTTGGATAACCCGTAAACTGAGTTTTATATTTCATGACAGGAGCTCATTTTTTTTCTAGTTTAAACTATGTATGTCTAATAGACACTGTACATAGGCTAAAGACCTAAAAAAAAAAAGGACCGTCTCCACTAATCTGGGACTATTGTCAACAATAGGGGTCATGTATAAAAACTCCCGTACTGCAAAGTGTTGGGAGAGGTGTAAAAAGGCACACTTGCTGTTTAAGTTTAACAGCGATTGCGTGTTTTTTTTTTTACTCCCGACACCCTCAGACACTAATTGTGCCTTTTTTCAGTGCCTCTGTTTATATATTGGCTCCACCAGCACAGCGAGAAAGTACTTATCTGGCAGAAATGGCGCAGACTCACAAAATTTGTCAGGAATCTTCTTTATACAAAGGTGCACACGGTGATACCACCACTATTTGACGCTATCTGCGTGTGAGCTGTGTTTATCAAAGTACATGAACCACCTTATTTTTACTTGCAAAGTGAAATGTTATATAAGTATAAATTTCTTTTAATCAATATTTTGACATCTCTAGTTTTATAACCTCAAATAATGTGTTTCCCCTTTTGCTTTATGGATGACACCTGCTTTGTAGAACAAAGTATAACATGAGTAAAAATATCACTAAAAAATTGTTTTTTTCTTCTGTTGCACAACCAAATTCCAATTCATTCAAAAGGCAAGACAGATTTAAACTAGATAGGCATGGTTAGCTCAAGTGAAATAGAAGGTGTTTTGTGTAAGATGTTTGATGCGTACCTGTGTTTAGCACCTTTTATTTGTTCCTTTATAAAAAAAAAAAGTCATACACAGGAATCCAGTATATATACAGAGAGAGGTAGTACGTCATGACATATTTAATTAATATTAATGGCTTTGGTTACTTTTCAATAAAGGTATCTGTGTGTGGGAGGGGATTTATATATTTTATATACATACATATACAGTTAGAAAATAAGACTTTAATACTTTGTAGGCATCGCCATTTTTAAATGGCCCAAAAGTGCACAGTACTGTAAGTAAGTTGAGTTAGTTACAGATTATAACATTCGAGTAGAGGAAAATCTTGCCGTCTTTTCTGTCTCTCTGGTGGTGCTGCTGTAAATGTTTAATTTTTTGAAAAGCGTTTCTCTAAATGGCTGGCACATGAAAAAATAAATGACAGGATCCAGACAGACATTGGTTGCCGACAAAAGCAAAGTCAGCTCTTTTATATAAAACAAGGTGTTGCGGGCTTGGCAGCTGTAGCCAAAGTCAGTCTGACTTAAAGTGTATGGGATTCGACAAGCATGATACGGAACAAAACAGAAAAAGAAAACAAATAAAATGCTGTATATATTTCTGTTTGACTTTCTTCCTGCATCTGAACCTCTTCGGAATTTTTGGTGGGATTTATAGATCCTCCTTGAAATGGAGACATAGAACACAACTAGTAATAAAAACACAAGAACAAATATAATGATACAAATATAACTAGAGGCCTTGTGCCATTGTATGCCAAGTTCACTCTTCAGGTCTGTACACTTTGGTTTGACTGCGCCATTAGGATCCTTATTCGTCAAAATCATATTAGGAAGAGTAATGAACCCCATAAATATCCATACAGAGGCAGAGATGATTTTACTACGTTTGATGGCTTGAAAGTTAGAGGATTGCATCGGTCTCACTATCTTGTAGTATCTATCGAAGCCAAGGATGCCCAAGAACATAATTCCTATGTACATGTTTAAATAAAAAAACACAGCTGAAAAACGGCAAACTACCACATGCAGCATCTGGTGTCCCAGGTCTGTGTCACTCAGTATTTTTAGTGGGAACGTAAGTGTCATTAAAAGGTCAGCAGCTACTATGTTTTTCAGGTAAACAATGAAACTCCTGTTACTGGGGATATAGCAGAAAATCCATGAGTTCAACCCATTTAGAAGGATACCACATAAGAAAATGATAGTGTAAATGATTGGTAGGATATGTGTGTGTAAAACTCTGTTATAGACACATGTCTCATGGTTTATCTCTGTAGAATTATTCATCTTATTAAGATTATGGGTGTTGACACTGTAAAATTCACGAGAATTCTGTAATTCAAATACGCATTTCTTGATATTTTCTTGGATTCTGATCAATGAGTCTTAATTTTAAAAGTCGTTAGTCCAAGATGAAAGTCGTTTTTGGAAAAGTTTCCAGTTGTTTTGGCCTGTAGCTTATTCTCTCCTTCAGAATAAGACTTGTATCCAGGTCGGTATAACATTAATATTTATTCTCCTGAAAGTAGTTTTGTCCTGATCCATATTTTTAATAAAACAGAATTAAAGGTTTGAATTAGAATTTTGATGAATATTCAAACAGCTTCAATTTTAGCAATGGTAATCCAATAATCACTGTGTTTCCACTGGCCTGCCAATATAGATCAGCCAGCAGTTTGATCAGTGTGTGATCAGTCAGCAGTGTGAGAAGAAGTTCCAGGTTCCCTTCAAGCGTTGATGTTTCTTTTGTTTTATCACAGTATGTGGCTGTTACAGATGATTTCCAGAAAACCTGCAGAGATAAAGGAATGCAGAGATTTATAATCCCTGAAGTATATTAATATGAACATGAAAATACACAAATTGAAATTAATATTGCAGATAACAGTTTATGATGGAAGAAGAGAACCAATTGAGCTATCTATTTTGCCCATCCTCCTGTCTGCATAAAAGCTATATTTGCATTTATCCTAAAACATTTCTTATGTGATATTAATGGGAACCGAATGGAAGGTTTTTCAGACTCTAGATCTCTTCTCTTGATATGTGGGTTCCGCCTTTTATGTATGTGCTGGATAGGGTTGTACCTTTTCTTCAAAAAAATACCGGCCTTGCTACTGTCTCCATAGACTTAAGATTGGCCTGATGCCAATATTTTACTGGCCTGCCGGTAAAATACCGGCCAGGTGGCAACCCTAGTGCTGGAACATGCTGCTGAAACACACCCTGTGCTGTGCATGGATGAAAATAGCGTGCTCCACACCGCAGCTCAGTTTTTCTGATTCTGAGTGGACAGAATACAAAGGGGAAGTAAAAATAAACTGATAATACTGAACACACACCATTACCTATACACCAGGAAAAGCAATGAACTGAGGTTGCTTAAGACCAATATTAATCATATGAAGGCAATAGCATGGCTGTATTTATTTGAAGAAAACATGGACACACTAGTTTCAAAGGAGTACTTTGATAATACTAATGTATGCAGGAGTTCAACCTTGTACTGGTGGAAGATACTTAATGGGACGTCTAATGATTTTACTGGTAACGTGGCTGCACCTCCACTGTTAACCCCTTCCTGTCTGTAGGATGTTCTATGCCGTCCTACTTTTCAGTTGCTAAAAGCTTGTAGGACACCATAGAACGTCCTGAGTTTAACCGCTTATCGCGGCTCCCCGCGATGAGCTATGTGTGAGTCTCGCTGCAGGGACTTGCAGCGGGTTCCCACTATCAGATGAGGCCACTTTGAGTGACCTCAATTGGTGCAGAAATTGTGAGGCACAAAGTGAGCGTTGACTACATTTTACTAAAAATATAGCGTTAAGAAAGCAGTAACTTTACAAAATAATAATTTAATTAAGAAGACCATAAAAAATATCATAGTGAGAAAATATGTTATCCAATGCAAAATTATAAGTAGCTTTACAATTCAGGGTTAAATGCCTATAACTGAGACAAGACAGGATAGTGTTTAGGAAGTATTACTGAAACTGCCCCTGTGGTGATCATTTAATGATGATAAAGTCTGCAATATTATTCTCTGTTTTATTAAACAGATCTGTATTCTAGGAATTGGACTATCCTAACGGATGGTAAAATACTGTTCTCCTCAACATTCAAGGAAATGTTTTAAAGTCAACCTAAACATGGCTTATACTGTGAATATAGAGAATAACATATGAAAAATGATCTATATTTTGTGTTAGCAGAATTGGCAGCAAAGTCATACAATAAGAGTTTAATATGTTTTTAAAATGCCTGTGGGGTCTCCTGAATATGACATCAACTCGAAAATTCGTTAATTAGCATATCAAGCCACAGGTGATGTTAAATGCAGGAGACACCAAAAATGCAAATCAAGCATATTTATCTTATTTTATGCCTTTCTTGCCAATTTAGCTAACACAATTGGGTCTACCCAATGTCCCCCGTGGAGAAATCTGTGATTCGGCTACTCAATATAACGCAATTTCCAAATGTTTTGGGCCGAATTTCAGCGACATTCGGTTTGTGAGTTTTGTAGTCTAAAAGGTCTGAGCCCTCCCCTGAAATTCCCTCGAATTCTGCAGTTAATTTCGCCAGCTATTAATTAAATAATAAAAATATTTTCAATAAAAATAAATATTCAAAAATCACATTAAATTCTTTTTATAAAAAATATATATGTATTATATATTATAGTTATATATGTAATAAACATTACAGTTAAGTTGTTCATTGACATGGTAATAGTTTTAATATGCCATAATAGCATATGTATTAATAGAAAATCATGACTGTAATTTATTATTAAAATATGCTATTACATCATAATTGGTGCAATTACCCCATCAATGAACATAACATGTAATTTAAAATACACATCTCGCCATCATGCCACATGTATCACGGTACCATTTTATATCCATAGTGGACAATGGTGCATTGCCAAGCAATCTACACTATGAACATGAAATGGTGCCGTGTTACACCTGGCATGATGGCGGGAGGAAACATATAACCTGTTAACAGCTGTTGATGGTGAACAATAACCAGTGATGTGATGGCAGCCTTTGGCTGACATGACATCACTTGCATTATTATACCACAAGAGTTGTTATGGCTGTGTATACAATTATATATGTTTAGGTATGTATATATGTATATGCAACCATACTAAGTGACTATAATAAGTGGAGTATGGGATACTTATTTAAAATTACATGATGAGTACATTGACGGGGTAATTGTACCATTTATACTGTAACTGCATATTTTAATAATAAAATTGCAAACCATAAAAAGGATTAACACAGTAACGGAGGAAAGTATATTGAAAAGAAGAAAAACTACCACAACAAGAGCACATAGTTTTATATTAGAAGTAAAAGGTGTATGTTACAGTTCCACAAATGTCCGCCAGTACCACAATTCAAATTTGTGGTTCTCAGCTTGTAGATCCAGCATTTTAAACTTTACAACGCAGCCTCCCTGCAGTTCCATGTGTGACCACCAGGCTGTGCTTTTCCTCTACCTTTGCAGTTACCCTAACAATTCATTACATTGTACTGTTCACATGACCTTGTTTGCCACTGAAGCTGCTGCGGCATTTTTGTCAGCTATTTAAACAACTCATTTGTAGTTCAGTCTCACTCTGGGATGGTCTTATATCTGTGTCCTTAATTCTGAGCGTGATTCCGGTTTTCTCCTGTTGAGTCCCTTTAACATTTCTTTACTGTGTTAAAGAAGGGTCTAAAAAGCCTCAAGATGAGATGCTAGGAATTTACTATTTCATTGATTCATGCCAGAAATTGAACCTCACTGGAAAACACAGTATCTAAATGTGGTGGTTTCATTAGAAAAGGAGTTACTTATGAAATGGATACCCTGTAACAGAAGTGTCAAAAATCTTTCTGAAGTGGGTCACATTTTCATATATATGTGCCTGGTCCACAATAATTTGTTTTAATTCACAATGAAAATATGGGTAGTTAAGTCAGACTGGCTGCACCTTGCTGTCATACCTACTTCATTTGGCTCACAGGCTGCACGGTGGATGCCACTTGAACATTGGTTATATTTAGCGTGTGTCAGGGTTTCTCTGCTGTTTTAAATAGAAACTCTTTTCTATGAGTTGTTCAGCTGTTGTTAATGAACAGCTCCTTCCAGCTTCTGTTACCATAGATACTCACCTGGTTGCTATTAGCTTGCCCCTTTGCTACTATTTAAGCAGCAAGTACCTCCTTGCCCTTCCGTTGTTTACGGTTTCCAAGTGCAGTTCCAAGACCAACCCCCTCTGGTTACTGACTCCAGCTCGCCTGACTACCCGCTTTGGTTCCTGACCCCACCTCGCCTCCTGGACTTTGCTTATGGACTAGTTTTACCATTTTTCTATTTATTATTAATAAGGGTGTTTTGCACCTTATCTTATCTCTGTCTGGTTCCTGGTCCTTAACAGCATGTAAGTAGCCTCTTCTAGTAAGGGCTCAAATTGAGCCCTTAAATACAAGAAAGTAACTAGCATAACAAGATCATCCTGCACTAATATTTACTCGAAATGTTAAACACAAGAAGTTAGTGACCTCAAAACTATGCAGGACGAGATTCATATCAAACTGATTTTTAAGGAGGTGATGAGATTTTTATCAAAATTAATGATACTTTTCATAGATGGTTTTAAAGTCATTTGAGTGAAATAGAATCTTCTGCTACATTTCACAGGGAGCTAATTAATCAACCTGTCTAACATGGTTTAACATTTGATTATTATTGTATTTAGAGGACCTAACAAAATGGTGGGACTATTTTGCGAACAAAACGGGTCTTAGAAATAAATTAATAGAAACACTCCCATTAATATGTACGGTGGATATGCTAGACAATATAAACATAAACAACTGGGAAAACGGGGGCATAAAAGAGTTTAAACAACTATTTTTTGGAAATAAAATTAAAACCTTTAATCAAATTGCAGAAGAATTCAAAATTCCTTCTTCTGAAATTTTCAACTATCTGCGGATAAAAAGTTTTATATCAAGGTTCCATCTACAAAACAGGGAAGAATGGGCAACGTCCCTTATACACCTTTTCGAACTAAAAAACTTCAAGAATCTTATGGCCAAATGCGCAAATAATATTTACAGATGGAGAAATGGAAAGCCAACAGAACTAATTAATAAATGGGGAAAAGAACTACAAGTTCATATAGAAGAAGATGAATGGGCTAACTCCCTAAATAAATTAAATAAACATATACACTGCCTTAATCTCACAGAAACGCAATTTAAACTAGCAAATAGATGATACTTAACCCCGAAACGACTAAAACATATGTTTCCGGAATCCTCAGATAGATGTTGGAAGTGTAAAACAGAAGAAGGAAATTTAATTCACTGCTGGTGGCAGTGCACAGGGATAAACCAATTCTGGCAAGGAATAATTGAAACAATAAACTTATTAACAGGAATAAAGCTACCCCCCAAGCCAGAAGTTATTCTGTTAAATCTGCACTGGCCAAAAATCGAAAAAAAAGACTCAATGATAATATATCATATAATCACGGCAGCCAAATTATCAATAGCTAGAAAGTGGAAAACAGACATAATCCCACTTACACAAGAAGTCATGAGTCAAGTTATCTGGCAAGCCAAAATGGAAAAGGGCATATTTTCAAATTTAAGCAACAGATATAACCAAATAGAACATTGGGATTCATGGATCAGGAAGCTGGAAAGAATCACTTAACAATAGAAATATATAAATATCACCACAAACCCCTAATTGAAATAAGCATATCTACAAGCAAAAGAGGAAAACCCCCAAGAGGGCATTAACACCAAGACCAAATCATTAAGGAAAGATTTTGAGTATTAAAAGAGCGCTCTGATTCTCCAAGGGTTAAAGAACATACTATTAATAAGAAGAGATAGTAAAGTAGTAAAGCATCGGGTTAGGGGGAGGAGGGACAGGGGTAAAAAAAAAAAAAAAAATAACATATATAACATTAATGATGACCGCACTGAGTTCTGAAATTGATCTATGAAAAAATTCCTAAAACCGGTGCATGTCTGAAAATGAAAAAAAAAAAATAAAAAAAAAAAATTATTGTATTTAGCAATATAGGGAAATGGCATGTGACTTTTTTTAAAGATGTTTAAGACATAAATAAAATGTATTACATGGAGACCAATTTTCAAACTGCTATATAGAATAATATAAAAGATTTTCTTTTACCTAACAACATGACTGTTTGCTAAATGCACAGCACTTATTATGTAATGGTTGATGCCGCTTTCCATTTAATATGTAATGGTTTCAGCATCTTGTGTAAAAATATATAACATCCCTTGGAGAACACTAGAATAATAATAATTATAGATTTTGCTGCTGTTCCCCAGTTTATTCCCCATGACATAAGAAAACTTTACTCTATAAAGTTATGAGGGTATACTCAGTACAGACCGATTCATCATGAATTTTATTTGGATCGGGCACTTAATCCATTTGGATCAAGACATTACCGCATGAAAATCATAAGTCTTCAGATACCCAAGATGCCGTGACATGATGAGAATTTGACTAAGGGCATTTCAATTCTCCAGATAAAAGCTGGAGAATTGAAATGAAAATGTTATAAAAGTTATTTAAAAAAAACACATATACCTAAAAACAATGAGGGGTATATATTTTGCCATTTAGGTGGCTCCCAGCCCCTTATATTATAGAGGGAGGGGGGTCAGGGCTTCTAAATTGCTGCCAAATTGCTCTCAGCCCAGTTTTTGATAGTGGTTCAAGACTAATCCCCATGGCCCCCATTGTATATTATGGGGAGTGGGAGGCATTTGGGCTTTATTAGAAAGGGCCAGGACTCAGGGTTGTGGAAATTAAAAAAAAAAAAAAATACTTGTCCAGTTACTAAACCATTAGCCCAATCTACGTGTCCCTCATGACAATCTACTTGCCCTCACACAAAAAATAAATTTAATCAAACCCATATTTAAATAAGGTTTTCATTGATAGCATCTTAGGAGACAGACCCAACCATTTGTGTATCTTGGTGTTGTGCTGCCGTAGCAGACTAAATTTGGGCTCCCCCCCCCACCCACATTGCCACCCAGGACATGCCCTATCAGCCACGTTGCCCACCCAGGACATGCCCCATCACCCACATTGCACACCCAGCAAATGCCCCATTACCCTCACTGCACACCCTCATCAGGCACGCCATCAGGGGGTGATGGGCGATACTGGCGTCCCGGACCCGGCAGGCCCAGGTCACGCCAGGTAAAAAAAAAAAATAGTTCAAAAGCGTTCTGCGCTCCCCTCCAGCTGCGTGGCTTCAATAAAGTGTGTTAAAAAAAAAAATGCGACGGAAATAACTCTGGTCACATTTTCTTTTAAACAAACTTTATTGAAGCCGCTCGGCTGAAGGGGAGCGCAGAATGCTTCCCTCACAGCCACGGACCTGCAGAGCACCGGTAGACAGCAGCAAGGAGGTAAGTACTGGGGAAGGGGGAAGGAGGGTGGTACATAACGAGCATACTGAGGGGTTAAATCCTGGCATATTGAGGGGCAAATTCCTGGCATATTAATTGGCAAATGAATAGCATATTGAATGACAAAATCCTGGCATATTGAGTGACAAAATCCTGGCATATTGAGAGGTAAAATCCTGGCATATTAATTGGCAAACGAATGGCATATTGAGTGACAAAATCCTGGCATATCAAATGACAAAAGAATGGCATATTGAGGGGCACAATACCGGCTTATTAAATGGCACATTGGGGGGCAAAATCCTGGCATATTAATTGGCAAATTCCTGGTATATTGAGGGGAAAAATCCTGGCATATTAATTGGCAAATTCCTGGCATATTGAGGGGCAAAATACTGGCATATTAAATGGCAAAAGAATGGCATATTGAGGGGCAAAATACTGGCTTATTAAATGGCAAAAGAATGGCATATTAAATGCAAAATAATGGCATATTAAATGCAAAATAATGGCATATTGAGGGGCAAAATACTGGCATATTAAATGGCAAAAGAATGGCATATTGAGGGGCAAAATACTGGCATATTAAATGGCAAAAGAATGGCATATTGAGGGGCAAAATACTGGCATATTAAATGGCATATTGAGGGGCAAAATACTGGCTTATTAAATGGCACATTGAGGGGCAAAATACTGGCATATTAATTGGCAAATCAATGGCATATTGGGGGGGAAATACTGGCATATTAAATGGCATATTGAGTAAAAAATACTGGAATATTAAATGGGAAAAGAATGACACATTGAGGGGCACAATACTGGCATATTAAATGGCATATTGAGGGGAAAATTACACACCCAGAACATGCCACATCACCCACACTGAACACCCAGAACATGCCACATCACCCACACTGAACACCCTAAAAATGCCCCAGCACCCACACTGCACACACATTTCATTCCTTATCTACCACATTGCACACACATTACATGCCCCATCACCATCATTGCACACCATTATATGCCCCATCACCCCATTACTTGCCCCATCACCCACATTGCACACCAATACATGCCCCATCAACACATTACATGCCCCATCACGCACGTTGCACACCCTTACATGCCCAATCACCCTCATTGCACACCATTACATGCACCATCACCCACATTGCACCCCATTACATGCCCAATCACCCACATTACACACCATCACATGCCCCATCACCCACATTGCACACTATTACATGCCCCATCACCCACATTGCACAGACATTAAATGCTCAGTCACCCCAGGACTTACCACAGGTTAGTTCCCTGGTGTCTAGTGACAGGCAGCATGGTGTCCGTGTGCTGCCTAGGTGCCAGTTGCGCTCCATGTGCGGTTTGAAGGGTGAGTGCCGAAAGGTCACTCTGACGTCAGAGTGCCAGGGTCACGTGACTCATATAAGACAGAACTGCCTAAACAGTGGTGCCCTTTAAACAAGGGTAATGACCAGAAAAGGAGTAATGAACTGCTGATAATTACCGCCTAGGGAGTGCATGTTATAATACTGAGTAATGGCACAGCAGTTGTCGAATAGCACAATAATAGTATATAAAAGAAATATATAAAAGATATATCAAAACTATATTTAATTCACTCTTAACACAGTCACCGCAGAGAAGTAAGTGTAGAAAGAAGCAAGAAAATGCAGAACTGCATTTAATATGTGAAATAAATAGAACAAAATACAATACAATAAAACCTATATAAAAAAAATTAAAAATAAAATCAAAGTGACAGACACAGTTATAATGCAAATGCTCACTGTTAGTAGAACAAGGTGCTTAAAAGCTTTGTTAGGTCGTTAAGTTCAATAATAGTCCGAAATCAAGCAGGAAGTGGGTTAAAGTTACCCAGGTTAATGCCTAGCAATATGCCATGACTGAATATCAGCCTGGCAGCACTGAATCTGGACAGCTTTAACAAGCAACTGATATTTAAAGATATTTGGTTCCTTAAAAGAAGCAAAGGCTATTTTTGTGACTGCCTGTATTTTAACACATAAATCTTCTGCCCCAGCCACGTTCATAGTTTATCAGCTGCAGGCATGTGGCATGTGGCAAGTTGTCAGCAAGCTCTGACAGCTAAGGACTTTCTCTCAGTGATACTGTATTTTAAGATTTAATGAGTGTCATTTAGTGTTAACCACTGTCTGGCACTCGAAGGGTCATTGCTTAAAGTATTATATTTGTCAAACAAAGACATTTGCAAATCCTGACAATTTAGGAACACTAAATGTTATATTCCACTTGTTCTTCTAATATAGAAGCACAAGTGAAATAAGTGTGAAGATAAACTGACATATAGTTTTTATAGTACACGCCAGTTTATCCTCTGACCGACTTCCATGGGAAGAAGGCAGGCGTCTGGTTGGCGACCGGCACACTCTACTAGTGCAGTGAGAAACCCTTGTTTTTGCATGGGATCAACAGGGGGGAACTTAACCAGGTTTTTGTGAAGTAAGATGCAATGTAGATTTGAGTTTATACTTGTCTGGTGCAGCATGGAACAATCTCATTGCACATAAACATGTTGTTAGTGACTCAGTGATTGGCTGTGAATTCATACTTTCTAGAAGCACTTGTTTTAATCTGGGATCACTAAAGAGCTTTGCTGTCAATATAAAATACATTTGAAATGCATAAAGTATATGCCTTCTTATTAAAGCATTTTTATTTTTTCAAATTCTGGAAATAATAACATTGCTTCAGTTGTACAATATTTTTTCTATTATCACACATGGATGCACTGTTGTTACTAACAATCACACACTGTTGTACTGTTTCTAATTATCTATCGCAAATCTAATGCCCCAAAATAAAAATGATATGGAACAAATTAAATAACATAATTAATGTGATCATTCCCATCTCAGTGACATTAACACCTTGGATTGCGCTACTCTATCTAAAAATTAATAACCTAACAAAATCTGAAAATGTATTAATTAGATCATATGTGTGGGTGTAAGAATATATATAGCTAGTAGATGGAATAAATTAGACCTATCCTGGTATGATGTGATTTCAAGAATAAAGAACATCTGTGTAAATAAAAAGATATTGCGTATTGTGAACGACAAATATAAGAAATTTCTGAAAATATGGGCACCGTGACGTTCTAACTCTTATGGTAGATCTGTTAATACTAGGATCATCTAATTATTGATTAAGCTAAGCCAAGTAATTACAAACCTCTATTTTATTTATTTGAGGGTTTTTTTGTTTCTTTTTCATACTGTTATTAATATTAAGTTGTATATCTGATATCATTTACTTTGTAAATAATTCTCATAAATTCTATTTCTCTGTTAAACAATTTGATTAATGGCACATTGACACAATGTAATATTTAGAAGATTAGTTTATAACCTAATACATCCAAATAAAGATATATAGTATAAAAAAAATCTATCACACATCTGTTGCACTGTTGTTTCTGTCACACGTCTGCACTGTTGTTACTGTTCACATGGTTGCACTGTTCTTACTATACTATCACACACTGTTGCACTTTTTACTTATTATCACACACTATAGTACTGTTGTTACTAAATATCTAGCTACCACATACTGTTCCACTTTTACCTTATTAACACACACTGTTGTACTGTTCTTACAAGCTATCAAACTATTATACACTGGTGAACCTTTTACTTATTATCACACTATCACACTATTGTACTGTTCTTACTAATTATCTAACTATCACACACTTTTGCATTGTTGTTACCAACACGCACACTAACTCTCACACACTGTTGTACACATCTTTTGCATACAAGGGTATTGTCCATTTACTTACCACACTGTGTTTTCCTTTAGTAGTTCTGCTGGATGTGGATTTAGTTAATATGTGTCCGACACTGGTTTATATTTCCGGCTCAGTGTAGGAGATGGTCCTGTACAATCCTGTTCCAGCTCTGAAAATGAGTTATTAAAAACAAATCTGTTGTGAAAAGGTCTGCCAAAAAACTGCATAAATGTCAAGCACTGCAGATGTGCACAAATACTTAGATTCATATGAAGTATAGAGCGTACAGTAAAGCAATATAGACTGCGTTTACAGATTCATCCTGCAAATTTATAAAGAGCTAAAGAAAAAAAAAAGATTTCTTTCCCATGTCCATCATTGACCTTTTGCACTTAAACAGTAACAAGTCTCCTACTAAGGAGAGGACAGATTTGAGTTGCAATTTATTTAATGTTCATCCCTTTACTATTGGAGGAGATGATAAAACACTGAAACGTAACAACAAATCGGCTAGTGGTTTCTTTCTGCAACTTGGCAGGGAATGAAACACGTGTTACTATGGCCGTGTTTACCTCCATATGCTGTAAAATGGCAATTGATGAAGCATACATCATTTCTTGGTCAAACATGGCCAGGGTACAATAAAAGCTGCTATTATCATCTGGCTATTTAAACAGATAATTGTGTGTATACTGTACTGTGTGCATACCTATCTGGCATATGCTCTGTTTAAGTTATTATAATTGGCATCTCATTTTCCTCACGCAGCTCAAGATGTAGGGTTAGTTTCAGGCATATTTCTGTTGCTTCACATGTGGAAAATGAAGGAAAAACTGGAAAAAGGGGGGGGGGATGGTTTTTGGGAAGATAGCAGGGGGAAAAGATATATGTGAGAGAATCGAGTAGTAGAAAATGTATAGTTTGAAACTGGTAATACATAGCAGGGGAAAGGAAGAAAAAAATGGGAAAGAAAGGGTAAAAGGAAAAATAGTGGGGAACAATATAGGCAGGGGTAGAGTAGAGCAGAGTAAAATACAGGGTTTCTAATTACCTCCAACTTGTTACTGCACTAGTCTCTATACACTAATGTGTGTGCAGCTGTTCCTTTTTACATTTCTTGGTTTGTAAGACTGAATTTTAAATGATTTTTATATTATCTACTTAAAGGAATATAGCTGACTGATTTAGTTAGTTTTTAGGCTTAACCTGTAAGGCAGACGTGCCAAGGCCTGATAGCATGTCAAGTTGAGGACAATGGCTGCGCATGTTAAAATCACACTTTTACTAGCTTGGCTGACTGCCTAGGATATGAGGCACTTTAGCCATATTCATGCATGACTTTCATGACACGTGTGATCGCTGTGGCAGCCAATCCATGAACAAACATGTGTTTTGATGCCTTAAAACTTTTTTTTTTTCAAACAAATTCATTTTTACTCATTGTGATTACTGCTCTATGCACAATACATAAAAAATATCAGTACAACTAAAAGTGCTAATCTCTCTTAAAGCTACTTCAAAGCCCCTATCCTAGATTAAAGAATTGGAGATCAAATAAGACAATATGACTCTTCACCCGCCACTACGTCAAAGTACTCCCATACTGGTGGATTCTACTCTGGATGCAATATAAATAGAGCACCTGTGAGTGGGTGGTGTGTAACCCCCACTGTTAAAGCCCTGCATATGTGGCATTGTATATTGCATCCATTATAGGAGATTAGACATTTTTAGTTGTGTGCTAACTATTTCTACGTATTGTGGATACATTTAGTTTTGTATGATTTACCTTTTTTGGTTTAATATACTTTTTGTTATTTCTTTTTCTTTAGAACACAGATAACATAGTGATTAGGTATAATGATACACAGTAAAATCAAATCATACATAAATAAAAAATGAGAGCCTGTTGAGCATAACACATATAACCTAAATTAACTTCCTTAAAATGTACAAAATGGTGCATTGTTCCCATACTGGTGTAGAGTGGTAGATTAATGACATATAATACAAGTGTAAGGTAATCGATCGGTCTTACTAATTACAATGCTTCGAGACAATCTCAGTAATTCTCACAATTTTTGCACTAATTGTGTATCAGTGGCGGATGTTCCATATGTGCTAAGTGTGCGCCACACATCTAACACGGAGCAACCGCGCTGTGTATTTCTGGGGTTTTTGTGCTCCAAACAGAGAGCACACATCCCCCAGAAATACATCCGGGAGACAGACGGCAGCTGTGAATTCGGCAACAGAGTCATCCACTCTGTTGCATATTCGACAAGCACTAAAAGTATACAAATTTTCGGATACTTTTTGTGCTTGTCGAATTGGCAACAGAGTGACTGACTCTGTTGCTGAATTTGCAGCTGCTGTTGTCCCCTCGGACGTATCTTGTGTTTTTCCAGGGTTTGTGTGCTGGCTGCTCGCAAGGGCCGTTAGTGACAGGCGTGCTCCAGACTGGCAGCACGCCTGTCACTCAGGGCCACGATACGCCCCTGCCATGTATAAGTGATTCTGGCACAGTTAAAAAAAAAAACATAACATGATAGCGTGCTGAATCTCACAAATTACCGTATTTGCTCGAATATAAAACAAGGTTTTTTTCAGATGCTCAAATGCTCTGTAATGTCTTACATTCGAGGTCGTTTTATAATCTGACCTCAAATCGAGGTCAGATTATAAGACTGGGATACAGGTCCCCCGCAGAGCTGCAGGGGACCTGGACCCCCCTCTCTATCAGCCGGGGGATGTCTGCGCGATGAGCGCAGACTCCCCCTGCTGCCGCCCGGCACGACCGCCGGGACTTCTATGATGAAGCCGGGTCCTTACGGCTTCATCATAAAAGTCTCGGCGGTAGTGCCGGGCAGCAGCGGAGGATGTCTGTGCGTATCGTGCAGACATCCTCCGCTGCCCCGCTAGCCACCAGGGAGAATCGGGCAGCCAGGCATCGTGCAGACATCCTCCATGCTGCCCGACACTTCCGTCTATTATGACAGACCGACAGAGCGGAACAGGCGACGATGTCGTTCAAGCAAGCAATACTGAATAGGAGCGCTCAGATAGGTGAAGATCTGAGCGCTCCTATTGGCTGGTGGCCGGTCCTAGATCATGTTGCAGAGAAAATCTGGGTTTTGTAGACTATTTTTGCATAAATTCTGCATAACATTTTTATTTTTCATTTTTATTAATGATTAAGTCGGACATTAATATAATATAAAATTGATATGGCTTCGTTCTTAGTATAATGGTTATGTATGTCTATCTGAATATCTGGGTCATTTGCCCCATGGAGACATATGTAGAAAAATTTCTGGTTTTGTGTGGGTTAATAAGTCTTGGGGTCGGGGTTATGTAAATGTAGGAGTTTTAATGGTATCTTGACAAAGCACAGGATCGCTGTCTACGAAGGAGTTTTTACTGAAAAAGACAGCAAGTGGCAGTGCTCCTTGCAATAAAGAAGGGCCTACGTGACGGACTATGACGCTTGTTAGTTTTTGGATGCCTGAGCATAACCAAAAATGTAGTCCACAAAGCAATCTGTAAAAAGTTTGAAAATTAAACTGAGCGTGCCCAAATATGACCTTGTCCCTTCTCCCTCCCCACTTAAACCTGCAGAATGTATGTATGGAGACATCACTGATATTGCTGATCACATATTGGAGATATTCTCTGCCTTCTGAAATTCTCAGCCTTAGTGTAAATATAATGGAATAAAAACCGATCAGAAGTCGCTATTTTAAATTTTCCATCACATTTTTTAAAAAATAAAAAAAACCCCACCGCGCTTGCAGGCAGAGACGGAGGTGAGAGGGGATCGGAAGATCCCTCCTCACCATCGCTCTGCCTGCCAGGCTGCACGGGGAGCCGAACAGGCAGCACAGAGAAACCTCCGTGCTGCCTGTTTGGCTCCCCGTGCAGTGTGCCGACACGGAAGTGCCGACAGTCACGTGACGGGCGCGCTGACGTCATACGCGCGCCCGGTCACGTGACCTGTCGGCACAATCGCCGGGAAGCCGAACAGGCAGCATGGAAGGACCATGCTGCCTGCCTGCCTGCCAGGGAAAGGTAAGTGCTGATGGGAGACTGTGTGTGTGTGACTGAGTGTGATGGGAGTCAGAGTGTGTGTGTGTGACTGAGTGTGATGGGAGTCAGAGTGTGTGTGATGGGAGACAGTGTGTGTGACTGAGTGTGATGGGAGTCAGAGTGTGTGTGATGGGAGACAGTGTGTGTGACTGAGTGTGATGGGAGTCAGAGTGTGTGTGATGGGAGACAGTGTGTGTGACTGAGTGTGATGGGAGTCAGAGTGTGTGTGCTGGGAGACTGTGTGTGAGTGTGTGTGATGGGAGACATTGTGTGTGACTGAGTGTGATGGGAGTCAGAGTGTGTGTGATGGGAGACAGTGTGTGCGTGATGGGAGTAGGAGTGTGTGACTGAGTGTGATGGGAGTAGGAGTGTGTGACTGAGTGTGATGGGAGTAGGAGTGTGTGACTGAGTGTGATGGGAGTAGGAGTGTGTGACTGAGTGTGATGGGAGTGTGAGCTTGATGTGAGTCTGAATGATGGGGCATGTCTTAGGTGTGTAACGTGGGTGTGCAGCTTGGGTAGGGGGGTGCCCGGATTTTGTCTGCCTAGGGTAGCACAAAATCAAGATACACCACTGTGCATGACTACACTACTAAGCTGATACTCCTTTTTACATGACTGCATTTTAGAATGGGGACAACCACAATAATATCCTTGGAAAATCAAAATATATCGAAAATGCAGACATGCACACTGATAGTAAATTAGAAAATATATATTTTATTAGTGATATAATCATGTAACAATGGGCAAAAAAAGGTGCAAGTAGGAGAAACACTGTAAAAAATAGTGAAAAAAAAACAGAAGGCTACAGAGCGCAGGAAAAAGCAAATAGCAAGCAAAAAGATGTTGTTGAAAAAAATAGAATAAAAATAGGAGCGATAGGCGAAAAAATGGGAACCAAAAAATAGGAAAAAAGCACAAAATATACTTGGTAAAAAGGAAAAAAAACAACAAAGAAACAGAGGGGTAACAGGTAGAGCAAAAATATAGTAAATGTAGGCCTAACCACAAAAAAAATAATACTCCCCCTAGGAGAGAACGTATAAGCAGTCCATTGGTTTTGCACCTGTAACCATTCCCTTAGTTTACCCATTGCCGGCAGTTCTCAATCGCTATTTTTGTCCTACAATAATATCCTTGCCCTTGGCAGCCATCATGTGTCTACAGTTATAATCAATATGTAAAGAGGAAGCTTTAAAGAAAAACATTTTTTGTATATTTTGTATTTTCTACGTTTGAATTAAAAAAAATGGAGAAATAAAATGCATGGTAAAGTATTTCAGTGAGAATGCCCACTGCAGACATTACCAATGACATCACACAGCTGGTTAAAAGGAAGCCAAGAGTTAATGAATGAAGTTAATACTGCCCATCCAGTTCATGTGTATTATTTGTGCAATTAGAAGTTGCCACTGCCTAATCTATTCCCTCCATAGACTTAAAAGACAAGTGTCATGTTATAACTGCTGCACATGTCATGTCTGTCATCTTGCCGTCTTCCGTGGGTCGGATATCTGACTCTCCGACCCAAGCACTCTGCAGTCCCACCTCTCAGCTCTGTTTAGCTCTACACCCAATATATTGTGTATTGTGTGTAGCTGCACAGCTTGAACACTTGCAACAGGGCTGGAGGGAGATTTTACAGTCTTACAAAAACAGCAAGCTCTCACGAGGGGACGGGGCTACACACAGCTCATAGGTGGGACTGCATGGTGTTTGGGTCTGAGAGCCAGAGATCCGATCCAATCTAGGAAGCAAAATGGTGGTGCTGCAGTTGCTGAAAATGGTAAAATGAATAAAAATGTAGTACATGTTTTTTTTTTAAATGGCACAGCTTATATATTAGGGCTTATTAATTAATAATGAGACAAAGTCACTTATGGCATGACAGTTGTCCTTTAACATTGAACTGGAGCCATTTTTTTTACTGGCTGCTGGTAGACTACACCACCTTGAAATATTTACATTTGAAAAAGATGCCTAGAGCAGGAAATGGAAAGATATTTCAATGGAGACCCTAACTATAGAAAATACAGGTTATCCACTACATTAGTTCATAAGATGTCGTCATTGATAAAACGCTTGCATAAACTTAAATTTCAGATGTGAAAATGGGTTGCCATTTATCCTTTGCATTTTGTGTGTGCATTGTTTTTTGTAATAGACTGTTTTGTCTTTTTGTATCTGGATTATAAAAGAAAAGTGACTATGACTGATGCTAAAATATTCTGTATATAGAGCTTAAATAAATTGTGCTGCAAAGCAAAACAACACACTTCACTACATTATTGTACAGAAAAAAATCTTGAGGAAAAAAAAACATTTTAAAGTGTTGCAAATATGCAAAAAGAAAAGTCTCCCAAATGATAACTATACAATGTGTGCATACATTTACTGCACAGGATCTGTACAAAGTACAAATCTATAGATTATATTGTATAGCTAGGGTTGCTAGGTCAGCTAGTGTTGTGATGGACACATATAGCCTTTACCTGCTCCCTCATAGAAGGTAGAATTCAAGTATGTCAAGAAAAAAAACAACAATTGGTTAATTAACCCCTTAGTGACAAGACATGTTTACCTTGACTTTCCCTTGGTGACAATGGCTGTTTTGACATAGAAATATGCATGTTTCCATATTTTTCAGTATTTTTTTGCGAGTTATGGTGCAAAATACAAAAATAGTGTTTTTTGTTTTTTTTTCTATATTGAACTTTTGACCCCAACCCGAACCCTAAATTTAACCCTAACACTAAATTTAACCCCAACTCTAACCCTTATGCTATCCCTTAATATATTTTAATTTAAATTTTAACCCTATCCCTTATGCTAAAAATTATTTAATTTTAACCCTATAGGCTAATCTAACTATAATACCAGTTTTTAGCTAATTAAATCTTTTTTTTTAAAACATTGCACTGTTACTTTCTGCCTCTAGGGGCATTCAAGCAGCATATTCAGAGCAACGTAAGTGAATTTTCTTTCACTTCCGAAGCTCAGACCACATGCTGCTCCATCAATATTGTGCCCACGATCGCTCCGTGGGGCGATCGTGGGTGCCCCAGAGAGGAAATTTCAGTGCTGGCTATTGCCTCGACATCAAGGCAATAGACCAGCACCGTTAAAAAAACGACGTGCAGAAAACCTTCGCCCATGTCCCATTTGGGACATTTTTGAAGCCAAAAAGTGTATTCTGCCCCACAAAACCATATATTTTTGAAAACTAGACACCCTAGGGTATTCCAAATGGTAGTATTTTAACACTTTCCATGCACTAATTCTACCACCAGCCTATGTCAATGTTATGGATAGTAATTTGTTTTCACATTCATTGTACATCGGGCATGAATTCACAGATCCTATTATGTGTCAGTGCCACAAAACACATTAATATGTGTTCAGCAACATCTCCTGAGTATAGGGATACCACTCATGTGTAGGTTAGTTAGATTATTTGGGGGCTAAAAGGCCACGTTTAGCGCGGGGTGCATTTCCAACTTGGAATTTTGACATGTAGTCAACCTGCGCCCATGTTCCATTTGGGACACTTTTGAAGCCTGTCAAAGTATTTTACCCCATAAAACCATATATTTTGGAAAACTAGACATCCTAGGGTATTTAAAATTGTGGTATTTTAACACTTTCCAAGTGCTAATTCTACCACCAACCTATGTCAAAGGGTTGGGATGTCATTTTTTCCCCACACACATTGTAGTTCAGGCAGGAATTTTCAGATTCTGGTATTTGCCACTGCCAACCAACACATCAATATGTGTTCAGCAACATCTCCTGAGTACTGGGATACCCCCCATGCATAGGTTTATTGGTTTGTATTGGGGCTAAAAGGCCACATTTAGGGGGTGTGCAATTCCAACCTGGAATTTTGACATGTAGTCAGCCTGCGCCCATGTTCCATTTGGAACATTTTTTAAGCCGTCCAATGAATTGTACCCCATCAAACAATATATTTTTGGAAAATAGACATCCTAAGGTATTTCAAATGGTGGTATTTTAATACTGTATAGGTACTAATTCTACCACCAGCCTTTGTAAAAGCTTGTGGTAGTACTTTTTTGGGAGTTTTTTTTCTACATGCATTGTACTTCAGGCATGAATTCACAGATTCTGGTATATGTCACTGCCAAACAACAACCCAATATGTGTTCAGCAACATCTCCCGAGTTCAGGGATATCACCCATGCAAAGGTTTGTTGGTTTGTTTTTTGGCTAGAAGGCAACATTTGTGAGATGCGGATCTCAAAATTCCAACTTGGAATTTTGACATGTAGTCAACCTGCGTCCGTGTCCTTTATGGGATATATCTTTGAAGCCAGCCAATGTAATTTACCCCCACCAAACCATATATTTTTTTTAACGGTTGACCCCCATCACTACTTGTGGAAAGGGCTCAGCAGCTACCGATACATCGCTAGATGATGTATCAGAAAGCTGACTTGGGTCAAAATCGAACCCTGAGTCCGCGGCCTCAGAATCAGTGCGTAAGCAGTGATCTCGAGCAAAGAAGGGGTTAATAGCTCTTAGAAGAGCCTATCTAGTACTGTAAAACATTACAGTACAAAGAAATTAATCCATAAAACAGTGCAGACAGCAAAACATACTGTTGCTGTGCAAGATTACTGCTTACACAGTGATGAATGGCAGGGAAGGGGTTAATACACAGTGAAAGACTTTCATAAAACCTGCCAATTTTATAAAATGTTATTTTATATCACTAATACTGATCTGTCTCTTTCCGTCACAAAAATGTAAGTGAGGAGAGGGAGGCAGATCAATATTTGTGAATATTGAATCGACCAATTTTGATCTGACCAGGGCGAATGGTGAGCTTAATTGAGAAATCACCAAACCGCCTTTGCCACTAATTCACTTTTACTGATCGCTATGCGCTCAGGCAGCTTAAAAAAAAAAATCTCAAATATTTTTACTTTACATGTAATCCCCTAGCGGGTATGTGTAAAAAAAAAAAAAAAATATATGCAGACAGATACAAATTGCTTTGGCGTCAATATCATTGCGTAAGCAGTGATCGACGGCAAAGAAGGGGTTAATAACTCTTAGAAGAGCCTTTTTTGTACTGTAATAAATTACAGTACAAAAAAATTAACCTCTAAAAAATGCACAAACAGGAAAAATAAATGCGCTGATGTGCACGATCACTGCTTACGCAAGATCAGTGGCAGGGAAGGGGTTAAACGCAGGGAATTGCTTTAATACATTTTTTTTATTGTTTTATTATTCGTGTGTTGTGTATTTTTTTATTTTTTTTTAACTTTTACTTACTTTTAAAACTTTAATCTGTCTCTCTCCCTCACTAAAAAAAATGTGAGGAGAGGAAGGCAGATCATAACTGGTCAGATCAATAAAGGGTTAATATTGATTTGACCAGTCAGTGGGGATGCTCAACAGAGCATCCCCACTGCTTGTCTGTGTGCCTGGCAGTCACTGATTGCCTCTGTGAAGAGGCAATCGTTTGACAGTCAGAGAGCACAGGAAGCAGGTACTTCCTGCCTCCTGTGCTCTTGCCCTTAGAAGGGCAGCGCCATCTTGGTCACCCAGTGACCAAAATCGGGCTTTTTTTTTTTTGTGTTCCTGATTGCCTCGACTTGCGAGGCAATCAGAAACACTTTCTGAGCATAGGAAGTGAAAAATTCGCTTCCTATGCTCGTTTTTTAATGCTGGTCGTTTTAAAGGCGCTGTGCCTTTAAAACCGGCATTTCTATCGCTCTCCAGATCGATCGAAATGCCGACGGGCATTTTTTTTATTATTGTACGATGCTTCCACACGGAAGCATCGTTACAATACCGCTTGAGCACTGAAAGCGGAAAAACTCCGCTTTCAGGGCTCGTTTTGACACAAGACGGACTAGGTCCGTCCTGTGTCACTAACGCCTCGGCACACAGGACGGACCTAGTCCGTCCTGTGTCGCCAAGGGGTTAAAAACTTAGCTGGCGCTGTCCAGTACTGCAATTACTATCAGAAACACTTTATGAGCATAGGAAGCGAAAAATTCGTTTCCTATGCTCGTTTTTTAATGCTCGTCGTTTTAAAGGCGCTGTGCCTTTAAATCCAGCATTTCTATCGCTCTCCGGATCGATCGAAATGCCGACGGGCATTTTTTTTTGTATTGTACGATGCTTCCACACGGAAGCATCGTTACAATACCGCTTGAGCACTGAAAGCGGAAAAACTCCGCTTTCAGTGCTCGTTTTGACACAGGACGGACTAGGTCCGTCCTGTGTCACTAACGCCTCGGCACGCAGGACAGACCTAGTCCGTCCTGTGTCGCCAAGGGGTTAAAAACTTAGCTGGCACTGTCCAGTACTGCAATTACTAGCACACTATAAACAAGGAAATAAAAATACTTGTTTTCAGATTAATGTAGAAACTTAATTCTGTATATGCTGGAAAGTTTTTAACAAAAGCATATTTGTGAAACTTCCAAATGTAACCGAAAAACAAAAACAAAACACAAATACAAATCCTCCCAGTGGAGATTATAGTTCTATTATGGTTTCTGTTGACATATAAACCTAATCGAAGCAATATGCATCTGAAATGTACATACAGAGTTGTTATCTTTTCGACCTTGTGCCATTTCCCTTAGCTATCATGAAATCTAGCCTACCCAGTTCCTCAATCATCACAGTGCTCTAATCACAGTCACAAAAACTACAGAATTAATTAATGGGACAGGGGACACAGTCTCAAAGACAGCATATAGCAACCAAGGATAAACTTCATCAACAAAAGGGAAGTAGTGCTGCAAGGGGACGTTCACTGACAAAAATCTACCCAGGAATGTATCCGCTTGTATATGAGCCTGTGTCAACAAAAACAGTATGTTGTGTTATTAAGCTTGAATTTATAACAGGGTCAGCGATAGGCAAAATGGGTTGTTCTTCCAGTAACAATGTAGATGTTCATCCACACCTAAGCCAAACCCACAGGTGTGGAGGGGATTTTGTGTATGTCTAGTACTTCTTATACATAGCTGCTAGTACTTATGGCTCTGAAGCATTTACCTTTGCAACCCAGTAATGGCATGGTTCCCTGTGGCCTTAGGATCTATCACTCAGGACCTTTTAGAGGTCAAATATATTCTGAGGTGTAAACATATAGAGTTCCATATAGTCTACTTAGGTTCTGTAGAATCTGTTTCTCGGACTGAGTCTGGGTCTGCGCACTGGTCCAGGTGGGGCAGCAGCTGCTTCTCATTGGTGTGGAATAGCTAGTGGTGAGCTCCCTGTGGCCACCTGTTGTGGAGAATTTCAGTGAGGTGAGATGTATTGCACAGGTACAGATCGTGAGGTGTGAATGTTATAGATATAGTCTCCCACCATTTGGCATCAGCAGATACTCTGGAAGGTCTTCTGCAAGGAGGAAATTAACAAGGGGTAAAGTAAGGGATGGTGCGCTCGTGTTCATCTGCACCAATGACGTCACATGACTTATTGTGCACAATACCAGTCTGCTTGTCTTTGCTTCCCAGTTCCATCAAGGATGGAGGAATGTCACCTGAATCAGAGCTATGTTTTTTTCTTTCTTTCATAGGGACTCTTACAAAGCATAAAAAAAAGTTTTAATTAAAAATATTTACATGCTTTTATGTTAATGAATGCAATTTATAAATGTCTCTATCCCCAACAGTCCTATATGTTTGAGGTGGCTATAGCCATTTTCCTCTACCCTTTGATCGGATTATATCTGGCATGGATCGTTTTTGTCACTATGCGTGCACCATTAACTTATGGGCAGTCGAATCTTTTAATGCAGCATCGGATCTAACTGCAAGATATATTTAAAAAAAATGCTCCTGACACCTACTGGTATCAATATTTAATTAAGATATTTTCCGGTGGAGGGATACAAGCCCCATCGCTTGCTCCCCAGCACCCTGCGAACTCTCATGATTACAATTATTATTATCGACTTTGTTACTAATATCCTGAAAGTTATCTATAGTATACACTACTTCTGCATAAAAGAAAAAACACCATGGTGTTTAGTCACTGTGAATTTAGCAGCGAATTGTCGTCAGTTGACAACATAATTATTTATTGTATGATATGCAGCAAATACATGTATGTCAAGCTGTTTATATTAGCAAGCAATTTGTCTTCAACAATGTCTAAAAATCTCTGGCGTTCATCATCCTGGTAAAGTAGACACTTACCATAATGCAGGATGAATGACCCCTGGTTTGGAGTATTTTTTTAGGCGATTGTTTATAGTTATCCATGATTCATACAAATAGCATGAAATCCAGAGTCTTGTGTAGGATCTGTTAAATAGCCGGAAACATGCAGTTTTTTTTGTAGAGCTTTTTGGTCAATACTAAGATGTGAAAAATAATATCTTTGATATCTTCTATATATTTATATACACTGATCAGCCATAACATTATGACCACCTGCCTAATATTTTGTAGCTCCCCTTATGCCACCAAAAAAGCCCTACCCTGTCGAGGAATGGACTCCACCTGACATCTGAAGGTGTGTTGTGGTATGTGGCATGTTAGCAGCAGTTCCTTTAAGTCCTGCAAGTTGCGAGGTGGGACCTTCAAGGATTGGATTGCACATCCCAGAGATGCTCGATTAAATTGAGATCTGGGGAATTTGGAGGCCAGTAGTCAACAGCTTGAACTTGTTGTGTACCTCAAACCATTCCTGAACCATTTTTGCTTTGTGGCAGGGCACATTATCCTGTTTAAAGAGGCTAATGCCATCAGGGAATACTATTTCCATGAAAGGGTTTACATGGTATGCAACAATGCTTACAGAAGTGGTACATGTCAAAGTAGCATCCACATGAATGACAGGACTCAAGGTTTCCCAGCAGAAAATTGCCCAAACCATGATGCTGCCTGCGTCGGCTTGCCACCTGTCAGTGGTCATAATGTTATGGCTGATCAGTGTGAGTATCCCTTATCCAAAGATCCATTATCCGAAATGTCCCAAAATCATGGGGGGGGGGGGGGATTCCTCCTTCCTGGACCTGTGTTGTAAATCTCCTTTGTTTCTCGGTCCCGGGCGCTGTACTGTGGGAGCAAGCGCTCAAGGGAAAGTTGCTCTACATTTATAAAATGTTCTACATTACATGTGCTCACACTGGATTTAATTAATGTAGAACATTTATTGAGCTGGTGCTGCCAAAATGATTTGTTAAGTGAAAGTATCTGCTATCCAAAATACTGCTGAACATGACAAAAGGTGAGGAAAGCCATTCAATTCATATGATTAATGCAGTTTCATCAGACATATCAATAATTATCAGCTAAAGTTAGTTAACGTTCCACAAAATAATACTTTCTCACAACAGGCCCAGATAACTGTTTTGCACTTTAACAAAGCTCTGCAAGCCATCGTACATATATGTCCCTACCACATTTGATTCATGTCACTGTCACATTGTATACATGTCAATACCACCGTTGCCCCACACTACATGTGAATGATCCGTGACATTTTTTCACGGATATGATATTTTCTATTTGTATCTATGTCACAATAAGGCATACAGTTCATTTTCAGAGATCCAAAGGTATGGTGCCCAATACAAAATAGATGAATTTATAGCAACCAATCAAAACATTTTTTCCTACCTACTTATTTATTTATTTATTTATAAAGTGTTTTACCAGGAAGAATACATTGAGATTTCTCTCGTTTTCAAGTATGTCCTGGGGATCCAGTCCAGAATGGAATTACACAGTTACACATTTAACAGTGGATTAAAAATAGATACATACATACATATATTAAATAAGTTGAAAGGAGAACATACAGGGTAAATCATTATTGATACAAAAAAGGAACACCATGTACAGTATACGAAGGAGTTTGTAAACTAATAACAGGTACAATCTGTTTTGAGGATTTGGGAGACACTTATTTTCAGGGATTTTAGACTAGATGAGGATTTGGCAGAAACAGGAAGGCTATTCCACATAT
The DNA here is from genome assembly GCA_036172795.1 of Pelodytes ibericus. Lineage (NCBI taxonomy): Eukaryota > Metazoa > Chordata > Amphibia > Anura > Pelodytidae > Pelodytes > Pelodytes ibericus. The sequence continues at coordinate 160,201,807 of CM069861.1, read as the reverse complement.
GAGGAGCTCTGAAAGAGAACGCACCTCGGCCTGCTTCCTTTTTGAAGTGAGGGATCGCTAGTGAAGGGTTGGTGCAGGATCTGAGATTGTAGGAAGTGAAGGGAGTAAGAGCGGCCATGCCGCTCAGGTAGGGGGGGAGCGTTCCAGAGAAGTGGTTATGCACTAAGCAAGCTAGGTGGAGAGTGCGCCTGGAGACAAGCGTCAGCCAGTTTAACTCTTTTAACATTTTACAGTGGTGCGTGTTATAATCACACTGTAGTGCAAAAAGACACAATGTATTGTACTTAGTGTCGAGTTTACCGAGATGGGTCTGCGGGGCAGAATCATACACAACTAGTGTTGAGCGAACCCGAACCGCACTGTTCGGGTTCGTACTGGACATTACAGACCCGAACCTGGACATTTCACTGTATGTCCGTGTTGGAGTTCGATGTTCGGCTATAAACTGAAAGTCTTTAAACCGAAAGTCATTCGGTTTATAGACTTTCGGTTTATAGAATAGCCAATAGCATTACATGTATTCTATAAACCGAAAGACATTCGGTTTATAGACTTTCGGTTTATAGAATACATGTAATGCTATTGCTATTCTATAAACCAAAATAGAGTCCCATTCATACCAATAGGTCAATTGAATAGCATAGAATTACATGTATTCTATAAACCGAAAATCTATAAACCGAACGTCGTTCGGTTTATAGACTTTCGGCTTATAGAATATATGAAATACTATTGGCTTTCTATAAAGCGAACTAGAGTCCCCATTCATAAGAATTTCTTATGAATGGGGACTCTATTTCGGTTTATAGAAAGCCAATAGTATTACATGTATTACATCTGAGAGTCAAATAGAACCGTCAAATACTGTGCTTACAGTGCACTTTGAAAAATTCTATTAGTTTTGGGTTTTAAATAGTACATTTGCGTCTTGCGGTGCACTTCATATCTGAGAGTCAAATAGAACTAATTAAAAACAATAATTTATTAAACAAGTATTTTAAAACATTTTTGAATGGATATATAATGCCATCTAATGGGTAATGAGAAAAATAATAGGGAATGGCGAAAATAAAAATAGACCTATTTAGTAAAGTGCCCAAGATGGGTGTCATTTGAAAATATAAATTAAAAATTACAGTATGACTGTAATATAACTATATTTTTTTTAAATCTATTATATAAAAGAATATATGTATATACAAGGGGAGCTAGCTGCTACAGAACAGATGTTAGATAAACTTGGCCACATTAAATTTAGTCTTGGTCAGAGGATGGAACTTAGTTATACTAAATGCCCTCTGCTCCATGAAGACAACTTTATTACATCATATGCAACATTTCAACACCCCAAGACTTTTATTTAAGCCTTTCGTTGTGGTCTGTCAGATTAAAATTATCATCACTGAGTGCTGGGCATTTAGTGTATTTCTTTGGAAAATAGTCACAAAACAATTACATTTTTAATTTTACGTTTTAAATATTTGATCTAAAAATCTTAATCACAGGGTAGCACTGTTTTGTTAAAAACTGTGAATGAATAAAGTTTCAATAATATGTACAAAGTCCCAATTTACAATAGGTTGGAGGTCCACCCAACAGTAACTACTTCTGAGTAAGCACAGAATAAGGAGCGAAACGCGTTGCACATCTGTTTTTCACCTTCCCAGATTTACTGAAGTGCCTAGCTTGATTTCATCTGTGAATGAAGTTTGGACCAACAAAATTACCTTCATTTCTTAATTTATGGAAAACAATGCTATGTACAAGTTTAGCATGTTAAAGTTACCACAGAATGCCAGCTTATTTTAGTGTGATAGCAAAAAAAAAAAATAGGGTTTAGGTGAGTGCAGTTGCTCAGTGATTTTTTGGCTTTGTATGCACTAGTTTGGAGAAGTGAGAGGAAGTTTCAGGAAGTTTTTTGAGGTTGGTGCATTACATCCATGTGCAGTCACATGGCAATGAGCTAATTTCTGCAGGAGACTGAGTTATGTAGTTTCATTGTATTTACTGAATACATATATAAGAAAGCATTTATGTTAACATGCAGTTATATATAAAGGTAATTTTGTGGACAAAGTTCAAAAAGTGATCTAATCTGCAGTAACATTAAGTTTCCATGGTGATTGGACTACTTTTTGAACATTTGCCTAAGAACTGACCTTTATACATAAGCCCTATTGATTGAAATAACTATTACTTACAAGTTACTTTAATATAATGTGCGCTATTTTAAGACTTTTATGCCGGCAGTATACTGTTAGGGGTTCTGGATAAGTGTCCCCTATCAAACTTGTAATGCAAGCCTTTAAAATATCTGTCTATTGTTGGATAGTGTCCATTTTTTCATAGTAAACCAAGGTCAGCATGGATGTGCATGTTATTTGACCTCATAGTTGAAACCAAACTTGTACACTATCATTGGGGTTTGAAACCATGCCAGACCTGAGGCCTGCTCAGTGCATTCAGCCATATGTATGTTTTCAATGTAAATGTGACCGCAAACTGTTATAAAAAATCAAATACATGTCCTATGTTAATTTACATTCTCTGTATGGAGCCTGAGTAATCATAGTAAGCTGCTTCAATTCAATTTGTGTAATGAAAAGTATGTTGATTTATTCAAATATGGTACGCCCTTTTGAAAAGAAATGGGTATAGTCCAGAGATGTAAGTGTATAGTATTACAAATATTGTCAATGTACTAGGCTGCAATCATAACTGCTATTCTTCTGTATTTGGGGTTTATCAGGGGCTGAGTCCAGAAAAAAAAAAAAAAATCACAACATGATGTTTCTTGTGAACTCTTGTTGAATATTAATGGGGACCTATCTGCCATTAGTTACTTCTAGGAGTAAAAATGAAAATACATAATGACTATACAGATGATAAGTATCCATGGGTTTTTACTTTGCTTTCCTCTTTACCAAGGGCTTTTGAATGATTTAACTTATTCTCAAAGTCTTGGGGAAACTTCCAAGCTACCATGTAATGGAGCTACAGCTCCGTGATAAGACGCAGCTGAAGTGGCATGTGGCGTTGGAAACCTGCCTGCATACGCACCAACGACAAAGAGAGCCAATCACCCGCCTGACTGGTGCCATATACCTCTGCTCTATCAAATAGCAGCAGCCTAGTTTTTGCCGGTGCAAATAGAACAGTACTCCTTTTGCTGTGCAGTGTTACGCACCATAGACCCTAATGTTATATTATACAATCAAGATGTTTCAAACAATGGATTAAATAGACCTCTGTGTGACTGTACATTTACTGTATCAAGTACGTTTCATTCATTCCTACAGCAATGCTGTAATCTCCTTTAAGTCTAATTCTTCATCTCAACTTGCAGACTGTTTAAATAGTCAGGGTGATAGTTCTGTGGTATTTATTGGAAAGTCCAAAATGTACCAGCTTCATGAACCGTTATTTCCCTGTTTCTTTCTATATTGTTTTAAACAGGGAAATAGGCACAGAAAGCACACTATGTACAATACCCTTCATTGTTGTAGTACTTTCAGTATTAAACCCTGATAGTGAGTAAAGTGCAACAACTGGTAACAATAATGGTTATATTAAAACAATTTATATAGACAAAATAAATATTTTTATCAGAATATTCATAGATATTAGGTAGTAAATGCCACATATGTAAAATGAAAACATCGTTATGTTGAAGTTGGATATTCAGAACTATTTTATAATTCCCAGAATGCCAAACTCAAGGGAGTTCTCCTGTTTAATCAGGTCGGAGTTAAGTTATGTTAGATATTTCAGTTATTTCTTGCATACAAGGGAGGTTTTGACACTACATAGCTGAGTTTATCAGGGGAAGGGACGGGTGAAATAGGATTGCAACTTCCACTCAGATCCTTGCTCATCTTGTTTGGGTGACACATCTTTCACTAGTAAGGTCTTGTACTGAACTTTAAATAAGCACGACTATTTAACTTTGGCTGCTTGTAACGTATTGACCCTCACATTTATTAATGGGTAACTTGACATCATCAAGAGATAATTATTTAATCACACACTCCCCACATAGTTCCATTCCTCTCTACATTTTCTTTCGCCCCTCTCTGTGATATGGCCAGGGAACCATCGAAGCACATAGTATTTTGGGGAATTTTCACTGCTGGTTTAACTTAAAATAAATTGTTGACTGAGATATAAACATAGAATCTGTTGGCAGATCTAGTCATCCTATATTTCTGTCTACTGTAAAATCCTCATCCCTTATTTGGTCCTTGATCTTATCTTCTGTATCGGATAGCGTTATAATTTCCCCATGCATGCATACACTTCACTGTATTAACCACATCCACCTCTGCTAGAATTATATTCCATACCTCCACCACCCTCTCAGTAAAGTAACATCTTATGATTTTAAATTCTGAAATGTTAAGTCTTTAAATTAAGACTATATTATCATGTCCTGGTAGTTTTCCTGCTTAATGATTATACTATCCTCCATTAACCTACATCTTTATCAAGTTAATTCATCATAAGCGCTGGTTTGATCGCCACTTCTTGAAGAGTTAACTTGTTATGCAGTTAAACCAGCTGTGCATTTTACGTCCAGGACTCTGCCTCACAATGGAGGCAGTGTTCCTGGACCCAATCGTCAGTTTTATAGTAATGTGATCGGTGTGATTACATAGTCACATTGGTCACATGCAGGTCAGAGGACAAAGTCAATGTTTTCAAACACAAGTTACTCCCTGTACGTCACATATTGATTGTGAAGTACAGAGTGACAGACTGTGACAAAAACACAAAACATTATTTCTTGTAATAAAAAAAATTAACCTTTTTCATCCCATGCTGATCACAGTTTATTACTTTATGACACTCATTTTATTTTTCTATTTTTTTTTTTGCAATTTTTAATTTTTTTACATTTACAATTCATTACATTATTTTAATATATTAATTTAATGATAGCTAACCTCTGCATGCTGTAATTCTGATGGTACTGAGTTTTTTTTCCCTGTTTTTTTTCTAGAAACCTTGGTTTTTCCACGCATCCCAACTAACGTTTATGTCATTGGAAAAATAGGGAAAAAAACATGTTTTATTTTAAAATGTTCCCTCTTATAAATACATTTCTAAATAGATAGCGCTATATAATAAAAAAATAAAGAATGAAAGACAAAAAGAAAAAGAAAACAAATTGCCACACAAGTAAAAGATATAATAAAATATAAAGTTTAATGTAGAAATAAATATCTAGAAGGACAGACAAAGCATAAATATATAGATACACAAGTAAAGGCACAGAAAATAACCAGGCAAAGGCTTAGTAAACCACCTCCAAATTGCAGGTAAATAAATCCCCCAAGGGGAAATAGAATACACCAATTAAAATGCAGCAATTAAAACTTGCCCAAGTAAAAACAGAAATGAATAAATACACACCTATTTCCCTGCTGCAAGTGTACTGAACTGTAAGAATAGAGCTGGCCAGGTGCATAAAGAAAGGGGATGCCAATAGGAGGGACACGTTTTGTTCACTTCTTCAGTCTGAAATCGGCATCCAGCACAAAAACTGTGTGTCAGGAGCTTCTTTGAATGGGTTTCTATGGCTGAGCAGCTGCATGCAAACCTCACATGACAGTACAATGCCAAGTGTCAGATCGAGTGGTGTAAAGCACACCGCCACTGGACTTGTGTTCACATTGAAAATGTGTTCTGTGGAGTCTTCAGTGTTTGGCAATATGATAGGTGAGTCTGGGTTTGGCGAGGTGCCAGGAGAACGTTACCTGTCTGACCGCATTGTGCCAATTGTAAAGTTTGGAGGAGGAGAGATAATAGTACGGGGCTGTTTTTCAGGGGTTGGGCTAGGCCTCTTACTTCCAGTGAAGGGAAATGATTGTACTCCAGTACACAAAGCAAGGTCCATAAAGATATGATTGGATGAGCTTGGTGTGGAAGAACTTCACTGTCTCACACAGATCCCTGCCAAACATCTTTGGGATGAACTGGAATGGAGATTGTAAGCCAGACGAGTCAGGCCTTCCAGTCCATCATCAGTGCCTTACATCACTGCATGAATGGGCAAATATTTGCACAGAACAGAAGAGTGGGAGCTATTATAGCTACATACTAATGTTTAGGTATATAGCAAACAATGTCATAAAACTCCCTGTTGGTGTAATGGTCAGGTATTATTGTCAGGTTCTCTTTCCTCAGAACTGTACATGTTACGATCCTTTGGCCTTTCCTGATAATGTTTATTTTCTAAACTATTAATATAAACAAATTACATAAAATATATTTACAACACGTTTTGTTATTTTTTATTAGAACATGTCCAGTTTGATTTTCTTTGCAATTTTAATATCTAGTCGGCGTAAAACAATGGGGAATGTAATTGTTGCCATAAATGACCACTATGAGGTGCTAGAGATTGCTAGGCGTTACACATTAGGGATACATTATTTTCTAATTATCCTTTTAGACTTAGCAACTAATTATCAGTATAACCTGTGTATGTATTTTTTCTACTTCATGAATAACTAAAAGTAAATGGTTTTATTATTCACACAATCTTATATTATACTAGATTCTAATTCTATCTATACCTTGTGAAATTGAGCAACCATATGTTTACCATTTAGCTTGTTACTAAATAATACATGTTCCTGAATGAGTTGAAGACAATTAAGAAAAGCATTTGAAAATACATTTTTGTAAGAAATACTTGCAGTTCCTACCTTATTTACAAGACAGAATCTCAAGGTACGATCCAGAATGCCTCAACTGTCAAACTTCTTTTACAATGAATAGAAATAACTTGTTACACTGCCAGAGTAAAGCTTGGCCCCTCCCCTTTTACCCAATAATGTCTCAGTTGTATTAATCCACTGGAGTCCAGTTAAGGAAACAAATTAACAGCGCAAGATTAATACACATACAATTCTGATCCATAGCATTCCACAGAGCCAATTTTTCATGTTCTCAGTCTGCAGTGTTCTATAGGATGCAGGGATTGCAGATTTAATTCTGCTTTTAAATAGAGATGTTTTCACTGCTACTATTTATTTACTCATCCGTTTGGGGAAATCAAATCATTTAAACAGTTCAGAGTGTAAGGATGACCAAGACAGCATACCAGCCTGATTTGCAGTGCATCACAGATTGCTAGAATGCATGCATGTGTGTAAATAATGATATTATAATAAGTAATGCTGATGTAGATCAACCTTTATGTTGAATTCTTACTGTGATATTTTACTGTTTATTGTTCATTTTATTTCATTACAATTGTTTTTTCCTGATGCATTTTTCTTGTTTTTGGTACATTTTTGACGTAGAGAAATTAGATATTATATGTGGCCCCATTACCCATCTGTACTGATTGTACCTACAAGAATAATAGTTATTAGTAATAGTTGTACACACAAACAATAAAAGTAATAAGGTGTCCACTAAGCCTCAGCTGCTAAAGTAAAAAAAAAAAAAAAAATAGCCACAGAAAACTGTGACCTAGGCCTGTCTTTATTTATATCTTCTTTTTTTTTTACCTTCTTCATCATTCTTTTCTTCTCTTTTAAGCTCGGTTACATTTCTTGTAGCCCTTATTAGGAGTTTTTTGAAGTGATGTGTTTGTTTCCTAAAGAAGAAACAAAACAAACGGGGCACTATCTACATGTGCAGATAGGGTTTCTATCTGGCCAGTAAAAAATTGGCATTAGGCCAATGTTAAGTGTGTGGAGACAGTACCAAGGCTGGTATTTTTCTGAAGAAAAGGTTTTTTAGCTCTGCAATTGTGCCTCCAAAGTCCAGATATATTCGGAGCACATCGGTGGCATGGAAAAATACACATTTTGTGTTATTCAGGTAGCTCTAATGTGCCTCCAAAATTGTCCTCAAAAATCATATGTGATCCCACACAAATATCTCTACCAAAATCAGCAGAAATTCACGGGACGAAAGTAAAAGCATCTTTTGGCTTATTTGACTTATTTCTGGGCCATTTTCAGGATGATGTTGGCTATTATGCATATAGCCATATTCCTCCCATAGAAGTCAATGGAAAGACTTTGGATATAGCCCAAATCCTCCCGAAATGTAATATAATAAAATTCATTAAAAATAATAAATAAAAAAAATAACATGATACATTAATTTAATATGTTATAATAAAGTAAATTAAAATCAAGTAATATAAAATAATTTTTTATTAAAACTTTAATATGCTTAGATTTACCCCTTAAGGACTCAAAGATGCTCCATGCCGTGTTGCTGTAATGCCTCGATTTCAAGGCATTAACCAACACTGAAATTTGCTGTACAATTGGCCCGCGATCATTCCACAAAGCAATCGCAGGGTCCATATTGGAATGGTAAAATGCCATTCCAGTATGGTGCTGCCATGTTGTGGGTAAGAACTTCGGAAAAATTCACTTCTGTTGCTTTGTTGCTGTTGGTAGACTGCCTCCCTCCCTAGAGGCAATCTACAACATTACACTTAAAACAAAAAACATCATTACTTAGCTGTAGATAGCTTTGCAGTAACAGTTAGGCTTACAATTATATTTACAGTTAGGTTAGGGTTAGCGCTAGGGTTAGGGTGATTAGGGAGATGATTAGGCTTGAGTCAAAAGGTCACTGTATGAGAAAATGGTTTGAAAGTAGCATACTGCTTTTCCCTGTTATTGCCCTGTAACTTTAAAAAGCAGCAGAAAAACATGTAAACATTGACTATTTCTCAACTCAGGACCCATATTAGAATCTATTCAGCAGGTTTTTATTAGCGTTTATAAATGTGTAAAATATTTTTCATGGAAAAGTATATAAAAAACAATATATAATTTTTGTGGGTACAGTAAACGAGAAAGAAGAACATTACAGATAAACACAAACACTACAGAAGTGTAATAACAGCCTATGTCCTACGCGGTACAGCATTCCATTCTCATTCTTAAAAGGTTAATGTAAATATACTATTATAATATATACCATTAACATATTATAATTGTATATACATATTTTCATGTTTAAAATATGTTTAGTTTAATTTTTCTACACTTTTCTATTCAATTCTCCAACAAAAATCTGGAGAATTATATATGAGCGAATTTCGTATATGTTTCCCAAATTCGGAGCGTGTTCGGGGGATGATATGCATATATTGGGCAACTGAAAATCTATGCCAAAAAATTAAGATGTATGCACTCCTTCTTCCAGTAAAATATAAATAATTTATTGAAAGTGGATCCAATAATAAAAATATATCAACAGCAAAGCATAAGTGGAATAGGTAAGATTTGCCTTACGTGTTTCACGTGAAATCCCACTTAATCTTAGGCGTGCATACATCTTCGATTTTTTGTTTCCGATTCCATTTGCCTCAACAGCTTGATGAAGCACCCTTAACTCAGTCTACAAAACTGAAAATCTATGGTTTTCATAGCGAAATTGTTTTAATCCGAATGCTTCTGATGCATCAATTTTGGAATGGCCCAAACAGTTGATTCGGTTCCTGAATCAAGGATAGTGAGTAGTCAGATTTCAGAGTTGTATGAATGAACAGTTACACAAGCCAGCAGAAGGTTTTGAAGCAAAACTGTAATATATCAATGTGTCCGCTTGGACACTGGCACATACCACATTGAGCTGCTGCCCTGGGCCTCCTTTATTCTGAGTGCAAGGATTTCACTGCTGAATTTAGTTTTTTTATTATTAAAAAAAAAATAGGAACGGGTCACCAGGACAGTGATTCTGGAAATACACTATTTGTGCAAGGGAATGAAAAGAGGAAGTTAAAACCTATGTTGACAAATTTACATTGGGTAAGCAGCGCCCACAAGTTGTCTGGCTGTCTGTAATTTTAGAATCACGTGTGTGATGAGGCAATTCAATCTTTGATTAGCATTGTTTTTAAATTGTAACACATTTAGTATGGAAGCCCAGAGATACCATGTAATTTCCTATTTTTCTTACGATAACAAGTTGTTTTCTCAAGATAACAAACTTGTTTTCTCAAGATAACAAACTTGTTTTCTCAAGATAAAAATATTGCGTCTAGAGATAACAAACTTATTTTCCCAGGATAACAAACTTGTTTTATGGAGAATTTTTTTGTTGAACAGAAAGTATAACAGGGGGGCAGCACACACATTGAAGGGTAAGGCAACTGCTCAGCTGGTCACAGGAGACTACAACCTGCTGCAGCTGGACTGGCTGAGACACAGGCTGCCTGTGTCTGTCTGCTCCTGGAACAATGCCCTGCAAACTGTAGGGAACACTCCTCCATCGGATTCACCTGGTACGGTCACGTGAGTGTTTTCCCTCCCCTCTCCCTAGCAAGTTAACTTAACACTATGTAATAGTCTTCTCAGACCTATCACCTTCCCTCACTGCTGGAGATTTAGTCGACTAAAAGACAATTCAGACGACTAAAATACAACTAAACTAAAATGGCATTTTAGTCAAAAGACTATGACTAAAACGAAATCAAAATTTGCCATGAAAACTAACACTGATCCACAGCATTTCTGTTGGGTTAAGGTATGGGCTCTGAATGGGCCACTCCAAATGGAGGATTTTCTTTTTTTTTTTTGTAGCCATTCTGTAGCATGAGAGAAAAAAAAATGTTTAGTGGGTTCATTGCAAACACATGAATGTCTTCTTTTACCGAACAGAAAAATAATGTGGTTTATTTATAAATTTATACATTAAATTACAAGAATACATTGGCTTATCATTTTCAAACCTCTGTATATTCACAGTAAATGCGTACTTCAGATTTTCGAACACTCTGAAGAGAACGTATGCTCTCACTCCGGGATCTAATGTTTGATCTGTTAAACAGCCTATGTGAAAAAGATCTGCACATGAAGAAATAAATGATGGGATCCAGGCAGACGTTGCAGGCAGAGAGAAAAAGTGTTGATTCTTTGCAATAAATCAAAATCTTGTAGACCTGTTTGTCTAGAACTTCATCCATGCGGCTGTATAGGAAAGGGATTCCACATAAATGATAGGGCAAAAAACAGACAAAAAATACTGCTACCACCACACGGATACTTTGATTATGTCTCCGTGTCCGACTCGAACAGCTAACGAAGGGCTTGGTTGATTTCTTGATGTGCCGGGATATTGAAATGTAACATGCAATTAGCACAGCCATTACGATGAAAAATATTAACATATCAATATAAATAATTGTTTCATGCCATTTCACTCCAAATGGGCTTTTCAGTTTTGTGCATTCGTGTATGTTGTCTCTGGTAGGTTGAACGTTTGTAAGGATGACATTTGGCAAGGCAAACAAAGTCATAGATAGCCAGACACATGCAGAAATCACCTTGGTGAACTTCATACTGTACATTTTAGAGTTCCCAAATGGTTTCACCACTTTAAGGTACCTGTCAATGCTGATTAGGCCAAGAAACACAATGCTAATGTACATGCTTGTGTAAAACAGGATGCTGGTATAGCGGCAGAGGTAGACATTGAAATGCCAGTTTGCTACTCCAGACGTTTGTATTATTTTAAATGGAAAGGATATTGTCATTAAAAGATCAGCAACCATAATGTTCTTGAGATAGAAAATAAAACTGGTTTTGTTCCTAATGTGGAAGAAAATCCATAAGGCAAGTCCGTTCAGCATGACACTTCCAAGGAAAATGACAAGGTATAGAACAGGAAACATGATTCTCAAAAGTTCCGTTAAAGCTGTAGCATTTGCTTCTAGATGTGTAACATTCACATACATTGCCTCCTTCCATCCTTCTGTAAATAAAATAAAAATAATTTAGTTAACCGATGGAATGTGCAGGAAAAGTAATTTTATAACAATGAAACGACAGAATATTGATGAGTTACCTCTGCATTGTACTGGAATTTTGAAAAATAAAGGCAGCAGTGATTTTACAGATATTATCATGTTTTTGTTTTACTTCTCCCCTGGGGCAAGTGTAAACACTTCACCTGCCACCCACACAACATATTTACATGCCCAAGTTACATTATTATTTATTTCAGGAAAACATGGGGACTATATATAAATATATATATAATTAAGTGTGTGTGTATGTATATATTATGTATATCATTATTATGTATATATTATGAATTACATACAGTCACACACACACACACCTCCCACTAGGTAAATGTGTGCCATTATTTTTAGGAGAGTGCATAAAATGCATTTAACTGTTTTTGAAACCCCTAGATAGCCTTGTACCACCATCAGTTTCCCTTATCTCAAATCAGTCTGCCCAGGTCACGCCAGGAAAAAAAAAAATCCCTTCTGGTAAGCTGGTCCGCGGCTGTAAGGGAATTGTTCTGCGCTCCCCTCCAGCCGTGCGGCTTCAATAAAGTTTGATTATTTGGGCTTACTTTATAATTCCCGGGAAGAGAATAAAAAACACTGTGTTGTGGTGCTTTAATCCTTTAAGGTTAAAGCAGCATATGTCATGAAAGGGTTAAGTAATCTAGAAAGAAAAATAGTCTTTTTTTCTTTTACTTTTGTGCACTGGCTATGGATATTTTTATGTAGCTCTGTGTATATTGTTGCCACCATTTAAAGAACACTAATGTAATTTAAGGGTCATCTGAAATTGAATTCAACAATTTTATAGAACTGGATGTGTTTGTATTTAACTGTCTGTTACTGACTGTGTGTGTATGTAACTGACTGTATGTGTGTGTGTATGTTAGTGTATGTGTCTGCGTGTGACGTGTGTGCATCTGTATGTGACTGACTGTATGTTTCTGTCTTTCTTTACTGTATATGTGTGTATGTACTTGACTGACTGTGTATGTGACTGCATATGATTGTGTGTATTTGTATGTTTGTGTGATTGTGTGTATGTGACGTCTGGCTCCTAAAACTCAATTAAGTCTGTCAAGAGCTACTCTAGGGGAGTGATGAGTAGTTTCCAGGAGCTACAAACCCTCCAGAATTTGCGTAAGGGTGAGAGTGACTTGGTTTGGGAGCAGATATTGCTTCCACTGTATTGTTTTTTCTTTTCATTAGGTAAAGAGCTAGGACTTTTAAAACAAGTTAAACAACTAAACACACAGAGCAAGAGATGTAACCAGGAGCATTTTTTATTATACACTACTCTACAGATTTTCTCTCCCAGATTATATTATTATTATTATTATTTTTTAGGAAATGCATGTTGCATACCTGATCCTATTTGGTTTCAGCATTAAACCTTCCTTGACATAATTCCTGTGGACATGTTCTGGCATAAAATAAACTTTCAAGCACCTACTTGAATTTAATGTTTGTGAGCTATGTAAATATATATATATATATATATATATATATATATATATATATATATATATATTTCAGTTAAATCTTAACTACTAAATATGGAGTCTAATGCATTCATTGGGCATGTGACAGTCAGCAGTAAACATGCATCAGCATACTTGCCAACTTCTTTTGGCAGGCTCCTGGGATAAAAAGGAGGTGGAGTCCTGTGCTGCAGAGTGACATCACACAATGTTCTGTGACCCCAGGAGATTTAGCTATAGCCTTCCCGGTATAGATAGATAGTCAGTTCTCCTCGTGGACTATGTACTAAATACTACGCAAAGGCATTATTAAAGGACCCTAGAAAAACAGGACTTTCCCAGCAAATTCAGGACTGTTGGCAACTATGCTAGTGTCTTAAATTAATCTCTTTCAAGGAGAGGAAATCACTCAGGTCATGTTGCAACCCATGTGGGTGTGTTCCTGTAAGCTTAGTTCAGAGTGTAGGTGGTAGTTTGTACAGTGTATGAGAATGTTACAAACAAATTACCATTTAAATTCATGTTGTCACAAAAGTTAACTATTTGTGAGATAGAGAGGTGTGCAATGCATTGATGATTGTGCCCAACATGGAGAGAATTAGTTTCAATTGTTAAAACCAAGTTAATGGTGGGCAGTGGTCCAACAACAAAAACATGGATATTTGATGGTGATATTGTTACATAATGTTAAATGCATCTTACCTGGAGAATTCCCATGAAAATCTAACTCCATTGCTGAGTGCAGATATAGTGTGTATGTCCCTCTGTGAGTTCACTATATGCTGCTTGTCTAGAAAAAAATAAGAGATGTAGATAACGTTTGTGACCCCCTTTAATGTACAGTCACTGGATTTTACATATGGATAATAGGGATTGTAATCAAGTGAACAGCTACAGTTATCCAGCCAATTAGCTTCTATACACTCATTGTATCCTTTGAAGATGGATTTATAAGAAAAGCTTTAAAAGACTTTCTTGACAGGAGCCATATCATACACATCTGTCTCATACATACCCAAAATGTATCATTAGTTTTACCACAAAATACCTTGTTGATTTTTCATGAATATGCCAAATATATATATATATGTCACAAAGGGGTACAAAAACCAAAAATGTAAACAGTCTACATATACTGCTTAACTCAAGGAGACTATATTGAAATAGTAACATATAAACTGAAATAGTTAGTAAACTTGCATGGTATCTGATTGCTAGATGTTGTCAAACTCCGGGCCCACTGAGCAATCCTCCAATCTGTTATGCTAAATTGTAGCAATGTCACTGGGTGTGCAGAACCATTTTCTCTATGGAGAGGTAAGTAAACATTCAGCATGTGTGTGTTTGCACTGACAAAAAAGCTGGAGAGTGAAAACTTAGGGCTTATTCTATATGCTTTCATATTCATACAATAAAATAGGCATTTCAGTGGAATTTTCATTAGTCTTCCTTTAACCTCTTAGTAATGTTTTTCATGGCAGTTTCGGTTTGGTCACATAGCTAGATATGTTTGGAGCAGGTAACAATATTGCTGGGTTGATATAGTTTAAGAATGAAACTACTGTTTAAAGTAAGGTTTTGTGCAATGTACACTGTTATTGCTAACAGGGGTATTGATACAATACAATGGGGGTCTTCTGTGCCAACCTATTGCCCAACAAATCTTCTAATCTTGCAACTCTCCAGGCACTGGCATTTATCACCCAAAGGCCACAGACAGTAATAAGACTACAACACTTAAGGGTCTACTCAATAAAGTAATTGAAATAGAGTGTTGAGCGTAATATAGAGAGAAAAGACTTAAATTGGGAAATCACCCTACAATTTGATAATCATAGATAGGGTTGCCACCTGGCCGGCATTTTACCGGCAGGCTGGTAAAAAATTGGCTTGACCCCAATGCTAAGTCTATGGAGGTAGTAGCATAGCCAGTCATCTGTGGCAACCCTAATCACAGAAGGAAGGCCAGTATAAATGGAACTTAAAGCCTAACTTTTATTAATATCTTTCCAAATAGACTAATATACAAAATAAATTGTGAAAAAACAATCTGATAAGTGCAGTGATATAAAAGGAGAGAAACTAGCCTTATTTATTTATCATGGTGAGAAAAATAGCCATCCAGGTATATATAGGCTGTTTCAAGAAACAACAGATGGAGAAGCTATACAAGTCTCCAATGAGGATTTTTCTGTGCTATTCCAAAATAGTTTAAAGACCTCATCAAGGGATAACTTTGCATCTGCTCAAAAAATAGAGAACTGCGGGTAATTGAGATGGAAATTTCAAACTTTAGGTCAAAGTAGCAGAGTTGGAAAAATTCTCCAATGCAGCTGAATGGGAGAACTTTTCCAACTCAGTTACTTTGGGCTTAAGTTTGAAATACTCATCTCAGTTCCCTGCAATTCTCTTTTTATTGAGTAGACCGTAAAATGATGTGATCACTGTGATGCATTTATAAGGCAAGGTTACCTGGTGTAAAAACCCACAAGTGTGAAATATGGAAGTTGAATTTCCCAGCTATGAAAATATTTCACAAGAATAAAGAAAACTGAGAAATAGAGATGTACACTTTCTATCACAACTGTTAGAGATGTTCACTGAATAGCCATGTAAAGTCACACTTACCTTTGCTCCGTGCATGGAGTTAGCTTGATGAGACGGTTTGCCGTTGTATCTGATATTTACTGAAATAATGTGTATCTGCATGTGGATACTAGCAATCAGATCCATAGAAAAGCATCTGAGCTAAGCACATGTGTGTCTCCCAATCTCTCGGAAGTATGATAGCTTTAGTGTTCTCAGCAAGTGTAAATTAACAAGCTTCAACATGACTCCAGCAGGACATGTTTGAATACAATTCAGGTCTATAACAGCTTACTAAAAAGCAATTTTTATGTGTATAAACTAAACTACAGCAAAAAAACAAAACAAACCATGGTAAAATTGCATGTGTTCGTAAACTACTAGTATGAGATCATAAAAATATGTTATTACAGCAAGTCAATGAAGGTAAAACAAGCAGACATTCTGTCTACATTGCAAATTGCATAACGTTGACAAAAAACATGCCTGGTTGTAGACTTTAGAGTATAATTCTACCATAAGTACTTATTTTTTACCTTATTCATCTACTACAGTCCTTCCCCTTCTTAACATAAACCAATAAACTCCAAATGGTTGTACTGGTTACCACAGTCCTCACAGGGCTTGACAAATGGCTCCTAAAATCTCTACTGCTGACTCCTTACTTTTTTGATTTGTTTTATATAGAACTCTATGGAAGTTCAATTTCCTTGGCTCATAAAGAAACAAGACTGGCTCCTGAATTGGTCTGTCTGGCTACTAAAGTCAGCAGTGTGTCCAGCCAGTGTGTCCAGCCTTAGGTTAACATAAAGTAAAAACCCTTGTTACAGATGAGTTGTAAATAGATTTAGAGCAGTTACATAGCCTCAGTGAATGTTTCTGTGTGTATTTGTTTGTTTGCATTTTGTTTCTTTTCAGTGGCTACTTTGAAATACTGTTCATAATAATGAACATAATTGATGAACCTCTAAATCATATTAAAGCACCATTCAAAACCACAATATCTTAAAATATATAAAAGAATAAACGTTTACCTTTTCGGACGTTCGCATGGTTCATTCCTTAATATCCAGCGCCAAAGACACTTACTGCTGGCACCTGTACTCTAGTTAAGATCCCCATAATGCAGATAGTAGTGACATCCGATCAGTATTAACAATCCAATTATAAATTTAGAAGCTGACATCCGTTGGATCTAAGGGTAGAACAGAAAATGGTGGATTAAAGCACTTTGGACATCTGCTGGGAGCGTCTCAAAACTTTTTATCTTTAAAGAACCCTCATCCCTCATTAATGACAATGACTCATTGGGAAGTGTAGAGGAGACCTGCTCCTTAATTGTTCTGTTCAAGTCTAAACTTCTCCTGTAGAATTACATAGTGATTTGTAAGGTGTGCTTCTTTAGAAATAGAGCTGGGCGGATGTACACGGGATAATAGGCTCAAAATTGTGTATAGAGATTATTTGTAACTTGTCATTACCTTTCTGCATTCACTTTTGAACATCATTTTCTTTTTTTCCTTGGGTGATTTCATAAACAGAAATGAATACCTCTGTCCACAGCAATTTCCCATAGAAAGTACAAGTCTCTATTTACAATGCTGCAGCTAATTGGGGAGTTCCTCCTTCATCACATACTGGAAATGGATCTGAAATTATTTCAGATATCTGTCTCTAAAACGAGCAAACCCTAAATTATCTTGAATATACACTTGTGTCTGCAATGAAGATACGAGAGATGAGTACAAGAGAACACTGTTTTGCCATCAAGAATTCCAATGAAGTACGACAAGGAAGCATGTTTATAATGGAAGAGACAATCTCAACAATTACCATCTTAAATACTATAATTATTATTAGCTTCATCTTTTAAATAACACCAACATGCTTTCCTGTAGAGTTCAAACACAAGCCTTTGCTCTGTATGTGTACCTGCTTTAGATAAACTAAGGACTTCATATTGTTGTACTTTTCAGAGTTTCACATTTGATTGCTCCAGAATATAATACATCTTTATAGCTGGACTCTGAAAATGCTCTGAACAGGTAAATTTCACATATTTCCATATTTTTTTTTTTTTTTTTTAAAACAAGCCTTAGTGACCTCTGGTGGATGTGCCAGGAACATCCTAATGACATTCTGTGAAATTCTCCTCTGAGATGGCTATACACATACTTGTTTCGGATGACCTCTAATATTTGTCAGCAGTGTGGAAACCCCCCATTCTGCTGTAGATTTATGTAACTTGGAGCTATTCACTAATGTGAGTTGAGGGGAGACTAATTAACATGCCTGGTGAATGAGATGTTCATCTCACCTCAGTTCACCTTCAACTCACTTGATCCCTTCCATATAAAAGAAAATCATGTCAGTGGGACTTTGATTCATATTGTTTTGCTTAAGCAAATGCATTCTCCTCTTTTCTACGTATCCTACTACAATGAGGAAACAAAAAACTCAACTAAACATTGTACAGGGCCAATCTTGGTGAGCATCTCCTGCTAGTACAGCTCAGCTGACCATGGATGATGCATAGTTTAATTACATTACTTTCATTAACCGTTATTTATATAGCTTCAGCAATGTATGCAGCACTTAGCACAGGACATAGAAGGGAACTACAGACTACGTTAGATGAACAGAGACTGATATTTGAGTTTACAGTCTCAAGCTAAATCTTTTCAAAATGCTTATTTGCAAAAATAAAACCAGTCCTTCCTCCAGTCATGAGATGGATTGTTCAACTAGCCTTTATGTGAATAGCTCCTTTGATCACCTGATGAAGCCAGGATTGAAGTGCATGTCAGGAATACTGTCTCTCTACCTATCATTTACCTACCTACCATTTAAGCCACCATTAGACTTATCATTTGGACCTAGCATTTAGTCAGTTAGAATTTATAACAAGATGTATCAGTTACATGTTATCAATTACTTGTCACTGGTTTGGCCAAGTCAGCTTACTATATTACAACATTTTAATTGCCACATTAAATCAGTTACAAAGTAATTATTGTAAAGGAACACTACCCCTTACATATGATGTAACTAGATAACCTGGTATTTCAACACAAACACATATATAAATCATATGTCACTGTTTTTTTATATGATTGAATTAATTGCATATAAAAGGAAAAATAAAATTAGGTGTTGATCTCCTGGCTCCATTTTGTGAACATTGTCCAAAATCTTTCAGCCCTTCTCACTTTACAGCTGTGGCCAAAGCCTGCATGATGTCATAAGATACTCCCCTACTCTCTTACTGGCTCATGTGTATCATAGTGGGCAGGAATAGATGGCTGTGTACAACTTTTGTTTACCTGCCTTCCAACACAAAGAGAGGAGACTGACCTGATCAAACAGGATTATATCTCTGCCCTGTTCTGATGTAATAGTTACATTACGTTCCCATTAAATGCAAGTCTATGATCAGAATTCTATCAGCTAATTTTCAATCCAAATATATATATTTGCTCCTCAGCCGATTTCTTTTAATTTGTAGAGTAACATTCTGTGTGGAACGGTATCACATGCTCTAGTAAAGTCTAAATAGATAATATCTACCTCCCTACATAGATATATATTTTTACTGACTTTGGGACATATTGTGTAGCTAAACATTTGGCTTCTGATATGACCCTGATATGCTCAGAATCTTTCCGAACTTTGGGCCAATCAGCATAGCAATCTTGCTATGACGTTGATGTATCATTGTTCTACCTCTCCAGTGATGCCATATTCTCCTTCTGTCCATCCGCAATGTCAGCATCAAGGTCAATCATATTGATATGTATACAAATTATTTCTGAAATGTGCTATAGTTTTCGCCATATTTCTACCAATGCAGTAGCACAAGAACAAATTAAATTTCTATCCTTAAGCCTGGATGTTATAGGTTTCAAAGGTTCTAAGAGTGACATGGACAAAAGGAGATTATGACATCACTGGTGATGCAACAATGCAAATCAACTTTGCAGTTTAGGTGTTTTTTCCTGCTTCAAACAAACAGACAGAAGGGTTTTTTTATAGTTAAGATATACTGCTTATGAAGTATTCCTGCATGTATATCTTTAGCAAACCTAATATACATCACTATAATAAAATAATATTAGTATATTTTCTGCTATAATCACTGACCCCTGTCACTTTGCATGGGACAATCATGATTTTTGGAGACTGTCCCAATCCTGCTGTCCTGATTTTATTGTTCGGTGTCTGTGGCACTCAACCTCTCAAGCTCTGCTGGCGGAAAAAGTTGGGAGATATGTAATAATAATATATATTTTCATACCAAGTGATAACTTTGCAGAATCAACCCCTTTGCCCTTAGCCATAGAGATTGCACCCTTTCCTGTTGCTTTGCATTACTTGATATTCCAGATAAGCAAGAATAACAGTATTATTAAAATAATGTGTCACAGGTTATATGAATATTAATACGACAGGAAGTGTATTCTCAGCTCACTAATATGAATAATTTTATGCTGGGATGTAAAACTCTCCTTTGTTGTATGTCCCATTGGTTAGATGGGATTTCTAAACTTTCTGACCACTTAATTTTCTGTTACCAATTTACCATTGTACATTAATAGAATTATTAAACCGTGTTAAATCTGAAAATAATAGCTTTTACACAAAATTACTACATAAAATATATGAATTTATTTTCAGGGTTAAGGGATTATTTATTGATTTAGGACCACCAACATTTTTTGTTGTTGTTGTTTTACTTTCAAACATTCACTTAATTACAACAGATGTAGTAGAAGTAACTCATTAAAATGCATTTGTTATCCAAAGTGATCCGTTATCCAAACATTTTTCGATTTTATCACAATTGCAAATTCCACACACACCTGTCAGAATGCAAGCACACAACAGTTTATTCAGTGTCCAGCCCCTTTAATCTGTGATAGAGCCTTTCCATGCATGCTCGGATTCTCCCATGCCCTCAAAGGGTAATACAAGGCATGTGTGCAGGCCTGACGTGCCAACAGAAGGTTCACAGTGATATTACAGTAAAGGTGATATAGTTGCTCTATACAGTGGCGTCCCGCGGGCAGTGGTGTATCTTGATCTTGTGCTACCCTAGGCAGACAAAATCCAGGCACCCCACTACCCAAGCTGCACACCCACGTTACACACCTACGACATGCCCCATCATTCAGACTCACATCAAGCTCACACTCCCATCACACTCAGTCACACACTCCTACTCCCATCACACTCAGTCACACACCTACTCCCATCACGAACACTCCGACTCACATCACACTCAGTCACACACACTGTCTCCCATCACACACACTCTGACTCCCATCACACTCAGTCACACACACTGTCTCCCATCACACACACTCTGACTCCCATCACACTCAGTCACACACACTGTCTCCCATCACACACACTCTGACTCCCATCACACTCAGTCACACACACTGTCTCCTATCACACACACTCTGACTCCCATCACACACACACAGTCTCCCATCACACACACACACACACACACACACACACACACAGTCTCCCATCAGCACTTACCTTTCATTGGTGGCTAGTGGCAGGCAGCATGGTCCCTCCATGCTGCCTGTTCGGCTTCCCAGCGATTGTGCCAACAGGTCACGTGAACGGGCGCGCGTATGACGTCAGCGCGCCCGTCACGTGACTGTCGGCACTTCCGTGTTGGCACACTGCACGGGGAGCCGAACAGGCAGCACGGAGGTTTCTCTGTGCTGCCTGTTCGGCTCCCCGTGCAGCCTGGCAGGCAGAGCGATGGTGAGAGGGGATCTTCCGATCCCTTCTCACCTCTGTCTCTGCCTGCCAGCGCGGTCTTTTTTTTTTTTTAAACGGCCGGATTTTTTTTTTGATATTTTGTTTCTCGGTGCTTGCCGCTGGATGCGGCCGCCGGAAAAAAAATCAAAAAAAAATCACAGTGACCGGATGTGACGTTACGTTACATCCAGTGACTGTTTCCCTCCTCCGTGCAGGAGGGAAGACTGCACGGAGGAGGCGTCCGTCCGGGGACACGGAGCAGCAGCTACTCGGTAAGTGATGGGGAAGGGGGGGAGGAGGGTGGTTGAAAACGAGCACATTAATTGCACAATATTCCTGGGCTCTGACTGGCACAATATTCCTGGGCTCTGACTGGCACACTATTACTGGGCTCTGACTGGCACACTCTTACTGGGCTCTGACTGGCAGACTCTTACTGGGCTCTGACTGGCACACTATTACTGGGCTCTGACTGGCACAATATTACTGGGCTCTGACTGGCACAATATTACTGGCATCTGACTGGCACAATATTACTGGCATCTGACTGGCACAATATTTCTGGGCTCTGACTGGCACACTATTACTGGGCTCTGACTGGCACAATATTCCTGGGCTCTGACTGGCACAATATTACTGGGCTCTGACTGGCACAATATTCCTGGTATCTGACTGGCACAATATTACTGGTATCTATAATTGTACAATTGTCACCTTGTGGGGCTCCTGTGTGTTGCATAATTAATGGCGGTCCCATGTGTGCATAATTATGGGGCGTTTGTGTGTGGCATATTTATTGGGCCCCATGTGTGGTATAATTAAGGGATTCTTTTGTGTGGCATAATTTAGGGACTATATTGTGTGTCATAATTATGGGGCACCTGTGTGTGTTTGGCACAATTATGGGGCACCTGTGTGTGTGGCATAATTAATTGGGCAGAGGTGAGGCATAAATAGTTGGGCTCTGGTGTGGCATAATTTATGGGGCTCCTGTGTGTGGCATAGTTATGGGGCTCCTGTGTGTGGCATAGTTAATAGGCCAACTAACTGGCATTACTAAGGAATCTGTTTGGCATTGTATTGGAGGAAATCCAGGGGGGTGACACAATGAGTTTCCGCACCGGGTGACACCAACCCTAGTGACGCCCTTGGCTCTATACATTATTTACATGGATACTATTGTATTCCAATAGTTCTGAGAGACTTTAATATATCTTATTGGTAAAAATGATCTGTTATCCAAAAGTATCCATTATCCAAAATACTTCTGGCATTTTGGATAAGGGATACTCAACCTTTAGTACAATATGCACAGCTCCAAACTGGAAAAAAACACACCTACTGGTCAGTTATATTATTACGTTACCTTTTTTTAAGGCACTAGCAAATTCCACAGTGTGAAATAAAATGATTTTGCATTTAAGTGAAACATTCCATGACATATGACAGTATATAGTCATACAGAAGTGTGAGAGGGCCTCACTTGGCAATCTTGCAGTCTGTGAGGTATTAAAGGTGAAAGAAACAGAAGGTACTCAAGCACATCTAACTGTGATAAAATGCTTCAAAATGAATGCACATGTTTTTCTGTTTGGCATTGTGCAAGTTGTGCCAAACAAAATGAACAATAAAGCGCTTCACTCCAAGGCATGCAGGGTCGCTTATGCAAATAATACCAAGGCTGCTACAGAGATCTACTCCACACGTGATAAACAATAAGCAGCTCAACAAGCAGAGCAGTAAATTTGGATAACCAGTGCAACCTGCTCTTAAAACAACTTTATTCTCATCCTTTTAAAAGTAAATATAGAGTTTTACAATGTATCAGTCTGCAGACAGCTGCCAAGCAAAGGTGCAGTGCTTGTGGGTCAATATTTTGGTACCGTTGAGCTGGTTTTGGTTTTCTTTTGCTTCAATTCTGCATGTTGTGATTTTATGTTTTTTAAAAAAAAATAATTATGTGAAGTTTGATTGTACATGTACGCTCATTCCAGCCATAGCATAACAGTCATACCTAGTGATGACTAGCCATTACATATCTGCTAATAAATCTAAAGTGGTACCATATGAAGGTAGAGAGCTGAATGACATGCATAAAAAAAGTTCTGGAGTTAGCCCCTGTTTCTTCGTTATGTGATTAAGTGAATGAGAGGACCATGTTCCAGTTAGGAAGATCAGAACATCTGGCCCTGCTTTCCTTCTTGTGCCAACAGAGTAGTTGCAAGTTTGTTGTTGTTGGGATTCCAGTGATGGCTCCACAATGGTTTCGCAGCTGCTGTGGAGAACATTTCCCATGACACATGGCCAGCGACTAAGCATTTTAGGAACTAGACTCCATAGCAGTTGGGATGGCTACAGTATGCTCAACCAACACACTGACTGGTTGCCACTGATGGCTAACCTATATAATTGCAGCTAATGTGGCATACAGATCCCATGATGCAGAGTAGTTGGCTTAAACGTCATGATAAATACAGTTCACAGTAGCTGGGGTGCCATGGATTGCTAATTTTGGACCTCAAAGTCTTACTTATATAAAATGGGAAACGTGAACTTGAATTTCTCCTGTGTAAAGATCACAAAAATATGCACAGATATAATTAAAACATCTCCTGGTATGCGGCCCAAATATTCCATTCTATGCATAACAGGTTTGGCTTTCACTAGTGAAGCTAAAGTAATTTTTTGTATCTTCACTACGTTCTGGTCCTTGTATCATTCAGTCTATTGGCCTTCCTTAAGTCTAATGCACATAGGGAAAATGTACCCATCCATGTACTATATGTAATCACACAATCTACAGTCTGCCCGGGAAATAACCTCTGTACTTCTTCACAATGTTGTTCGGTTACATTGTAGTTTCATTAAATTGAGTTTCCAGACTTGTGTTCTTGGAGGCAGAAAACTTAATAAACAGTTTCCTAAATGGTTTGCACAGTAGAACGTATATTAAAGGATCCATGAACACATTGGTGGTTGCTATCCATAGAGTGGTTTCCTTAGCAATGAATAACTTATTTTGCAGGTAACAATCTTTAATGTGCCCAATTTGACTAAATGTATAAGGGACCCGTAAGAAATGAAATGGTGCAAAACACAAGAAGAACACTATAACCACGATAAAAACCCTTGCCTTAGTCTTTTTTGTAGTCGAGCAGTTTCGACTCCGAGATTTGGCATATGACTCATAAACCTTTTTGGTAATGATTGTGTAAAAAATTATCATAGAAATGAAAACCGACCAGAAAATAAACTGGCAGATATAATTTACAGTTTCATGCCACTTGAGACCCATTAAATTCTTCAGATTAGCACATTTCCTAACACTTTGTGGTGTGGCCTTCTCATTAGAAAGGATCATGTTTGGTAGGGAGAGTCCAAACATAACCACCCACACTGCTATAGAGGTTCGCTTGGCAATGTACGTGTTATCCATCCAGCTCCTTTCTAACGGCCTGACGATCTTTAGAAATCGGTCCAGTCCTATGAGTCCAAGGAGAATAATGTTGATGTACATGGTTTCATAAAATATTACTGCTGAGAAACGGCAAACAAAATATTTCAATCTCCAAGATGCAAGGCCGGAATCACTGAGAATCTTGAATGGTAACATCAATGTCATTATAAGGTCAGCAACCAAAGTGTTTTTTAGGTAAATAATGAAAACTGTGTTGCTGGGGATGAAGAAGAAGATCCAGAGCGATAAAACGTTCATGATCACCCCAACGAAGAACACGATGGTATACAGGACCGGAAACACGACATATGTGATTGTGGTATCACGGACACAATGTTTTGGAAACAGCAAGGTCGCATTGGAACTGTTATATGCTTCATGGTTAGAAGTGTTCATGGCTGGAACAACATAGAAAACAGTCAATGTAATTGTTGCATGTCATTAGTTACCTAACATAAAAGTTAGTACATATTTGTAAGATGGCTACAAAGAGATTTTTTATTTTTGCATGTCTATTTTTGAAAGGTGCCAAAAATCCAAATTTGGATTCATGCTAGGTTAATTAAGGCATTTTTGAAAAAATTTTTAACATATTCTGCTTCTCTCCTCTCACTACAGCCTACACAAGAGCTTTTCTTGCTGTTGGCATGAAATGGAGCCTGCAAGGGTTTACGCACATTCCCTGTGAATGTGTGCCTACTACTGGAAGCACAAATGTGCTGGCCTGCTCACTAAACCAATAATGATGTCATTCCATGAGCTTGTAAAGGAGGAAGAACATGGCACAAAAGCCATCTAATGCAGAGTTTCTATGTGATCTGCCTCTATGATCCCAGTGAGAAAATAAATTGGACTGTAGTCTCCCTTTAGTAACATTGACATATGTTTAAATCTGTACTCTTTATGTAACCCCTTTATGTTGTTCCAGAAGTTGATTTATATAAACTCCTAAATATTTCCGAGTATTCTTCTCTAACTTCAATTTCTTAATTAAATCCCATTTTCATTTTTCTTGTGTTAAAAACTGATTGTATACAAAAATACCTTAGTTGTGATTACATTTGTAAAATATGTCCCAAGTCCTGGATTTGTAACTGGATCAGCCTGCGTGTTTCACAGTGAAGCATGGATCTGAAAAGTTCATGCCACCTTAGGGTCTGTAATTAGGATAGATCTGACTAAACTACTGACTGATCATACCTGATCTGATGAATAGTCAACCCAATCAATAATGTTCATTCAAAATTGCCATTGAGAAAACTATGTTATGATCAATACCCTCCAAAAATGGCAAAAATGATTCTAATAGAATAAACATTGTGATTTGGGAGCTGCAGTCCCACATGAAACAGGTAATCTCTTTGGGATCAGGTTAGATCTAATATATGTTTTAGCTCACCATAACAGATATAAAATAATAAAATCAACATTTTATTTTCCATGATAGATTTGATTAATAAAACACTTGATGCAAAGAAATATAAAAAAGATCTATTAAGCTAGACAACCCTCATCAAAGACTTAATATCTCAGGAATCAGGGCTGATTTAATACATATTTTGGCTTATCAACTTGATCTTAAAAAACACTATTAAAAGTAATAAATAAAGTTGAGGTGCAGCTGATTTATCAAATATCTAGCCAAATCAATATTTGGTCTCAATACTTGTTGAAGTGGGCTAATGATGGGTAAGACTCTCTCACCCCTCAAATAAAATGTTAACATCACATCTTGTACATGAGATCTAAAAGAATATACAGTTTATCTATTCTCAAATAACAACTGTACATGGGGTTTTTTGAAACACATTTTTAAAAGCAGTGCTACAGCACTCTTTCTACTAACAAAACAGTTCATTAACAGTGACATTTTCTTTTTTATAAATTCACCAACTTCACTATTTCACTACTTAGTATATAGATCCCATAAGAACATACCTTTTACAAACATTCAAACACATTTCTGTCATTAATTCTAATGTCTATTAGTATATTTATTTATATAGTAACCAGCTTAATAATAAATCCAACAGTAGGTGTTGACTAAAATAAAATAATTATAGAGCATTAGTACCATGTTTCTGCAAAAACTTCATAAAGAATTCTATTTAAATTAAACGCATGTTCTAATGACATTAAGTTCATTGACTGTTCTAATGACATTAAATTCAATGACTGTTCTAATGACTTCAATTGATCTCAGTAATATTATGAAACCCACCTGCCATTCAATGCCGACCATACCGATGTTATTGCTGTTTGGATATTTTAGCTGAAAATATAATACTTCCAGTTCTGATAGGGTTTGCTTGCTAACTTTTAAGTAACAATTTTGCAAAGTATTATACTTCTCCTTTCTAACGAAACTTCCTTTTTCTACAATTTCATTCAGATTGCTGTAGCTAATTTCTCACATTGTATTTTTTTAAATATAAAAATAAATACTAGCATGTCTCCCCATAATGACATTTCAGGCGTAGTTAACTTTACTTTTAAACTCCTATATATCACAGGCATTCATTAATTATTTTACAGTATTTACCATTCCCTCTGAAAGGCAATTCCAGGTATCTACTACGCTTAGTGTAAAATATATATTCTTTAAAATTATTCCTGATC
This sequence comes from Pelodytes ibericus, assembly GCA_036172795.1. Taxonomy (NCBI): domain Eukaryota; kingdom Metazoa; phylum Chordata; class Amphibia; order Anura; family Pelodytidae; genus Pelodytes; species Pelodytes ibericus. The sequence continues at coordinate 160,174,107 of CM069861.1, read as the reverse complement.
CTTTCAAATTATTAGCCTTAATAATTATGTTTTTTTATTTAAAATCCTTTTTCGGCATATTAATTATTATTAAGCACATTTCTATCTATTGTATATAGTATAAGGCACTTACATATGCAATGATATTTATCCAGAATGTATGTGTTTGCTTAAAGTACAATGTTAGGCACACTATGCACTTGTCTAAAGAGCCACTTTGGGATCCCACATTTGCTAACATGAGTGTAGTTTAAAAGTTGTGCAATAAATGGGAATCCCACACATGTTATGGGAGCCAATCCATAGTCTCCCACAGGGATGCATTAGTGGAGTATCCACTGTACATGAGCAGGATGCCTGTAATGCCACCAGTGATCCTACTGTCCTTCCCACCAATCACTGCTGTCAAAACAGGGAGGCTGTGGTCAATCTGAAAAAGACCCTCCTGCACCAATAGGGTAGAGGGCATGACTGCTGGCCTTATTTTAAGTCAGTTATCAGAGTTTTAAAGTGATTGGGCAAAAAAGATGTTATAGATACATTGTCGCATGATATAAAACATGGAGCTGGCGGAGAATCCCACCTCAGTAATTCCTTGGATCAAGTTAACAGCTCCAAGATACAGCTCCAGTTGATCAGGACAATTCTGTATTATTGCTGGTACCTGTGACGAATAAGAAGGGTACTAAAGCGCTAAAATGGCTAAGATTTGGTTTCTGGAGGTGCTGCTAGCACAGACTATGCTGCTACTAATGAAACATAGAAACATATGATGTGTCGGCAGATCAGTACCATTCAGTCCATCTAGACTGCCCAATTTTCTAAATACTTTTATTAGTTCCCAGTAATCTTCATCTTGCACCAAAGTGAGTTTGGGGACTAGACTTTCCCTTTAATAGAACATTTAAATCCTAAAATCTCTGTTTTTTACCAAAATTGGATGGTCTGCTTTAGATTAAAGACCAGAGTATTCACATAACTATCATTTTGTTACTTTAATATTCCAAGTTGAATATCAAAATAGGAACACAATCAGGGAAATTCAATGTATTTTGTGGAGAGTCGTTCATGTAAAAGTGAACTGTATAAAAATACAAAAAGTTATACTTTAATCATGGGCAGGCCAATATCTACCAGTCAGGAGAGAAGTTGTATATAAAAATAAACTACTATACAAATAATATGATACATTTCTAACTAGTTATTTCTTCCTGTGAAGTATAGTTGAAATCCCAGGCCTAGGTAATTGTAAAATAAGTTAAAATAAAACATGTCTGTACTAGGTTCATCACAAACACATGAGTTTATTAAGTTTTCCTTCATGCATTTACCAGGATAGGTTGCTAATGTGCGGTAAAGATTTCACTTATTAATGGTGCCTCTCTGAAAGATATACTGGAGGGGGCATCAGTTTTGCCCCCAGATACCACTACTGATAGAGACAGAAGTACAACCCAAAGTGGAAAGAGGGCCAGAAGTTTAAGCCTCCTTTATTAGGAAGCAGGCATCAGGGCACCTGATGACCACAGCCCTGTTGAAGAATGTGCCATGTTGAGATACTGAGGCAAGATGGTGGAGCTACCTGCTCTAGAAGCTCGGGCTCATCTTCTCTTCAGGTGAGCAGGATGCAAACTTTTTGGGGAGAAAGCATAAACACTATTGCTGCCCTCTCCAGCATCAGTGCACCAGGCTGAAATAGACGTCATCACACTACTGGAAGTGCGTGTCATAAAAGGTCCTTTGAACCTAAAGTCCCCCGGAACCGTAGAATTGTCTGGAGATCCAATGCAGCAAGGCCTATCATCAGAAGAGCTCAATATTGACAGATGATTGTCTATGGAGGATACAGCTGCTTCCTCCACCAGCCAGGTGGCTCTCTCAGTGGTCCAGCAACGTGAATAACTCTATCAGTCTTTTGTAACATCCTGTTAACTACTCTTCCTATTAAAGCCTCTTACTTACGCTACAGATTATGGGAGAGTGAGAACAGCAATCTCCATGTTGTCAGGTGGTCCAATGACCTGAGTTCCTTCTCCAAGAAAACTACCCCTCTCTGAATACCTGGACTATGTTCTGGCAATCCACGGATGCCTTTTATGAGGACCCACACCGAACCTCAACTGCTTAGAACACCATCAGAACCTTAAAACAATGGCGCAGGCCTGTGGAGGAATACATCACTGATTTCAGAGGGGTGGCTGTCGAGATCCAATGGAATAAGCCAGCCTGTCTTCACCAGAACAGGCTAGGTCTTTCCAAGAGTTTGAAGGATGGAGTAGCTCGTATAGTATAGTGGGCATTGGAGGTACTCATTCAGTTGCATTCAGAACGGCGCATGGAATGTGCCACTTCTGCTGGTCTTCCCCCATGCCATTCATCTCTGAGTTCTCCTGTTACTGCACCATCAGTATCGCCCCAAGAGGAACCCATGCAAATTGGGTTATCCCACAACACCTTGTCTGCAGTGGAAAAGAACAGTAGGAGAAATGCAAATCTGTGCATGTAACGGCACTGAGCTAGCACCCAGAGGTAAGCTGTTTGCCTCTTCACCGCCTCTACTTTTGGGTAGTATGGCTCCTCACATCTCCATTCCTATCTCCTTACAGTGGGGAAGTGAATATTCCTCCCAGACCTCTATCCTGAATTCCGGGGCAAGTGACTGCTTTATCAATATTTCCCTGGAGCGTAACCTCTGAATCCCTGGCGCGTAACCTCTGAATCCCTACTCAAACCAAAAAGCAGCCATTAACTATCCACCTGTTGGAAATCTTGTACAGTCTGGCCCATTCACTGAGGAATCCATCGCGCTATCCATGACCATTGGTGAGAAACAGCATGAAGAGATACGTTTTAACTTCGTACACTCGCCACTGTTTCCCCTCATATTGGGACTATATTGGCTCCGTTGTCACAGTCCAAGCATCTAGTGGAACATGGGGGAGGTGACTTTTTCATCAAACTTCTGCAGACAACACTGCTTGGCCTCCTCTAGTGTGTGTCTCACCCAAGAAGAACCCTCAGTGACACCTGAGAGATCCGGTCATTCCTGAACCCTTCTGTGCCTTTTGTAAAGATCTTTGACAAGAGAGAGGCCGAACAGCTACCACCACACTGACCCTCAAATTGCCCTATAGATCTACTACCGGCAGTGGCTATTCTCTTTGGTTGTATCTTCCCTCTCTCCAAACCAGCTTCTTAAAGACTATATCGAAGACAAACTCTGCAAAGGGTTTATCCAACCGTCTACTTCACCTGCAGGAGCAGGTATATTTTTCGTAGGCAAGAAGGATGGCGGTGTGAGACCGTGTGTAGACTATCGAGACCTGAAAAATATCACCATCAAAAATAAATATCCACTTCCCCTCATACCAGAACTCATGGATAGAGCACAAATATACACCAAGGTCAATCTCCTGGGTGCATAAAACTTAGTATGAATACGGAAAGGGGATCAATGGAAGACAGCAATCTGTATATTATGAACACAGTGAGTGTAATGGACAGCTACCCAAGGTTGATAGCACCTCTGAACATTGTAGGAAATCATCTCCTTAGCTCCCAATTAAAGCTCAGCATCCACCCAGCAAGTCTTTCTGGAACCTTGCTCTTGGTACCCAAATAGCAGACAGGACCACTAGCAGTTAGGTACAGAAAGAATGAAAAACCACTTAATTGGAACAGAAAACAGAGTATTTTATCGGGGCATAATCAAGTTAACATAACTCAACCCATCAATTAACATACAATACAACAGAACCCAAACCGCAATTAACCAGCATTGCAACAGATATAGAAAACCACATCATAATCCGTTTAACAGTACATTCAATTAACACAGAACAATGGATGTTGGAGTACACTATCAATTATTGTCACTGACATATTGTAATCCTTCAGAGTGGTCTACTCACAGGATTATGCATTGCACATAAACCAATATAGTAACAGAATCTGACTAAATAATCATATTAAAGTATACAGTTATAGCACATAATCCAGGGTGAGGGCACAGTCTGGGTACATGAGTAAAGTCAATGCAAAGTGCAAAATTACCCACTGTGCCCAAATCCCCTAAAACAGAACACCTTTTTAATGCCAGGCCCCATAATCTATATGGAGGTGTTTGGCCCTCAGGCCCCTCCAAGAACACTAGTCACGCAGACTGAAATGATTCACTTCATGACAGGTACCGTGACACAGAGTAATGCCTTTCAGACTCTGCAACTGACCAGCCACTTAACAGCATTTTCTCAATTATATATTCAGAGACTTGCTCTATTCCTGTGTGGTTGTGTACTTAGACGACATATTGGTCTGCTCCTCGTCTCTACCTGAACATTGTCAACATATGCACCAAATGCTTAGTCTACTCCAAGAAAATCATCTGTATGCTAAACTAGAAAAATGCCACTTCAAAACAACCACAGTGGACTTCTTGGGCTACGTGATCAAACCAAGTCAAATCGAGATGCATCCCAAGAAAGTCACAGCCATCCTCAACTGGCCACCCCCTGATTCGGTCATGGCAGTGCAGTGGTTTGAGGGGTTCACTAACTTCTGTAGACATTTTATCAACAGTGTCTTGTGGATCATTCAATCATTCGGTGATCACGCAACTCTCCAAACAAAAGGTACCCTTTTTCTGGAACATACAAACCAAACAAGCTTTTGATCATTTGAAAATAAGCTTCAAAACCACCCCTGTGCTTGCTCTTTATTGATGTGGATGCATCTGAATTCGCAGTGCAGAGAAGGAGGTGCTTCATTCACTATCCTTCTTCTTCAAGCACCTTAGCCCTGCAGAAGCCAACTACAGTGTAAGTGATCGTGAATGGTTGGCCATCAAAATTGCGCTCCGAGTATGGCGGCACTTTTTAGAGCTAAGCAGACAAATATTTTCCTCTTAATATCAGTTGACATACAGTACATATTATATTATTATTCTGTTGCAACTGACACCAGTTTGCAGAGACAAAGTTCAATAGGTTAGGGTATATTAACACCCTAACCTATAAAAGTAATCGAAAAGTAATGATTTTATTAGACTACCTATTTAACTGTGTCATTGTCAGTTGGGTCTCCTTCTTCGATCTGTGTTCCATACACATAATCTTATTTGGTTTATGAAAGCACACTTACTTTGGTTTTATTTATGAAGTGCCATCTTATTCTGCAGGGGTAAGTTGTAGGGAAGCATGCATTAATAATGCTAATATATGTATTGATGTACATTTGGTGACTGGAGTGTCCCTTTAAGTTGTATACCACTAAGAAAGTAGTTTACCTGAAGTGAACAGATGGAGCTAAATGTGGAATAATGGAAGTGAATGTTGAATAGACTGAATGGATAAATATAATTAAGTGTGAATGAAAAACTAATTGAACTAAATGGAAAATGTATATTAAACTAATAACAAAGTCTATGCTAGCGACATTGCTGCACTGAATTATCTGAGCACTGGGTGTCACGTGAAAACACTGCACAGTGAAAAGTCGGCATGCCGTGTGGCGGCATGACTGCTATCAAGTCCTGGGTGTCTAGGTTCTGGGGAAAACTTCTGAGTGCATTCATGGGTGCTGGGGCAAACTCCTGAGAGCATACCTGGGTGCTGGGGCAAAGTCCTTAGTGAAAATCTGGGTGCTGGGGCAAGTTCTGTGAGTGCAAATATGAGAGCTGTGGTAAAGTCCTGTGAGTGCAATCTAGCTGATGGGCAAGTCTTGGGTGCAATGTGAGCGCAGAAGAAGCAAATAAAAACAAGGAATTCATGTTTTCCAATAACCTTTTTTTAAATTTGAATTATAATAATGTTTTCTCTTTGGCCTACGAAAATGTGTAAAATGTACTTGCATTCTAATTTGTTTGCACATTCAAATATCCACAACTTTAAATTAACCTTTTAAATGAAGCATTACTTTTTTAGTTCTCATGTCAGTTCACTTAGTAGCTGCATCGGGCTAAATACGTTTTATTTTACCTTCCTCTCTTCGGAATCAAGCCTGCCCTCCCGCACTGCAAAGGCAAAATCGCTGTTATACAAAACATTAGGTTTTAAATTAGACTTGGTCAATGTGGGTTATTCACTAAAAGGTGAGTTGGAGTGAGCTGAAGATTTCATTTCACCAATTTATCTATACATTGCGCCAATAGTTTTCTTACCACCAGGTTTGTCCAAGCATAATGCATAATTAAAATGGTGAGATGAAATGTTCCTCTCAACTCACCACATCTCACCTGCAACTCACCTTTTAGTGAATAGCACCCAGTGAGCTATGAGTTTTACTGAGCTGTTTCATTAAAAAAAAGAAGCCACAAATCCCTTAAACACAGTTTCTGTGAAAAAGCCTAATCAGTCAGTATTTTATAAATACCATTTAGAACTGGTTAAGATACTATTACGTAGTTTGCCATCTTTGTGACATACTTTAGGAAACCATCTATTTTCTGATGTTATCCCAGGCACATACAATGAAACTCAGAATATTGGTGAATTAACAAATACCTGCATGAAACCAAGTTCTGAAACAATCATGCCAATGTGCTATGTCACTAATAATCGTGCAAAAGATGGCAAGGACAGCACTTTTACTGCCACTGAAACCCTAGCTTAGAATTACTGCTAACCTTTGGCATCTTTAGCTGAACCACAGAACCTGTAACAGGCTGCAATTTTAAGGTGAATGGTAAGATGCTGAGCAACATCACCCATCTTATATAGTAGTACCCCTATTCTGCACACTATGTATGCCAAGTGGCATCTCTGTGATTAATTACACAATTATATCCTGTTTGTGAAATAGAGAACTAGTTTTAGCTAATATGGCAGTTTAATAAAATCACCGTCAGAGTGAGGTTTACTGTGTTTTGCAATGCTGTGGGAAATTTGGAAGCTGTCAGCAAACATATTGCTTGCCATTGAAGGATGCCTAAGTACTAAACCCAAGAGGCTGGCAGGGATATTTTTGGAACTTTGTTATGCATTCAGTTTTTTGAATGACTTAATCCTGGCACCCTCAAACACTCTGCCGTTGGCAATTCTGATTTTTTATTTTTTCCTTATTTTTATTTCTGTTTTTTTTTGTTTAAAAAATGAAGTTTGTTTAATTGATTGATCCTTATTTAAAAAACAATGAAGAGGAACTTGCAATGATTAAAATACAGATGCCATGTTTACGGAGGTAGCTATTTACCTTTGAGTACTGCATGTTTTTAATATAGCATCACTAACAGCACTAGTGATATGTTTATGGACTAAAAGGCAGAAGACCTATTGAATAGTTTATAGTTAAAGCAGGAGACAAGTCTAAAACTTTTTTTAAAAATGAATTGCCGCATTAACCCTTTAAGGACCAGGGATTTTCCTGGGCCAAGGACCAGAGCGTTTTTCAATTTTTAATACGCGGTTTTTGAAACATAAATTTCCTCTCTCTCATTTAACGTACCCATACAAGTTATATGTTGTTTTTTAGAGGACAGTTAGAGCTTTCTTTTGATACCCTATACATAAAAAGGATTTACATTTTAGTATTAAAAAATACATATAAAAGAGGAAATTTTTGAGGAAAAAATTATTTTCCCAATAATAAGCTACATAACTAGTGCAACACTAACCCACTTATCCCCCCTAATTAACTAACTAATAAAAAATAAAAATATTGGTTCCCAAACCCCCCATAACAAAAAAGACAGAAAAAAAACTCTGAAGAGTGCAATGTCAGATCAGTAAAAATCATGCAACAGGCATGCAGGGGTTACATTTTATTAAATAAATATATTAAAATTACCTTTATTTATTAAAAAAAACTTTATAAATTGTAAAAATAAAAAAATCTGTTAAAAAAAAAACTAAATGAGGGCCATAAAGTGGAAGGAAACTGATCACAGTTAAAAACTGATCAGCAATGAAAGGGTTAATTTTTTTTAAAATCTTTTTTTACCTATGTGTATGTAATTAATTTATTTTTACTTACAGGTCACTCTCTGTGCTTCACTATAAGAATGTGAAGCACAGGGAGTGAATTAGAGGCAAAGTCAGTGTGTGAACACACTGACTTTGCCATCTAATTTGCATGTTATCGCGGTGATCTCTCAATCACCGCGATCACATGCCCGGAAACTGACCGATCGGGTCCAGGAGCTTTGCCTCGTTGCAGACTAGCTGGCGGTGCCCACGGAGCGCCCCGCCGGCTAGACTGCTTGACGAGTTAACTCGTCATAAGGTCGCTAATGGTGCGGCTCTTATGACGAGTTAACTCGTCATAAGGTCGGGAAGGGGTTAAGATACATACAATGCTTTTTGAAGTATCTGATAAACAGATACACTGACGTTTTGAGGGCCTGCCTGTGGGGTTGCAATTTTAAAGGGAATGATGCCGCTAACAAAATTGCTCCCATATAAACAGTTTGGCAGCACTGATGCATGACACTGAATAACGCTCCGTATTCATCTTGAAATTAGCCGCTGTCCTACATACCTCAAGTAGATCCACACCACGATGCCTGTTATGTAACGCACTCTATTTCATTTCTTGCTGGTCCGTCAGTCTACAATTTTTAAAGAAATCATAACCTTTATGTAATGTTTGTTACAGTTACAAGTTATCTTCTCTGCCTCTTTCCATTTGAGTATTTCTGTTTACATTTCCGACCACCGTTTTCTACAAGATTAAAGTGGCTTTACCCAAGGCTTCTGGGAGTGTGTGACATATTGAATGGTAAGGATTGCAGATTCAAATTAAATCAATCTTTTATGTAGTATATATATTTTGTGGTATATACATCGATCAGCCATAGCATTGTGACCACTGACAGCAGATCCCCAGATCTCTTATGTTATAGGTTGATGGCATTTTTCAGTCATCTTTCCATTTCTCTTAAATGCTCCAAAAACCTAATGGATAATCTGATATTGCATTCTAAAACATGTAATATGGAACATGCTTGTGTCAGGCACTGTACCATATATTCTTTAGCTTTAACTGTTAACCCTCAATGTCCTCTAGGTGTTGTTGTGTACATTAGTCATATTTATGCCAGTGCAAGTTTTGGCTGGGGAATGTATGATTCCAGATTAGGCCACTGCTTTAATTTCTGGACACAGGGCAACATGCCCTACAGTATTTTGTCCAACGTTCTATGTGGAAAAATAAATGTTATTCTTAGCCTCCTAACCTAATTTGGAGAATTCCTGGCACCCAGGCATTTTATATTCTGCACTACACCATCTTAAAACTATTTCACAGCTACATTCTCTATCCTTAGTCACTCATAGAGAAGAAGATGATAAGAACACACAAAGGAGAGAGCAGAGTCAAAGACGAACACAAGACAATGGTCTTGGTTAGTTCAAGAGATCATAGTGTTATCTATTGTAAGGGTAAATTTGGATAAAGGGTGGGGATGGAAGTAGTACTGGTTTAGAAAAATTGAGTTTTAGGCAGTGGGGGGACATCCAGTAAGATTTGTATGTGATTAACAAATTATTTAATAATATTTACAGTGTTATTGTAACACCCCCAGGACATATTTGAAGATAAGATCTAGCTCAATGTAACTGTCATAGAAATGTTTTGTAATTGTTATGAACACAAATTTATGTTAAAGGCACATATTATTTACATGGATGACAATGAATATTGTTTTCCCATTTTTCACCTGGCACAGTTATGCCATCAGTACTATGTATTGCATAACCTTAAAACACTATCCTCCTTGTGATGGCATAAGGTATAGGCAGAGGATGTTCACTGTCTGTGCCACTGTCAATATGACCCAGTCCTAGAGCAGCAGATTGGGGGCGTAGGTGACAGTTCACTGAAGGGGGTGACAGCAGAACCAGTGCTACCATTGTTAGTAGTCCATTCTCTCTCACTACCTTGTGTTGCCTGCACAGACATCTGGACTGCTCCCACCATATCACCAGGGAGCAATCAGGTGCTGTACATAGAGGTGCGGGCGCAATATTGGCAGTGGGAATGGTTGTTGTGACAATCTGACACTGTGGACAGGGATGTGTGCAGTGGAAGAGGTAAATTCTGGTATAGTGGAAGGGACACAACCTGGAAATGTCACCGTCCCTACTACCACTTCTGTGGCATTTTCCCCCTAAACTTTTTAAGTGACTTTGATGTACTCTGGTGATTGCCCCTCATGTTGCTCCATTTTGTTCCTGTTTCACTCCTACTTTACGTCTTGTCAGGTTCTTGAAGTAAATTGCTGAGTATTCCTGACCTATTTGGAATTTCAGTCTGTCACATAACGTGTGCAACAAATGAGAGTTGGGGGGAGCATGAGTTTAGTGGTGCCTAAGGGAGCACAAAAACTAAGTACACCACTTCTGATGACAGAGAGAAGAGAAGAAAGACACATTGGAATCTGTTATTGCTAACAGAACAATAGATATTTTTTAATCTCAATTCCTGCATAAAGGGATAGTTTCACTTGTTATGATTATAAGCTGTTAGTTGTGTTTTATTTGACGTGCACTATGGTGATATGGTGTCACATTTTATTTTCATGATGGAGAACATATTACCTGTATGTTCAGCTCCTGAGAGTGAATCAGCCTCTAAGATACCCCATATCCTTCTTCCTTGTGTTGGCAACAGTAAAGACAAAGTCACTACACTACCTGAGAGAGACTGGGGAAGATTCATGACTGCTCCTCTCCAGGTTGCACCCCTTCCTTGTATAATGTTTCCGCTCCACCAGAATACCCCCACATCCCTGCTCACAGTTGGCCTAGGCCCTAGGCAGTAATACAACACTGGATAGCACCCATGGCAAGAGAAAATAAAATACAATACTACAATAGATACAATACTATAACATTATAACATAATGCACTGACACCAGACTCATTGATAAGTTGAATTGAAATAGTATATTATTATAAAATGATTTAAAAAATGTGATTAAACCCTTAACCCGTTGCATGGCACTAGACTTATAAAACATTTGTTTAGAACTCTGGCATAGCACTTATGTAAAAAAAAAACAGTAGCATTTTTTTTTTCCGAGAAAGTGTATGCCTCTTGCTGTTTATTTTAATTTCCTAAACTTGACAGATTAGTTTCAAAAGGTATAAATTTGGTGAATGTTTTTTCTTGTAATATAATCTATTTTAGGTTTATACACATACAAGGCAAGTGTCATTTTGTAAGGAACAGTCCAGAGTTTCTGAGAAAAAAATTATTTTGATTGAACAGTTTAAATGGTTTTGAAGTGTGCTTAGTCATTTGTATTATGATTACAATCAAAATAACAATTTATGCTTTTGGAAACCTTATATTCAACACTTCCTTGAGGACCCCTCACTATAATGTCCCTTGCAATTTCACCATGATTCCTTTTCCTTTCCTCTCCCTACACAGCTGTTTAAAAAAATCCAGTCTATTTTGCCTTTAAGAATTTCTATTAGAGAAACCTATTAAAGGAAATAAAAACCAGAGAGCACAATGTTTCGCATTAGTGATCCATAAATAGCTCGGAGTAATATTTCTATGTATTCTAACCCTTTCTACACTTTTTTGTAATGTCACGCTTTTAGTTAATGTGTCGTTTGAATTCATATTGCAGCTATTATTCTATTATTGTTTTGGTGCAGAAATTGGCATATAGATATTACAAACATGTAAAAGCCATTCATGTTTAATATATGGAATAATACATAGAACAAGTCCAAAGATGTACCTGAGTCTTTGCCCTTCTTTCCGTAGCGCTCATCGAGGTATGTAAGAATTCCATCTCCTTGATATGGTCGGGGGAATCTTTTTGGGTGTATTTATGTGTACCAGCCCCTTAGACAAGTACCAGAAGCTTTACTCCCCTAGTCTAGGGGTATAAGTGTAGCTTCTCCTTCCAATTGAACCAAGAGACATTTCCCTGTCTTCCTGTTGTTCTTTAATTAAAAAGACCATTTGAGCTGTTTGCATTTTTCTGGCATATTATCTATTTCCTCATTTTCATGGGAGCTGATAGCAGAGTTAGCTCACCCTTTAAACTGAATGGCTTTTCCTGTGTTCTGAAGGCAGGGATAGATATCACCCATAGGATGTTATAAAAAGCACTGGACACATTGTAAGCCAATGGTCACTAGGGAAGCCTCAAGCCATTTTAGGACATGCAAGAGACAGGAAACATCAAGTTTTTTTTTTTTTTTCTTCAAAATTGAAAAGCAACTAATAAAACTATAATTTAACTTTCACGGTTTAAAAAAAATCATCATACAGTTATATACAGGCTGCCAAATTAGTTACTACATGGACTAAATTTAGGCAATCAACAATTAACAAAAATGTCTCATGGTACAACACATGTTATTCCAAGACACTCTGCTTGGGATGTGGTTTTCGAAAGAACTTCTGTCTCGTTTGGAATATTCCATACCCTAGCTTTGTCTAAAAGGCCACGTCATTTTCATTTCAATTTTTTGTTCAGCTACATGAAACTAGTTTTGAGGGATTAAGTTAAGGAGATGCTGACATCTTGTTTTGGTATGAATGGTGAGCATGGGGGTATAGTTAGTCATCCTACTACAATAAGGCTATACCTTCATAGATGCCTGAGGAAGGAAGAGTTGTAGTAGTACTCCAGGAACATGACCACATTTTTTTGTTCCCGACTGTTTCCAAACAATGCAATGGAGGTGCTAAATAAAGATTTTGCAAAATAGCTGGAAGAATACTTTGTGGTTAAACGGTTGTTAGTTTTAACAGTTTTGTTTCTTTTCAAGCACTGTGTAGTTTGTGTACTTTATACATTGAATTCTGATATAGTGCCCATAATTACTGGAAAACTACAAGATACTGTATCTGCTCTGCAGTTTGGTTTACCAATGGATTCATGTAACATCGGTGGAGATTTATATATTTTTTTCAATCTGGAATGTATCAGTGGGAAAGAAAATAACTACCACGCATTGGGAGACCAAGTCTTCCTTCTTGATCCACCTAGGAGTGCACAGTTTGCAAAAGGCTGCCAATGATGATGATAGAGTGGCAATTGGGCTGCCACCCTGACATGGTCGATATATGGGAGCTGTAGTTGATTACTCCATTTGGTGTCTGCTAAATAAGCTTTGGAGGAAATTAATGCTCATTAGGGTCTCGGCAGGACTATGCAGACAAATTAAAGATGATATGGTATGTCATCACCAGTGGTATTTATTGGGCTGTGCATTTATTGCTAGTACTATGCCTGATTCCTGGAACTACTGAGAAGAACACTAACCAAGTTAAGTAGCTAAGTTCAACAGTGCTGGATGTTTGTGTACGGACTCTGATGATGACTTCAGGAGTTTCTGCTTCATATAGTGTGCTTTAGACCTTTATTACCGTATTTGCTTGAATATAAGACAAGGTTTTTTTCAGAGCAAATGCTCTGATATTCGATGTCGTCTTATAATCTGACCTCAAATCGAGGTCAGATTCTAAGACATGGATCCAGGTACCCCGCAGAGCTAACAGCCGGTGCATGTGTGTGTGATATGCGCAGACATCCTCCCCTGCCGCCCGGCACGACCACCTGGACGTCTTTGATGAAGCCGGGTCCTAATAAAATCAAATCTTTAATACATTGGTTAATTTTGTAATTGTAGAGCCTGGAATCTTTATGTCCCAGGAGTGTTATGAACTAACCTACTTGAAGTTTCCCTTTTTTGTTTTCCTTTAAAGTTTATTGATCAGTGCACCCACCAGTATATAAGGTGAGATGGAACTAAGAGACTGTGTATAAAGAAGATAGGAATACGACTAACATGTTTGCAGATTGTATTGTTAAATTCTTTATATCATTTGTAGATATTTGGAAATAATGGATTATAAAGCAAAAATATATTGTTGCTTTCTTTTTTGAGAACAAAAATATATTTTAGATTACATGCTTTACTAACAATCAATACATGTATTTCCTCTTTTATTAAAATCTTGAATTCTTAGTCACCAAACTCAAGTAATTAACTGTACCATAAGCATAAGAATCACGGTCTGAAGAATCCTGAGATGTATATTAATGAGATGTATATTGTTCTGATGCTCAGGGCAATGCAGGACCACAACTGGAGAGAGTAGGAAGAGTTTGTGCCAGAGCTGGAGGCACAGACTGTGCTCCATGACACTAATAGTGGGGCTGGCTAGGGTAGAGCTCCAAGATAAGTCTGCTTAGAAATAGTTGACCTGATTATCCAGGGTAAAGAAAAGGCAAATTACTCCTTGCCAAATTACTTACTGACTACCAAAACTATGATCAAATTTTGCCACAATTCAAACTTTGCCAAACTCCTTGGAGGGGTCCGACCACATGACAAATAAGGCACTCAGCAGAAATGGGGTTATATCAAGAGACTTCTACTGAGTTCCATAACTAACATACAGTATAATAAGATTTTAAATATTTTAAAATTCAATACTTAAAATTTCACTACACAAACCAAAATTGTTTAAAATCAAGTCCCAGTTTCATAAAAGTAGCTATAATTCAGCAGACAGGCAAGCACTTGCCTGTAATGATAATCTCTGATACAATAACAGAACGCTGAAGTAATTACTTTTTCATAGGCGCCTTTTTCATGTAAACACATCCAGTTTGGACATCCCATGACATGTCTAACTCATAACTGACTTCTTTTATTACCTTAATTATTTTAGTTCCCTTCCTGCAAACTGTTTTACAGTCACATTTTTTGTGAGTTGGGGCCCAAAAACCCCTGTGTACGCTGATGGTTGGTAGTAGAGAGTTTTGTGGTGCTGGGGTTAAAATCAGTGGTTCTTGTGATGGTGGACAAAAGGGTTCTGTGATGGTTGTTTGAAAGGGTGTGTGATGCTGGATGAAGTGTGTCTTATCTTGCTTAAGGAGCTACATATAACCATAAGAGGACCCACTCTCCTTTCTCCAAGCATTACATGATTGAAAGGTGTTTATTCCATTTATTCATGCTGCATACCTCCTAGTCCATATCCTTAAGGGGCCCTATTTCATTGGGATCAGAGGACTATGCAGACCAGTGATGCTTTGTGACATGGTACATTATTTTCTACCCTCAAATTGCTATTGAGGATTATGTGCGTAGATAATATTAGGTTGACTTGGATGGAAGTGTAGTTTTTTTAAAATATTAAAGTACATTAAAACAATAATGAACACTGAGGATTATACTTCATGGGATTATTATAATCCTTTATTTTATTTGTTTTCTGATCTGTGTTGTAATGTATGTATGTGTATATATATATATATATATATATATATATATATATATATATATATATATATACACACACACACACACACACATTATACATACATAATATACATACACTAAATAAAACTAGAAATATCTGAAAATAAACTGGT
This sequence comes from Pelodytes ibericus, assembly GCA_036172795.1. Taxonomy (NCBI): domain Eukaryota; kingdom Metazoa; phylum Chordata; class Amphibia; order Anura; family Pelodytidae; genus Pelodytes; species Pelodytes ibericus. Next base: position 160,158,779 of record CM069861.1, on the reverse strand, counting down.
AATTTATACTAAACCAGTAATCCACATAAAAGTGATTTCAAATATAGACTGAAATGCTCTGTGATTTCCTCTATATAACTTCACATGCACATACATTTTTGCTTAATGGAGATGTCATTCCTCATGCTCTATTATCGTTTAATAGTTTCATAATTTGTTAGTTAAAACACCTAAAAATTTCCTTAAATCAGTATTGACAACATAAATTTAGCTGTTTTCATAGCAGTTGAACATAGCAACTGCTTAAATAAAAATTATATGATATAATATCAAATTTTATACAGTACAGATTTATCAACATAAAAGAATATGCTGACTAGGTAAAAAAAATGAAGGTATGAAATATTTAAAATTTAATCTTACATATATCGCTACATTTTTTCATTTACATTATTTTTTATAATTTCTTTTCTACTTTGGTTTAATTATTTTATGTATTGGATTAAAATATATTCAGTTTCATATATGTTTATTACATTATTTATGTCTGGAAAAAACGGCATTTATATTTATTATCAGACAAAAGGGAATGTGTTAATGCCAATTTTAATTTTATAAAGTGTAAATTAAATAAATTGATAACCTATTATATGGCCGGAAAAATTGTGTTGTTTTGTTTTCTTCCTTTAAGGCATTATATTAAATAATAAAACTTATTTTCCTGCCATATACCAGGTTATCAATTTAATCTTAAAACTCTCTGAACTCACCTTGAATCATTTGTTGTATTTATATTTATTATATCATTCTGTTGTAAAATCTAACATGTGCCTAATAGAAATCTAATAAGATAAAATAATAAAAGTGGCAGTGCAAAGAAATATAATTATGCGTTACTTAACGTCTTAAAATGTCAAATATTAACTTGTATTACTGTTATTGTAGATGTGTTATCGTTTATACTAAAAGGACAACATCCATTCCTTTAAGTTTTACTTGATTGCCAGTCCCGTGCCTAATCTTGTAACCGTACACAAAATATACTTTAATAACAATTCTATAGACTACTACTTCAGTGTAAATCTCAAAACCTTTTAGATCTTCGTTTCTTCAGTCCTTACAGTGTATTGCATATTTATCCGGGGCCTTGTATGGGAAGTAACCCAAGCTTGCCTTCTTTTCCACATTGTCACTAGGGAATGTCTAAATGATCTGCAGAGGAAAAAGTAAATGAAAGGATCCAGGCATGCATTTAAAGATGATAACCATAGTGTGCTCTCCTTGAGATAAAAAAGTGTGTTCTGTGCAGAGCACTTGAAAACGTCTCGGGTTTGACTTAACGTGTAAGGAATCCGTGCAAAGTGGAATGGAACAAAACAAACAAAGAACACTGCAATAACTATAAACACCTTCATATTGACTTTTTTTCGGGATTTTGTCATTTCTCGTTTAGTTCTTTTGAAGGAATGAAATAGTTCTCTCGTTATAAGCATATAACAAATAACTATGATTGCAAACATTACCCAGAAGATAACCTGGCAGATGAAGTTCACAATTTCATGCCAAACCAACCCAAAATCAGACTTAAGGAAGGCACATTTCTTCACATTTTTAGGAGTGGGCATCTTATTTGTCAAAATCATATTGGGTAGCGAGATTGAAAACATAACTATCCATATTACAGCTGACAAGATCTTTGCTGAAAGAAGACTTGTGGTCTTTTTGAATGGCCTGACAGTTTTCAGGTATCGATCGATAGTGATAAGGCCAAGGAATATAATACTGATGTACATTGTAAAATAGAAGATCACAGAGGTTACTTGACACACAAAACCCTTCAGCGGCCAAAGTCCAAGTCTTGCGTCGCTTAGAATCTTGAATGGAAATGTCATAATCATCAATGAATCGGAAATAACCGAGTTTTTCAGGAAAATAATGAAGTTAGATTTACTGGAAATCTGGAAAAAGACTCGAATTGCCAGGCCATTCATTATGATTCCAACAAAGAACAGGATTGAGTAGAGAACAGGAAAAACAACTTGGTTAACACGATTTTCTCTGGAACATGTGCTCTTGTTCCCAGTGTGGTTTGTGAGGTTGTGAATTTTAAATTCTCTTTGGAGCTCTTCAAATCCTGCCAGTGATAAAAATAAAGTTACAATGCATGTAATTCTAAAATATAGCTCATTTGTCAAATGGTACCCCAGATGTTCTTATGCACAAAGACTACAGACATCTTGTAGATGGATTGCTGCCCTAATCATTCCTCTCCCAATGTGGAAATAATCTGTGAATATTAACCCTGCTCTTTAAATCGGGGCTAAGCTCGCCTTTGCAATAGTTTATCAGACAGATGTCAACTTCTGTTTGATTAAAAAGGCTTTTGAACACTGCTACCATACAGCACTGTTGAAAAGTGATTCCAGTTTTCTTTCAAAGTCTCCTTGAGATTTCCAAGCAGCTATTTCAGAAGTGGCAGGGACCCCCTCTCACCTTACGCCAGGGGTCCTCATCTCAAACAGCAGGCTTAGAAGCCTGATCCTCGCATGGTGCAATTGCACAGCCGCAATGTAGGCCACATTTCCTGGCTTGATATACTCGCACTCCGTGAGCACGCACTTGGTACTAAAGGCAGGGAGGTGTATCTTGCTTTTAGGTGGCAAATCATCACATGGCCGATCCGGGAGGTCTGGGGAAGAGGATGATGATGTTTCACACAATATCCCCCATAGATGTCAAATGGAGGAAGGTGGTGACCAGGGGCAGGGTGGAGGGGCTTGTGGTTTGCAGTCCCTATAAATTCCCTGCACATCCTCCATTCCCTGCTTGCTAGTTGAACTAGTTGTGTGTATTCAGTCCCATTTCCCTGATTTGCAGTTTCCTGCTAGCCGTGTTTGCTCTCCTGGCTTTTGACCCCTGACTTCCCTTCATTGATTATTCTCCTCACTCCTACCTTTTGCCTGTTGTCTTCGCTCAAGAACCTACACAGCCTGCCTTGACCATTCTTCCTTGTATTGACCCTTCACCTGTCTTTACCTCCTTTTGTGATGACTTTTTAGAGCTACTACTACCCGCTTCTGCTGCTGCTGGACTCCATTCACTACACTCCCATCCAGCCCTGACATTCACTCTGCTGCCATAGGACTGAATAACTTTTGAGTGGTGCACAAATAATGAAGAATTGGTACACCATTCACAGAAAACAATTTTAAAAGGATTCTGTCACCTAAGAATTGTTGATATTGTGAATGTAAAGAATAATAAAATGATTACACATTATGTATACATAGTGTTAGCAGAGTTGCAAGCTAATGCTTGAATTAAAAGAAACCTATGTTTTCGATATCTGTGGTCTTGCCAGTTTTGGACATGACATTGATATGCAAATTACACATTTTCCCATTGAAATTAGTTCATTTGCACTTTTACAAATACATTTTTCTTTTACTTTTGTCGACCAAAAAAAGCTATCATATATACTTTTGGGGGGCTATTCACTAAAAGGTGAGTTGCAGGTGAGCTGATGGAAGATGAGGTTAGATGGACATTTCATCTCACAAATGTAGTTATATGATGTGCAGGAACAAACCTGGTTAGTTTCCTCCACTAAGTGAGCTCACCTGGTTTGTCAGTGCACAATGGATAACTGAATTATGAGATTAAATGATCATCTAACCACAACTCACCGGCTACTTACCTCAACTCACTTTTAGTGAATAGCTGCCACAGACTATACTAAGTCCTTGGGTAACAGGAGGAGGACAATTAGTATTGACTTGTTATTTGAGCAATGGAGATATTATACTAGATTAAGCTGTGGTGGGAAAAAAATAAACATTGAGCTGTTATAAAAATGTGCTTTATTAAAATGGTTCACTTTAAAGAACTAGTTTACTCTTTCCCAATATTTGTAGTAATGGTACATTCTAGTATTCACACTATACAACTTGTTACATTCAAGCTGTAATTCTTAATCTAAGTATAGAAAGAATAGACTATATATCGTACCTGAATATTCCATTGTAGAATTCTCTTTATGTGGAAATGTAAGTACTGTTTCAGTTCGGGGAGCAATAAATTACAGCCAGTTGATGATTTTTCTCTGTAAAATAGGAAAGTGCATCATTTAGTGGTTATATTAAATTTTATATTAACATTTATTTGTGTAGCGCCAAAAGATGATGCAGCACTTGGTATGTTAAAAATTGTTACAGAGTCCATTAGACAGAAAAAAGGTAGAGTTTACACTCTAGAGCAGGGGTCCTCAAACTTTTTAAACAGGGGGCCAGTTCACTGTCCCTCAGACCGTTGAAGGGCCGGACTATAGTAAAAATAAAAACTATGAAGAAATTCCTATGCACACTGCATATATCTTATTTTGAACAAAACGAGAACAAATACAATATTTAAAGTAAAGTTAAATCAACAAACTTACCAGTATTTCAATGGGAATAGTGTGCCAGTCAGAGCCCAGGAATATTATGCCAGTCAGATGCCCAGGAATATTATGCCAGTCAGATGCCCAGGAATATGATGCCAGTCAGATGGCCAGGAATATTATGCCATTCAGATGGCCAGGAATATTATGCCAGTCAGATGCCCAGGAATATGATGCCATTCAGATGGCCAGGAATATTATGCCATTCAGATGCCCAGGAATATTATGCCAGTCAGATTCCCAGGAATAATATGCCAGTCAGATGCCCAGGAATATGATGCCAGTCAGATGCCCAGGAATATGATGCCAGTCAGATGCCCAGGAATATGATGCCAGTCAGATGCCCAGGAATATGATGCCAGTCAGATGCCCAGGAATATGATGCTAGTCAGATGCCCAGGAATATGATGCCAGTCAGATGCCTAGGAATATGATGCCAGTCAGATGCCCAGGAATATGATGCCATTCAGATGCCCAGGAATATGATGCCATTCAGATGCCAAGGAATATTATGCCATTCAGATGCCCAGGAATATTATGCCATTCAGATGCCCAGGAATATGATGCCAGTCAGATGCCCAGGAATATGATGCCAGTCAGATGGCCAGGAATAGTATGCCATTCAGATGCCCAGGAATAGTATGCCATTCAGATGCCCAGGAATATGATGCCATTCAGATGCCCAGGAATATCATGCCATTCAGATGCCCAGGAATATTATGCCAGTCAGATGCCCAGGAATATGATGCCAGTCAGATGCCCAGGAATATCATGCCATTCAGATGCCCAGGAATATTATGCCAGTCAGATGCCCAGGAATATGATGCCAGTCAGATGCCCAGGAATATGATGCTAGTCAGATGCCCAGGAATATGATGCCAGTCAGATGCCCAGGAATATGATGCCAGTCAGATGCCCAGGAATATTATGCCATTCAGATGCCCAGGAATATTATGCCATTCAGATGCCCAGGAATATGATGCCATTCAGATGCCCAGGAATATGATGCCATTCAGATGCCCAGGAATATTATGCCATTCAGATGCCCAGGAATAATATGCCAGTCAGATGCCCAGGAATATTATGCCAGTCAGATGCCCAGGAATATGATGCCAGTCAGATGCCCAGGAATATGATGCCAGTCAGATGCCCAGGAATATGATGCCAGTCAGATGCCCAGGAATATGATGCCAGTCAGATGCCCAGGAATATTATGCCATTCAGAAGCCCAGGAATATTTTGCCATTCAGATGCCCAGGAATATTATGCCATTCAGATGCCCAGGAATATTATGCCATTCAGATGCCCAGGAATATTATGCCATTCAGATGCCCAGGAATATGCCAGTCAGATGCCCAGGAATATTATGCCAGTCAGATGCCCAGGAATATGATGCCAGTCAGATGCCCAGGAATATGATGCCAGTCAGATGCCCAGGAATATTATGCCATTCAGAAGCCCAGGAATATTTTGCCATTCAGATGCCCAGGAATATTATGCCATTCAGATGCCCAGGAATATTATGCCATTCAGATGCCCAGGAATAATATGCCATTCAGATGCCCAGGAATAATATGCCAGTCAGATGCCCAGGAATAATATGCCAGTCAGATGCCCAGGAATATTATGCCAGTCAGATGCCCAGGAATATGATGCCAGTCAGATGCCCAGGAATATGATGCCAGTCAGATGCCCAGGAATATGATGCCAGTCAGATGCCCAGGAATATGATGCCATTCAGATGCCCAGGAATATTATGCCAGTCAGATGCCCAGGAATATGATGCCATTCAGATGCCCAGGAATATTATGCCAGTCAGAGGCCAGGAATATGATGCCAGTCAGATGCCCAGGAATATGATGCCAGTCAGATGCCCAGGAATATGATGCCAGTCAGATGCCCAGGAATATTATGACAGTCAGAGCCCAGTAATATTATGCCATTCAGAAGCCCAGGAATATTTTGCCATTCAGATGCCCAGGAATATTATGCCAGTCAGAGGCCAGGAATAGTGCTCGTTATCCCTCCCTCCTCCCCCGCTTCCCCATCACTTACCTCCAGCTGCTGTGTCCCCGGATGTCTCGCGCGGTGTCCTCCTGTGGAGGAGGGAAACAGTTACCGGATCCGGATGTGACGTAACGTCACATCCGGTCGCGGTGAATTTTTTTTTTTTTTTTTTCTTCCTGCAGCCGCATCCTTTGCGGCTGCCAGAAAGAAAAAAAAAGTAAACGGGGTGGGTGCCGGCAGCACCCCCCGCGGGCCACATAAATGTCCTCGGCGGGCCGCATGTGGTTTGAGGACCCCTGCTCTAGAGGGAAGGCAGAAGTTACATTGGGAAGAGACTTTACAATATTACTTATGGAAATGTATTTGCCCATTTATGATGACTATTCCTATTTCTGACAAAAATATGCACTTCTGCTTTTATTTGACAACATGGGGAAAAATAGAGACTGCTTGCTTTAAAACAAATGGCATGATAATGGTTTTGATATAATTATCCTGCATTGTTGAATTGTGAAAGATTGTCTTTATTGTTGGTAAATCATACATTTGCGATGCTTTTTCTGCATTAATAAGAACTGGGGGTAAAATATTGATGTTGTCCAAGTCATTGGGGGGCTAGAATGAGTAGAGTTAATATGAACCAGTGTGGTGAGTTTATTAGGGTCTGTGATGGTGAGAAATTAGACATGGATATCTGTGTTGGTGGCAGTTTACTCTTCTAAAAAACCCCTAGGTGTCCTGCAAAGTGCTGCAACCTGCATTTTCTTTTATTATTATGACACAGTCCCCTAACCAGCCCAGCACTACAAACATGGTCTGCACAGATACTGTATCACTTGGAACCCTGACCCTCTGATTCATTCATTGCGGGACCACATAGGGGCAGAGAAGGAAGTGTTTGGAGTCTGTGACTCCCCTGTGCCATATAGGGTGCCTAATGAATAGAGAAGATAAGTGCGAACCTTTTGCCTTACTTGGTGTGAAGATGGAGCTGAAATGAGGTGGATGGTAAAATGAGGAGGTGTGGTAGTTAGAAATGGGGCATAATTCACTAACCACAATCTTATGGTTTCTAGAAAACATAATGAGGCTATATACCTTCAGCGTAAATCATTTATATACCATGAAGTATAACAATTGGCTCATTATAGACAGTTAATAGTTAATATTGCTGGCTGGGTCTCACGTTTTTGTTTTTCGATGAACCATTCACACATTAGCTCACTGTTTGAAAGGAACCTTGAAGTCACCATCATATGTTTGCATTATAACAATCAGTTTAGGCAAATAATCATTTAAGTGCACTGCTTATCGGCTCATTTACTGCATGCACTGGACATAAATGTGTGGGTTAAATAACACACACACACACATATATATATATATATATTTTTTTTTTTTAAACCCACATATGTCACACACAGTAGTGTCACACCCATTGCTCTCCAGATCCCTTACAAAACCTCTCCACCACACAAGATTGCCCCAGAATGCCTTACAACAGTGCCAGGTTGCTCCAATATCCCTGTCCACAGAGCCAGATTCTCTGCACTTTCCTTTACACTGTATTACTTTCCCCACATCTCTTCCACTGCACCATATTGCGGGTGATCTACTGGGGGCAAACCAGATGTCAAGGCTGTGAGGGAGAATATACCACCAAAAATGGAGTGCTGGTTGCCCCTTTCATTCTGCTGCTGGACAAGGCAGAAATACTATCTGCCTCCAGCTGTTCTTAGACTACAATTACCATGACTCTTCATTTTTGAAAAGTTATTGGAGGATTATGGGATGTGTAGTTCATCAGCAGATGCAGGGTCCACCTAGAACCGCACCTCCTGGCACTCAAAGGCAGTGGCGGATGCTCCATATGTGCTAGGTGTGAACACCTAAATGTATACAAATTTTCGTATACTTTTCGTGCTTGTCGAATTGGCAACAGAGTGAGTGACTCTGTTGCCGAATTCATAGCTGGTGTCACCTTTCGGATGTAACTTGTGTATTTACGGGGTTTGTGTGCTGGCTGTTCTCAGCTAACAAACCCCCGGAAATACACGAGAGACGTTGTGCCTCCGGGCTGGCAGCACGCATGTCACTCAGGGGGACGATCTGCCCCTGCTCAAAGGGTGTTTTATTTTCCAGATCCCCTCATCCCCTCTACCTATGTAACTTAGATGTAGGGATGAGTGAGTAGGTTAATATTTTTGGGACATTTGTATTTATTTTCTTAATGGGGGCTTTCGGGCAGGTCCCCAGTCCCATTACATAGAGGAGGGCCAAAGGCCATTTTGGCAGCCCTGGCAACACTGAAAACTGGGGGTGACTGTTACACCCCTAGTCTCATAGCATTACAATATTGTGTGTTATGAAAAATGTTTTCTCTTACTGCTGAACTAGTGCTTAATGCATGTTAGTTCTGAGCAGTGTTTTGAGTTGAACACCATTCCCCCCCACCACCACCACTGATTCTTTGAGAGGAGTTAACGGCATTGCATCTGGGCCATTGTATTTAAATTATAGCAGGCTATATAGTAAATCACCTTTACAATACACAAGAAGGGATTGATAAAATATTTCCCTTAACCAGTATTTCAGGAAGTAATTAAAATCATTACTCTGCACTAATCCTCCATCCATAAAACACTTTGTCAGAATCAAGTAGCAATTCTGATTCACACACACGATCCCTTGTGTCTAATAGTATTATCCTAATTATAGTGTTTTGTTAACAAACAGGGACTGGATTTGCACTGGATTTTAGGCTGTGTAACTGTAACAATGAAAATGACAGTCTCTTTATTATACAGACTGAATGAATCAGTGTAACACAGGTCATGTCACAATAGCACTTAATGCAAGATATATACAAAAACCTTAATTGTACAATAACCAGTAAACAAGCCAAGGACAGCTTTATGCATTGGATGTTTGAATATAATGTCAGATGTGAAAAGAAAATATAGCATAGGCACATTGGATGCAAAGTTTATGCTTGCAAGCACCTTGCACAAGAAAATATATATTATGCATGCACATACTAATAGTCAAATGTCAGAAACCAAAGAGAAAGGGTTATGGTGGCTTTCTTGACAGACATTAAAGCTTGGTGATGTGTTTACAGAAAGAACACCTGTGAGAATCTAGGAGGAACCAGCAAATAGATCTCTAGCTGGCTTTATTCCAATTCACCCCATCAGTGCTGACTGGCTGCCTTATTGATTGCTTGACATCAGAACCCCCTTGGCTAGGTAAACTCTGCCATTGCAATACAAGCGTATTCATGACAGAGCCAGAGGAGGAGGGAATATTATTTATGTTACTAAGTTCATAAACTCCTTTACAAAACTATGGCTCCCCTGCCACCACTCTGCAGTGTGCTCTCTTTCTGACATAAATCAACTTCTTAGTAAAATCGTAGCTGAAAATCAAAAAAGTCAACAGTTGGTTTTGGAAGATTTTAATATTGATTGGCTGAATTCTAAAAACAATAAAATCACAGTTAAAGACTTTGGAGCTTTAATTTCCTCCCCAGCATGCATTAATAGTACAATGGTGATCATCCGCTAACTTGGCTTCAATTATATGTGTCAGATTGATCATAATATGTGTCCATTTCTGACAGCATCCCTCTCACCTAGTCATGTGTGGTGTAACACAAAGCTTGACGCTCGGCCTTCTACTATTCACATTGTTCATAAATGATTTGTGTAAGGTCTGCAAAGTCTTAAATGTACACGGGTATACTAACAACCCCATAATCTACATTAGCAAACTAAATCTGCCACAGCTAGTGGATAACAGATGTTTCCTAAACACTAACAAAACTGTCACAATGCTCTTTTCAACAGTTCCTAAATTACATAAATTACAAAATTCCCATCTATGTATCAGGACAAAATCAAATAGCATATTGACCACAGTCCATTCTTTCATAAATCTAGGTATGTGGCTAGACCACAATCTATCTTTTGGTCCCCACATTGAAAAATTCTCATCAAAACTTTATCCAAAACAAGGTGCCCTGTACAGAAGCGAATACTGCCTAAGCCACACAATAAGGAAACAGATTGTACAACAAATACTAATGCAAATCATTGACTATGGGGATGTAGTGTATGCACCTGCACTGCAAACTCACCTAATTTAGAGGCATGTGAAATGTTAACATAGCCAAACTGGCTACTGCTGATGCACCCTTCACCTTTTCAGCTTTGTTTTTAAGAGTTTTCTAGGAATGCTCCCATCCTACCTGAATAGACTGCTCTCCCAAGCTGTTCCCATCTCCTATAACCTTCAGTCTAGTACCAACACTTTATATACTGTGCCACAATTTAAAAATAAAGTGGTTAAATTCTAATTTTCCTATAGAGCACCACAACTATGAAATGCTCTCAGCGACACCATCAAATTGTCCGATAGTCTAAAGTTCCTTAAGAGATCTCTGTCAATATACCTCAATACAAAATGCACCAGTAATCATGGTTGATTATGTTTCTTACCTGTTTGTTTTCTGTCTTAAATTTGTATATTTGTTTTTTGATGTTATTTAGTAGTTTTAATATAGCGTGCTTTATTTGTGGACCCTGGACATACTTTAAAACGAGAAATCTCAATGTATCCTTCCTGGTAAAATACTTTATAAATTAAATAAATAAATAAATAAATAAATAAATAAATATTAGAACTCCCATGATGGCCAACTGCCCATAGTCTATAATTAATAGTCAATAGATGTGGAACTGGTCAGTTAAGTCAACTACCACATTTTTGATAATGTTTTTCATATATGTATGGTGAATTTTTGCATATATATGGTGACAATCTATTTTGTTTACTTTAATTATTCCCTTGATCAGTGGTCAACATCTGTTTTCAACACCTGATCTAGGATCATAAAGACAGAATAGTGTGGAACACTCGACTGGTGTATTCCAAGTGGCAGAACTTCAATGGTTTCTGCCTTTGATAGTTGTATAGGGCCTGAAAAGCCCTGAAAAGCTGCACATTACCTTTGTCATTTATGTCCTTCCCTCTATAATGCTTGTAACAATGCTGCCTTCCACATTATAAAGTTTCAGACCATTCTCAGTGTGAAATATGTGTTTCCTAATGTGAAGACGGATAGATAGTGTTTTCACTCTTGTGTCTCAATAACCAAATATGTTTCATTTATAGGAAGAGTCTTCCAGCCATGAATGTAACCAGAGAATGATTCTGTTGTATGGAGTTGGCAGAGAAAGAGATGAAGCAAGACATCAGTTACGAAAAATTACCAAAGACCTCTTAAGGATTTTGAATAAATCGAGCACTAGTGAAACTGATGGTAAATATATTTAGTATTCAAACAATTAAAGCTATGACATTGTGTTTGTAGAATATATTAATAAAAAAGGGAAATATAATTTACTGTTGTTCCCAAGAAGAAATATGTTAAAGCGACACTCCCACTAAAAAATGAAAAGGTTTTTATTTTATTTTTTATATTGTTGATTTCAGATATGTCTTTTGTTTTTGTTATGTGAGTTTATTTTATGAAATATTTTACTAAACAAGTGTAACTGGGCATCGCCATTATGTGAAATATAGTGTTTTTGGGTGCCATCCCGCAGAGAATTTACAGTGCTAGCATCTCACTTTGGGGCTGGGGACACAAAAGACTATAAGTCTTAATTCTGACCATAGACTTACACTGAATGGGAGGGTAATGTAACTAACTATTACATCACAAGGGGGCGATGTTATAATCGTGTTTGATCAGGTCAGTCTCCTCTCTTTGTGTTGGAAGGAAGGTAAAAAAAAAAGTAATACACAGCCATCTAGTTCTGCCCACTATAATACACAGGAGCCAGTAAGAGTTTTTGTTTTAAATGCACAGGTAATCTAGTTCATCTTATGTAAGTGGTAGTGTCCCTTTAAGGGAGACTTTGCATTCCTAATCATTACTTTCTCTGACTTCATCCTTTTAAAAAAACAAATGTGCCCCTCAACTTAAAGGGGCAGTTCCACTTATAGTGTGTAAAAAAATATTTTTAGATAAGTCCAGGGCCATCATCAGAAACTGTGGGACCTTTACAGACCAAATGGTCTGGGCCCTCACCTTCCTCACTCCATTTCTCCTTTTGTTATTACATTTACATCCCTTGACATAGCACTACCTTGCACACCAAGGACAAATTCCACCACCAACATTGCAGACCAAGGACTTAGCCCATCACATACCCCTTACCCCATCACAAACATCATACCCCAGCCAGTCTACACAGCTACCTGGCATCTAGTGGCAGGCAGCCTGTGTCTGTGCGCTGCCCAGGTGAACAGACATCCTACCATACCCCAGGCTGCATGCCCCAGACCCCGGTATTTAAAAGGCTGCTCTGATTACCCCACCCGTTAAAGAACACCTGTTATTTTCCGAGGTGTGGTAATGATTTTTACCTTTAGACATGTCGAGTTGCAGAAGGTGAATTGGACATCAAAGTCCAACTTGCCTCCCACATCAAACTCCCTTACCTTTTAATGACTAGCAATTTTTAGTGCACTCAATGAATATTGAGATGGGAGTCCGAGTTGGACTTTTTCACGGTTGGGAGCGGGTGGGTGTTTACATTTTAGAGAATATGTCGACCACTTTGAGACTAATTTGATATTTACTGAATAAACCAAAAAGTCTCAATATATTATCAAGGACATTTTCATCAAAGTAGCCTGAGGAGATTTGAATGACTTCCAATCTGCTAATGACGTAGCAGATTGGAAGGGAACACAATGCAAGTAACTAGTAAAGTCTTAAATGTTGTTTTATTTGCTTGTTGTATCTGACATCTATTTTGCTTTTATATCTATTTTTCAACAATCTACACTGATCAAGTGATGGGTAAACATTTCACTGAAGGATCTATTTAGGTGCTGTACTTTTTGTCTCCTACTTGTAATGATATTCACACATACAGCTTCATATTATCAATTATGAGAATAATCTTTATATTTGTAAATGTAAATATAATTTATTTTAGTGATATTTGTTCTTTAATATAGATAGTTAATATTACAATTATAGTTAGCAAAGGTTCCATGGAAAAGCAGAATAAAATGCCAAATGAGTTTATAATAATATTCTTTCATCCATTAAATACAGAAAATAAATGACCAGCACACAATGGTCTAATTACTGTGTGCTCAGTAAGGAGGCAAATTACCAGATGTAATTAACATGCTCTAAACATGTCAAGTGCATTACTTAGGCCTAATGTAATCATTTACAGATATCATTATAGTTACATTAGATTACTAAAGTTTGCGTTTGAAGTGAATAAACAAACTAAAGTTGCCTAGTCTCTCTGACCTTGGACAGTAAAATTATTAACAATTATAGTAATTATTATATTATTTTATGTAAGGTTTGGGATCTTGTTTCAGTCAGACTTGACAAGTAAAAATTATGCAATATATTAATTAAACAATGAAGCATAAACTCTGAATGTATATTTTCTTACATTGTCTAATAATGGTGAGTCATTTTCCGGATATTTTAAAGAATATCCTGGTCTAAGCAGGGCTTGGGATCCAGGGACTAACATCGTGAGCTAATTGGGATCACGATGTTAGACCCGAGACACTATACTTCCAAATTACTACTAGTTTACAGTGAGAGCTCACTATACTACTACTTTATTGCGGAAGTTTTAGTGAGATCTGGTGCCTCGTGTTCAGTACACCCACACAAATTAATATCATTTTTTAAAGGAAAGATGGGGCTTTCTTTTGATACTATTATTTGCATCATATGATATAATTTAATACTAAAAAATATATAAAATATGATGAGAATATGCTTAAAAAAACACACTTTTTCTAAGTTTTATTTTTTTTATACAATTACAAACAGTAAAAAAGATCCCACCTGTATAGTTTATAAATACCAATGTTTCCATGTTTTTCTGGTTTTTTTTTTTTAACCATTTTCTACTAGTGACCTTTTGACCCTAACTCTAAATTTAACTATAAATCTACTCCTACCCCTTAATCTAACACTTGTACTAACCCTAACCAAAATTCTAACCCTAACCCTACGGTTAGTAGATTTAGGGTTAGTGCTTTCCTCTTTTTTTCACCATAATGTGCAGTCAAGCAACAGTTTCAGAGCGACAGAAGAGATTTTTTAAAACTTTTACTCAGCTAGTGTAGGCAGTCCTGGTTTCTTGCAAACATCTAGCTGTACGTATTTTACATTTTAAGCAATGCAAAATGTAAAATGGTAATATGCATTACCATTTTGGGAATGTTCTGTGCTTCTTCTGCTACAGTGGAGACATATTGTGCAAGTCTCTGACTAACCATCTCTTCTTATTGTCTGCCTGCTTTGTCCTACTTCACTGACATTCTTTACTTTCTAACCATTCACATGGCATATGTGGCACACGTATTGGCATATGTGTTCCATAGTTGCCAACATTTGATTTTCAGGGACACTTTACAGTTTATCTTCCAATTGACCACACCTCCTTTCAAAAGCTCTACCCACTTGATATAATTAGCATAATGTAACTCCACCTGCTTGTCACAGTGTAGATTATATCACCAAGTTCCCACCAACATTACCATGCATCCTTGGTATATAACAGATACATTCCCAACACAACATCTACATCAGGCATTTTATCACTTTTACATGAAATATAGTAGGACCTTGTGCAGATGTGTTGCAGTCAGAGAGCTGTGTCTACACCATAAAACATACATTAGCATGAACCTACTACTTCTGCTGGATGGCCATTCCATTTATGCACATCCCTATCAGTAAAGTAATACTGCCTGGCCTTATCTTATATCTAGGATAGCTTTATACCTATCCCATGCATGCTGAAACTCCTTCACTGTATTAACCTCTACCACGTCGACTGGAAGACTATTCCGTGCATCCGCTGCCCTCTAACAAACTAATACTTTCGTTAGTTACTGGCGTAAACTTATATCTAGGATAGCCTTATACCTATCCCATACATGGTTACACTCCTTTACTGTATTAACCTTAACCTCTACCACTTCTACTGGAAGACTATTCCATGCATCCACTACCCTCTCTGTAAAGTAATACTTTCATTAATCCATGGCCTTATCTTTTATATAGGATAGCCTTATTCATATACGATGCATACTTAAACTCCTTTATGTATTAACCTTTACCACTTCTACTGGAAGACTGTTCCATACATCCACTACCCTCTCAGTAAAGTAATACTTTCATTAGACCCTGTCCTTATCTTATATCTAGGATAAACTTATCCCATTAATGCTTAAACTCCTCCTCTACCACTTATGCTGGAAGACTATTCCATGCACCCACCACCCTCTCAGCAAAGGAATATTATGTTTCTGACCACAACAAAAATTAAAATATTAAATATGTCCAGCATTTTGAAAAGCTTGAGGTGAACCCCAAATATATGTATATAACTAGTTGCTTTTAATATTATATTCAACTATTTTTATATGTAATAAAAATGTTATTGAAAAATTTTTAATTTCTTATTTGTATCCCTTCCTCTGCACCCACATTGCACCTAAAGAACTTAACACAGCGCCATACAGCATCCACAGCACTTGGCATCCACACGATTTGGCATGCCACAGTGTCAATTTGCCCCTCAGAACATACCACAGTGTAACTTTGCCCCATTGAACTGCCCCATCAGAACACGCCACAGTGTCACTTTGCCTCATTGTACATGTTATTTTGCCCCACAGAACATGCCACAGCATCACTTTGGCCACCATCAATTTTCCCGTTAATATGCCACTATTAGCCTGACCATTAATATGCCACTATTAGCCTGGCCATTAATATGCCACAGCCAGATTGCAAATTAATATGCCACAGCCATATTGCAAATTAATATGCCATAGCCTGATTTCCTGGTAAAATGCCACAGCCAGATTACCCAGTAATATGCCACAGTCTGATTGCCCAGTAATATGCCCTGCCTGATTGCCCAGTAATATGCCCTGCCTGATTGCCCAGTAATATGCCACAGTCTGACTGTCCATCAATATGCCACAGTCTAATTGCCCAGTAATATGCTCATCCTGATTGCCCAGTAATATGCCCATCCTGATTGTCCAGTAATATGCACAAGTCTAATTGCCCAGTAATATGCCCATCCGTATTGCCCAGTAATATGCCCATCCTGAGTGCCCAGTAATATGCCACAGTCTAATTACCCAGTAATATGCCACAGTCTAATTGCCCAGTAGTGTGACCATCCTGATTGCCTAGTACTATGCCCAGCCTGATTGCCTAGTAATATGCGAGTCTAATTGCACAGTAATATGCCCATCCTAATTGCCCAGTAATATACCACAGTCTAATTGCACAGTAAAATGCCCATCCTGATTGCCCAGTAATAGGCCAGTCTTATTGCCAAATAATATGCCCATCCTGATTGCCCAGTAATATGCCCAGCCGTATTGCCCAGTAATATGCCCATCCTGATTGCTCAGTAATATGCTACATTCTAATTGCCCAGTAGCAGTGGCGGCTCTAGACTTTGTGAGGCCTTAGGCGAAAGTCGAACATGAGGCCCTCACGGACACACATTATTAAATAAAATATATGCAAGTGATAATAAAAATGAACTGTAGAAATAGCATATTTCAAGATCAGACTCAAATCCCAGCTTCTAGAAATGAACAGCTCCTACAATTTTATTTGTCTCATAATTATTCTACAAACATCTATAAACATTTGGTATAGATAAAATTGTGTGCGGCTGACTAACTCACATTGTTATTGCTGTGTCCTAAATGTGAACACTAACACATATCACACAGTCATTCATAGACACACTCAGTGAGCACACACTGACTCACAGACACACTCAGTCAGCACACAATCACACTCAGCCAGCACACACTCACAGATACTCACAGACACACTCAGAAAGCACACAATCACACACTAAGAGAAACACTCAGCCAGAAGGAAAGGTGCTCAATGTTGAAAGTGGTCTCACAGACCACGTTGTGCTAGAAGATTGGCACATTGTTCTTCCTCACAGCACCGGATGCACTGTGATTTAGCCATTCAAAATGCCAGAATTTTGCCACTCAATATGCCAGGATTTAGCCATTTAATATGCCAGGATTTAGCCCCTTAATATGTCAGGATTTACCCCCTCAATATGCCAGGATTTAGTCCATCAATATGCCAGGATTAAGCCATTCAATATGCCAGGATTAAGCCATTCAATATGCCAGGATTTTGCCCCTCAATATGCCAGGATTGTGCCACTCAATCTGCCAGGATTTTGCCCCTCAATATGCCAGGATTTTTCCACTCTATGCCAGGATTGTGCCCCACAATTTGCCAGGATTTTGCCCCTCAATATGCAAGAATTTTGCCCCTCAATATGCCAGGATTTTGCCACTCTGTGCCAGGATTTTGCCCCTCATTATGCCAAAATGTTGCCCCTCACAATGCCAGAATTTTGCCTCTCAATATGCCAGGATTTTGCCACTGTATGCCAGGATATTGCCCCTCATAATGCCACTATTTTGCCCCTCACAATGCCAGGATTTAGCCTCTCACTATGCCAGGATTTTGCCACTGTATTCCAGGATATTGCCCCTCATAATGCCACTATTTTGACCCTCACAATGCCAGGATTTAGCCTCTCACTATGCCAGGATTTTGCCACTCTGTGCCAGGATTTTGCCCCTCATCATGCCAGAATTTTGCCTCTCAATATGCCAGGATTTTGCCTCTCACTATGCCAGGATTTTGCCCCTCACCTCATTATGCCAGGATTTTGCCCCACACTGTGCCAATATTTAGATCCTCATTATTCCAGTCTTTGCTCGTTTGTACCACCCTCCTCCCCCCTTCCCTAGTACTTACCTGAATGCTGCTCTCCGTTGTTTCCTCCGTGCATCTTCTCTCCTGCACGGAGGAAGGAAGTTCCGGTCGCGTTTTTTTTTTTTTTTTTTAAACTTTATTGAAGCTGCGCGGGTTCAATAAAGTTTAAAAAAAAAAAAACGCAATCAGAACTTCCTTCCTCCGTGCAGGAGAGAAGATGCACGGAGGAAACGTCCCAGGTTAGTGTAACAGGGAGCTTAACGGCAGCGTTAAGCTCCCTGATACATCAAAGGCAATAAGGTGAGTTAGGCAGCCGCGAAGCCCCCGTGAGTGCGAGGCCTTAGGCGGCTGCCTAACTCGCCTAATTAGAGAGCCGCCTCTGCCCAGTAGTATGCCACAGTCGAATTGCCCAATAATATGCCACAGTCTATTTGCCCAGTAATATGCCACAAAATAATTGCCCAGTAATATGCCCAGCCTAATTGTCCAGTAATAAACCACAAACTGATTACCCAGTAATATGCCACAGTCTAATTGCCCAGTAACATGCCAGACTGATTGTCCAGTAATATGCCACAGTCTAATTTCCCAGTAATATGCCAGTCTAGTTGCCCAGTAATATGCCACAGTCTAATTGCCCAGGAATATGCCAGTCTAAATGCCCAGTAATATGCCACAGTCTAATTGCCCAGTAATATGCCAATATACATGCCCAGTAATATTCCAGTCTAATTTCCCAGTAATATGCCACAGTCTAATTGCCCAGTAATATGCCAGTCTAATTGCCCAGTAATATGCCACAGTCTAATTTCCCAGTATTATGCCAGTTAAATTGCCCAGTAATATGCCACAGTCTAATTGTCCAGCAATATGCCAGTCTAAATGCCCAGTAATATGCCACAGTCCAATAGCCCAGTAATATGCCAGTCTAATTGCCCAGTAATATGCCACAGTCTAATTGCCCAGTAATATGCCACAGCAATTTGCCACCACCCACCTCCACCCTTCCCCAGTACTCACCTGCTCCATTTCTCCTCCGTGCACTGGCAAAATTAAAACAAAACAAAAAAGTCACACGCGCAGACGTGTGTTGCAGGGCTTTCTAAAGCAGGCTGATGTGAGCTCAGCTCACATAGACTGAACTGTGTGGGCATGGAACTGACATCACATGACCAGTGATCACGCTGAAGCTGTGCAAACAGCCGGGATTGTCCCCGGGACAATCTTGGTTTTCAAGGACTGTCCCGTTGGCAACTATGGTGTTCACATTTTCATTCTCATTCATAAATACTTCCCTCCCAGCTTGACACACACATACTTTGAAAAAATACCATAAAAAATATATGAAACAGGGAGAAAAGGACTTCTATATATAGAAAATAATTTTGGGGGATTAGTCCCTCCTTAAAACCACATTTGTGCTGTGCAACTTGCTAACATGTGAAATGCCTGTCTAAACCACTTCCTGTTTCCTGTTGTATGAGCATACACACTATTCCAAACAGTTATAAAGATAGAAAATAAGCAGCAAATCAGGGATTAGTAAAGTGCATATTTGGAAATAGTTAATGCTTTGTACAAAAATAAAACTATAGAAGCAAACGGATTATTGCAAATATGTTAGACTGCTGAATTGTTTAATTATTGTAAAATGTTACAGCTTATATTCTAGTTGTTGTTGTAATTTTTTGCTCAAGTAATGGATCCACAATAAACATTTATTCAATAAACAGTGAACTGCCAACTGATGATAACACAGAACAAAAATTGTAGTAGCATAATAGTGTGTTGATAATTGTGCTTCTAGGACTTGATTTTGATTTCTAGAATGATAAAATAACAAATATTCTCATTTAACTAATGGTTGTCTATGAGTCTAACACCCCAGAAATTTCATCCAAATATCTCAAATGAAAGGATCACTCCAGACAGAGGTTTTATTTGTTAATTTGGTGAATATTGTAAAATTAATACACACACTTTTTGTGTAGTTTTTCCATGTTTAAGCATTCTAGAAATTAGCCATGTTACACTTTCTTTAGCAAATTCTAAGTATATAGCTACAAGAAGGGCTGGTGCAAGGATTTGTGCCACTCCAGACAAACCCACATTTTGACGCCCTTGGCTCCGCCCCCTTTCGTATCCAGGGATGGGGCGGTTCATCGCGGCTGCATGAATGCATCCGCTTGCAAGAGGTCATCATCGGACCTTTCTTCGCAGGGAAGTTCATCGCGGGATCAATGAAGGTGACTATTAGTAGGGGTTAGGTATTAGTATTAGGATTCAGGTAGGGTCGTATTAGTATTAGGGTTCAGGAGGGTTAATGTTAGTATTAGGGTTTGGGGGGTTAGGTATTAGTATTAGGGTTTGGGGGTAGTATTAGTATCAGGGTTTGGGGGGTTAATGTTAGTATTAGGGTTTGGGGGTAGTGTTAGTATTAGTGTTTGGGTTGGGGGGTTAGTATGGGGGTTCAGGGTAACATTTAGGGGGGATTAGTTATTAGGGTGGGTGTATGTTTGTAAGTGCTGACAGTACAGCACTTAACTGTCACAGTTTTCATTGCCGTGATGAAGCAGCCACATTGCTATTCACTGCTGACAGTTTAACTTTCAAACTGCCCTACTGAACTCTCAGTGGTGAAGCAGCCGCACTGAACTGTCCTAGATGCCTCTTACCCTGCCTACTTATAACAGCCAGACAACACCACATCAATCACGCAAATATACACACACAATCACATAGTCACGTGCACACAGTTACACACAGAGAGACAGTCACACACATATACAGAGTCACACACAGAGAGACAGTCACACACAGAAAATCTCACACAGACACATTCACACACACAGACAGTGACATACACCCAAGCCAGCAGTTTTTGTTTCTTGTTAACAAAAAAGTAAATTTCTCAATGTGTCCCCCTGCCTGTCTCCTCTGCCTCCTCATGTCCGTCCCTCACTGTGTGAAAAAACTCACACAGAGCTCAGACAGTTCAGCTCACGCACCTCGAGCATAGAGATATTTTCGATGCTCTGAATCATAACTATGCGCGAGGAGCGCAAACAACACTGTCTGAGCTCTGTGTGTGTTTAACACACTGAGATTATGCTGCCTGTTGCTTCCCAGTGAAGCACGCATTTCGCTGTTACAGAATGTGGAACCATACCTTCACCTCACACCCGGTGTGGCCCACCTCGCTCACCCCACTGCTGCTGCAATTGCCTCTTTCTCCTCAGTGCCGCATTGTAACACAAACATAGGAGAGCGCAGCTGCCTCTTTTAAAGATGCGCCCTAGGCCGTCACCTACTTTCACCTAAAGGTGGTACTGGCCCTGGCTACAAGCTCAGAGGGGTCTATTCAGTAGACGGTGAGTAGCAGGTGAGTTGAGGTGAACCTTCATGTCACCATTTAACTATACAGGGTGCAGGTTCAAACATGGTGAGTTTCCTCTGCTCAGCAAACCAACCAGGATTGTTCCTGTACAATCTTTATTTCCCTTATGCAAATAATAGATTAAGCACGGATCATTTACTGAGTAATGTGTAATGTGCACAGTAAGTCTGCAAAGTGGTGCATGGGATCAGCCAAATTGCATGCATGCATCTCTGACATTCAACATTAGCATTAGGCATCCCCATGCATCTCTGATCTCCCAGAAAATGCAGTGGATACTCCTTCCAAAAAAACCAGATGACCCTAAAGGTAGTTTTTTAACAGGTCATTTTTACAAAACACCAAAAAACGCTTTACAGGAATACAATTTTTTAAATGTATTATTTATTCAGGTCAACTGTAAGTGCTGTGTAAATTATTGTGAAATAATTTTGGGATCTTTGTAGATGTCAATTTTTTTAAAACTGGAACTTCGCTAATTTAATTTTAATTATAAATTACTAGTTTTTATATGTATTTACCTCATGTCAAGAAATGCAACTCACATCTTATGTGGCTATCAAGATCTCTACAACTGAACAAATGAATCAGCCAGCCGGCCACTTTAATCCACTGACATCTGTTTTAAATCCCTTTGTACAACATAAAAGAGGTCTCTATGCACCACAACCCGAACTATGGTGCAATGACAAAAGAATAGCAAAAATCAGGTAACAATTCTCCAACTGACAAATTATTATAACTTGGCTATTTATACATGATTTCTTGCAATGTAAGCAATCCTTTGGCTCTGGCAAGTTTAGTTAAGGCAATCAAATAGTTTGATATATTGTGCTAATTTCCTCATTTATAATGGGGAGGAGCTGGCAACATGTGGCTCCACCAAAAACAATTCAGTGGCCCATAGTGCAATTTTACCAGCCCACCTATTATCATCAGAGATAAACACATTGATAGGCAAAACAGATTGATAGACATTGGGTAGAAGATTAGAAAGTGTTATGCACTGGGACATTTAAGTATGGAAAGTGGTGCAGCTGCAACCCACTGAGTCAGTTAAGAGAGCAGCCGGGGACAATTATCTCCCCTCCATCCCTTTCCAGCTCTCCATTGCTACTGATTACGTTTTAGAGGAAGCTTTTTAGTAAAATGTTTTCTTTCTCTCACAATAATAAGGAAGAAACTGTTGAGGAAGTACTCATAATACCCTACTCAAACAACTAATGTATGCCAATGAACAGCATGATTATTATATTAAAACCAATAAAAGTACCTGATAAACATCCATTAATATGCTCAATAAACAAATACTATGTGTGTAATGCACACAGAAACAAGAAGTACAAGCAAAACAGCAGATACAAAAATGGAGAGATTTAAAAATCAGTTTTTTTATAATCCATATAAAAGAGAAATAGATTTAGGAACAAAAAAAACTTAAACATACAAAATCATTTGAACAAAAAGAATTTAAATCTTCTGTGATTTAATCCCAAACTCCTATGGATACATAGGAAGCTTCATATGGTTGAACCACTAAAACAAATTTTCCTTTATTTTATTGTATTCCTGAATAGGTTGATTTTCTCTCTACTACTTCATAGAAACATAGAAACATAGAATGTGTCGG
Organism: Pelodytes ibericus; assembly: GCA_036172795.1. Classification (NCBI taxonomy): domain Eukaryota; kingdom Metazoa; phylum Chordata; class Amphibia; order Anura; family Pelodytidae; genus Pelodytes; species Pelodytes ibericus. The sequence goes on along the minus strand of CM069861.1, from coordinate 160,135,516 downwards.
CAGATAAGAACCATTCGGTCCATCTAGTCTGCCCAATTTTTTTTTTTTTTGAGTACTTTTATTAGTCCCCCGTTCCCGGTCTTATAGCTAGGATAGCCATGTGTCTATCCCACGCATGCTTAAAATCCTTGACTGTGTTTACCTCTACCACTTCTGCTGGCAGGCTATTCCATACATCCACTACCCTCTCAGTAAAGTAATACTTCCTGATATTACTTTTAAATCGTTGCCCCTCTAATTTAAGACTATGTCCTCTAGTTGTGGTATTTTTTCTTCTTTTAAATATACTCTCTTCCTTTACTGTGTTGATTCCCTTTATGTATTTAAATGTTTCTATCATATCCCCCCTGTTACGTCTTTCCTCCAAGCTATACATGTTAAGATGCTTTAGTTCCACTTGTCTGTTCTATTTAATATTAAGACCAAATGTATTTTTAGTTAAATTGATTTTAGAACAACACTCTTGCCAGTTTTTATAACATTGGTAACATCGTGTGTTTTCATACCTTTATCTCATTTTGCTAAATTTAAATATTATCTAACTAAAATTCTACAAACTATGTCAACCTAAATCTTATTAGCATTCTAAATACAGAAATATAATGTCATCTGTGTTCCCCATCAACTCACTGGGCCTGATTCAATGACTCAAAATCACTTAATACTGGGTTTTAACTCAAATTGTTCTATTGCAGTCTATATAATTTAATGACATGAGATAAATTAACTGAGGTCATTAAGTAGACTCCATCGACATGTATGTAAAAGCAAATTAGAAACCAAGAAAATAAGATCTAGTTGTAGTTAATAGTAGAAAGGAAGCAGAGCAAGGTCACCTAGTAAGTAGCAATTCATAGAATTGAAAAAAAACTGCTACACAAATACATATATAATAATTTCTTATTTTAACATTCCATTTAGATGGGGTTGTATACGTATTAATTATATACTTAGTATCAAAGAAAACCGTATTATTCATGCAGATTAAATGGGCAACAGTATGTAAGTGCAAATCTTTCTGTCTGCATTTTACGAACAAATTCACCCATTAGAAAGAACTAATTCATCCAATTGTACATATTACTTTTCTGTTCCGCTCTACATTTGACCAATATGACACATCTAAGTTAGAAACACTTTTGGTTAGCCACTATGGTGACTAGACAACTTCTTTACTAGAAGCTTCTCTTTATTTAGAGAATCAGGATTTCGTACCTCCCAACTTCTTCCCCCGGTGAATGGGGATGCTGGGGGTGGGGCAGAGCTTCCGCACATGCACAGTAACACCGCCCTGGACACCAGAGAATGAAATCGGGAATTGCGGTCCCGAATTAGGAATGCCCCACATGTGGGACATTGGAGTGGTCGTTTTAAAAAAAAAAACTGAATTGTATGAATTGTGAGTTACAAATGAATCTAATCACTAAAAAAGTAAACTGTGGTGAACTAAGTAGATAAATCAGGCTTTAATAGTGGATTAGTAAAAATACCCCATGGAGTAGTAAGCAATACCTGCTTGTGTGTGCCATAGTATGCACATACACGGTGTGTCCCTATGTCTTCCTGTATTGATTTGTCCCTATGTGTCTCTGCATTGGGAAGCCTCATGTGCATCTGGTCACTGAAGACAAGTATTGCAAATTCTTAAAACGTAAAAGCAAAATAATACAATTATATCATTAAAATGCAATATTCTGCAGCTGCACTGTAAAAAATATATTTTGATTTATCTAAGTGAAATATCCATTAAAGGTTTAGTTAAACATTTATTTAACATAACTAAGAGTGTCAGTCTGTTTGCACATGTGTCTATCTGTTAACATTACTTATGTCCATGGTAAATGTGCCAGCATTGTCGGCTATTTTATTAAATATTTTATTAAATAATCCATCCATGGATTACTATATATATATGCATTATTATTAGTTACTGTCCATAGGATGTCTATACCAGTGATTTAGCTCTGTTTGCAATCACTACATTAGTTCTCTTTTTGAATAAATACCTGTTTTTTCAGCTGGGGATGATGGACAAAGGAATAAGAAAGGCAAACAAGAGTCATTTCCAACTGTGGAGAGTATGTTTACCAGACTGCAACATCTCTCGTATTTTGATCAGCATCACGTCACCTCTCAGGTACAATGCATCATATGAACTAATATTACAATTCTTATTGGCATCTTACATTTTAAGAACAGACATAATAAAAGTCTACGGTCATTTTGATTTAGATAGTCTGTCCCAACATAGTGTAAAATTGATTGCAAACTGATAAAAATGAATCACTGATCCTTGCTCCTAAGCTTGTTGGAGATATATGATAGGTACCAGTTTTTCTGTTACTCATTCCATTGTTTAATACTAGTAACTGGGAAACAGGGTTGACAATTGCTAAAAGAATACATTTTTGCTGACACTATGTTATAAAAACTGCATGTTCGTGAAATGATATATTGTTTAAACACATCAAACGTATAATTTCTAAGTTATTTAGCTTTACCATTATTAAAGACGGATACAACTTTTAAATGGTTTAACTGGCAAGCTAAATTCTTAAAGTAATTGGGTTAATTTCTAACTATTTTAGTGACTACCCATGAATTTACTGAGGAACTTGCAAATGTAATTACTAAAGTTGGATTATCAACTTTCTCTCTCCCTAACCAGTAACATTTTTTCTGGCAGAAAAACTTAATTCTATTTTTCTAGGCCTCACTGGATGTGTACATTAGATAAAGGAGCATGTGTATTTAGCTACAACAGTTTCTATAAAACAAAATCATTTACTTACCAAGAAACCAGTGTACATTCCTGTAAGACAATTAGTGATTGAGAAATCGTTTCTAAGTATGCGTTGGTTTTATCTGCAGATATCTGGGAACATTCTGGAACAAATTACGAGTTTTGCTTCAGGAACCTCTTACCACCTTCCGCTAGCTCACCATGTCCAGCTCATTTTTGATCTCATGGAACCTGCTCTGAACATCAATGGGCTTATTGATTTTGCAATACAGGTAACAGAGAGATCTCTCAGTCTGATGTTGTTCTTTGGTTACACTAAACAAAAGGAAGCTATATTATTCCAAAGTAGTAAATAAAATTGAACTTAGCGCTGAAGGTTTTCTCAACAAGTAGCATGTGCCTGAAGCAAGACAATCATCTCCTTGTGTCTCCATGCAAATATACTATATAGAATTCTGTGTTCTTTTTAATATGAAGCACAGACATGGATAGCTTGAAATATCTGGCTTCTGTTAACGGCTTCACTAATCTAATAGATTCCGGGTAAAACAATTATGTGTATTTTGGAAAGTTGGGCATTCGCCGGTAATAAATCTAATATGACCTTGAAAGGTTTCTTTTATCTTTCATGAGATGACTATCAGCAGCACACAATGAACTGTAAATGTACCATGGAATATTATGAACAACATCCATTATTTTACTGACACTTTGTCACAGTTTTTTGTGTGTGTTAATCCAAGGGTTGACAAATGTAATTCACATTTAGGAACCAGCAAAAAAAGTTGGGAGCCGGACAAGATTGCCATATAGAACTTAGCTCCACCACAGCACATAAAACACCGGTCACACAACCCCCATAACACGTATATATACCAGGCACATGTAACACACATTGCACTTGTCAGCAGTGGTGTATCTTGGTTTTGTGCTGCCCTAGGCCGACAAAATTTCCGGCACCCCCCCCACCCACGTTGCACACCTGGGACATGACTCCATCACCCACATTGCACACCCACGACATGCCCCATCACCCCATTACATGCCCCATCACCCACATTGCACACACATTAAATGCCCAATCACCCCATTACATGCCCCCATCACCCACATTGCATACACACTAAATGCCCCATCACCCCCATTACATGCCCCCACCACACATATTACATGCCCCCATCACTCCAATTTATTGGAAGGAGCTAAATCTGCTGAACGGTGGAGGAGGGAGTGAAAATGTGCAAAAGAAAAATGTGCCGCCCTCTGGCAAAGACCGCCGTAGGCGAGAGCCTTGTTTGCCTTGTGGAACATACACTACTGTTTGTTGGGTACATCAAACACATGCTGCATTTGTCACCTGCATCAAACACAAACAATACGCTTCAGACACATACTCAGGGCCGGATTAGGACATTGTAGGCCCCTCGGCTACAGGTACTGTGAGGCCCCAGTAATATCAGACCGAGCATAAGAGGGCAAAGATTTAAAAGTAATATCAGAAAGTATTACTTTATAGAGAGGGTAGTGGATGTATGAAATAGCCTTCTAGCTTGTAAACACAGTCAAGGAGTTTAAGCATGCGTGGGATAGGCACAAGGCTATCCTTGATATAAGATAGGGAACTGGGGACTAATAAAAGTATTTAGAAAATTGGGCACATTAGATGGACCGAATGGTTATCTGCTGACACATTCTATGTTTCTATGCAAGTCACTTGACAAATATCCAGTACTTAGATTGCACTCACAGGCCTTACCCCCGCACTTAACATATCATGGCAAAAGCAGTAATAGTGTATAAACATGGCATGACATAGCAACAATCAGCAGTAATGTTTCAACTTGGCATATCATGGCAAAATCATCAGTTATTTATATATTTTTTGATATTCATTTAGGGAAAACAAGAAATCTTTTTCTCACACTTGCCATTCTGCCTTCCCCATATTTGCCCATCTGCCCATAGACTTGACAATGCATCCCAAACTTGCAAATCTGCCCCTCGGACCTGTCGATTTGCAATTCAGACTTGTTAATGCACCCCCAGACTTGACATTCTGCACCAAGACGTGCCAATGTATTCCCATATTGCACACCCAGGACATACCCCATCACCCACATTTCATACCCATGACTTACCCCAGTACATGCCCCACTACCCACATTGCACATCTAGGACTTACCCCAAGGACATGCCCCATCACAGAACTTGCACACCAAAGACTTACACCAGTACCTCAGTTTATGCTCCATCACCCACATTGCACCCCAGAACATGCCCGATCACACACATTTCACCCCAGTATATGCCCCATCACACACATTTCACCCCAGTACATGCCCCATCACCCACTTTTGCACCGCAGTACATGCCCCATCCCCCAACTTACTCCAACACCCCAGGATATGCCCCATTACCCACATTACACACCTAGGACTTACCCCAGTACGCCAGTTTATGCCCCATCATCCACATTGCACACCCAGGTCTTACCTGGGGTCTGGACCTGGGGTCTAGTGGCAGGCAGCATGGAGTCTGGGTGCTGCGACCAGAAGCGCGAGACAAGCAGCATGGAGATTTGTCTGTGCGCCTGGGCATTGCACAGATTCCAATTGTCTGATTGCTGACAGGGAGCTGGTGAGGGGAGACCTTCTGATCTCCCCTGCTAGTGCCTCTGTGCAAGCTTAATTTTTTATCTGCTAGATTAAGACATGGGCCTCGAGCTGCAGTTCTCGAGGCCCCTATTCTGCCGAGGCCCCTGGGCTGCAGCCATTAAAGCCCATGCCTTAATCCGGCCCTGCACATACTGCACCAATGAGATGTTTCCGAAAATGTCACATATTTCCCACCAGAGTCAGGAACCCCATACTTGCCATGCCCTTGATCTCCGGGACATGGTGGGGTAGAGCCTAAAGGGGGCAGGGTTACATAACTTTGCCTGATGTCGTGCAACATTATGTGACCCTGAATGAGCTCCAGCCTGCGGGTACAGATACTAGGTGTCTGGAGCTCATTTCCTCATGGTCCTCACATTTAAACTTTAGGTGCCTTCTAGACATACACAGTATAAACTCAATATAGCCTGTATTAATGCTAGGACAGACCGGAATGTGATGGGATAGGACCCCCAAAAAGTAACTTTCACAACAAAATATTTTTTTGTGTTGTTGATTAAGACAGTCCTTCCCATGTTCCTTTTAAAATGCTGCCTTCAGGGGGGAGAGAGAGTAGCCACCTGCTTTCCTTGTGTCTTGAGTTATGTGAGGGAGAAAAGATCTGTGCCTAGACTGGCACATATCTTATGTGCAGCTCCCCCACATGCTTTGCTGATGGAGAGAGGGAGCTGTGTATCAGCTCTTTGCCAGTGTAACAACAGATCCATGCTCTCTCGCGCATTAAGTTGTGCCAGTGTAACCACAGATCTGTTCTCCCTCGCTCACCAGATCTGTGCCAGTCTAACCACAGATTCATGCTCGCTCTTGCATACCACCAGCTAAAATTGTGGGAAGTAGTACTTGGGATTTTTCCAGCCCTGTTTTAATCTTATTAAAGAAAATCTGTTAGGTTACCTTTTTAATGGATAATACGATTGATATCTTATTTTTTGTTCATCGTGACACGAAATTTGGAAAGATTTCAGTACAAACATTATTTTTTAAATTGGCCAAATATTTTTTTTCAATCTGTATATAATCATTAAGATTTTAAATAATTTTAGTCTGTGCAGACCCTAAAGGGATAATAAAAACGTTGTTATTTTATGGCACGCTGATCTGTCACCTCACTGTGTAGCTTTACAGTTCTCTGTGTTTCACAAATAAATTCTGTACAGATGTCTTACCTTGATACCTTTCTCACAGTTCAGGACTAAGATATGTATAGGGAATGAAGAGCTACAGTGCGCCAGTTTGTCACATGACCACACTTCGTATGCAGTCTCTATAGGTAGAACTCCGGACTGCTTTCTTATGTAACATGTCCATGCCTGATACTATGATATAGTATCCAAAAAGGCAGCAAGAAGGATTACCCTCAATGCATTTTCCCACTGTAAAACTGCACAAGTAAAATAAGTACATGACAAATATATATAAATAAAAACAACCAAAACAGTATATACAAAATCTGTGACTTTACAGCTCCTATAAAATACACTTAGTCAGAACTCTCTCTGGTATTATCTATATATACATAGTTACATAGTAGTTTAGGTTCAAAAAAAGACTTGCATCCATCAAGTTTAACCCGAAAGGCAAATAAAAACCCTATATTTCTGATTAACAAATATGCTGTCACTTGCATGGTCTGAAAACAAGAAAGTCAAACAATTAGGGAATTGTGTGAAAACATTGAGAGGAACTGCAAGATGCACAGCCAGGCAAGGATTAACATTTGGCAATGACTGTGCACAGTGCAGCCGTGGGCATCCTTAGACATTTTCCAGGAGCTAGGCCTAAAACTCAAAGGGTCAAATGAGGACCTGGATACACCGTAACTAGTGGTGTATCTTGGTTTTATGCTGCCCTAGGCAGACAAAAATCAGGCACCCCCTACCCACGTTGCACACCTAGGACATGTCCCGTAACCCACGTTGCACATTCAGGACATTCCCCTTCACCCCATTACATGCCCCCATCACCACCATTACATGCCCCCATCACCCCATTGCATGCACCCATCACCCCATTACATGATCCCCATCATTCCATTACATGCCTCCAAAACCTCAGTTACATGCCCCCATAACCCAAATTACATGCCCCCATAACCCCCATTATATGCCTCCATAACCATCACCCCCATTACATGCCTCCACTACCCCCATTACATGCCCCCATCCCCCCTTACCCCAGGACTTACTCTGTTTCCTGGTGGCTAGTGGCAGGTAGCATAGTGTCCTACCATGACGGGGGCATGCTGCCTGTTCGGCTCCCCATGCTTGCCTTGTTTGCCTCGAGCTAAATCGGGGCTGATCGTAACAACAATATAACAAAAGGTAAAAATGCAAAGACTTGGGTGGTCAGCTATTTTTATCAAATGAAATCACTACCCAAATATAAGCATCATTTAAATAAATGAGACACTATACAGTAGGAATGCATGTGGCAGGTGTACCATCACTATCCAATTGCAAGCATTACTAGACGTACATATATAAATTACTATACTTTAAGAAGACATGATAGAGTATGAGTCATACTGTATGACTATAAGGAAGTGGTTAGTGAATGGGAACAGTGGAGTGAAATATTAAGAACAGCAACAAATCAAGTTTTTCACATGGACTTTTAGGGATTTTTTGTGAATGTTCAAAACTGTGAAAGTCCTTTCTAGTTTTAGTAGGGAATTTCAGTGTGAGCAATCTCACAATTACTATTGTAAAGCAAAGCAATCATGAGAGGGGATGGGACAGTTCATTGCGGCTGCACTGCCCCCTCTTGTGCGGGACATTTCATCGCTAAAGGTGAGTATTATTAAGGTTTGGGGGTTAATTTTAGTATTAGGGTTCAGGGGTGTCACTTTTGGGGGGTTTCATTTATTAGGGGGGTTAATTTATTTGGGGGTACATTTGTAAGCACCGACAGTTCAGCGCTACATTGCCACGATAAAGCAACCATGTTCATCTTCACCGCTGACAGTTCAGCATTCAAACTGCCGTGCTGGACTGTCCTAGACACTCATGAAAGGCCTCACAGGTTCTCACATCTGTAAGTCTCGATTTTTACAGCATTGCTTTGAACTGGTATGGACTAATATTAAACCGCTTTCTACTTTTATAATCCCGAGATGTCTGCAGTTTCATCTTTTGCCACTGACAATGACGAGTATTAATTAATTAATGAGCATGTATATGGTCTATTACATGTAAGTGGGCATTTGTCATTTACATCAACTACAGAGTTGCACACAGAGAGTGTACTGATCTGCCTGGATTTGAACTCTGACTCCTGTGCTTGCTGCTGCAAACTCCTGTTCAGGCGCCACCTGCTGGTTTTGTTAAGCTCATGTAGCAGTAGTGGTTATCTCTGCATTTTGTCCTGCCATTCATCTACTGCTTGATATAACCCCATCCTCCCAGCAATCAGAGCTGGTACATTTTGTCTGCTGGCTTTTTTATTGGATTCTTGTCCATAGTGTTTTTGACTATCCTGCATTCTCCAGTCCTTTGACCTCGGCTTGTTCCTGAGCATCCTGCTTTCTCCAGACCTTTGACCTCAGCTTGTTCCTGACCAGCCTGCTTTCTCCACTACTTTGACCTCAACGTGTTTGTGACTATTCTGATCCTAGACCCTGCTTACTCCCTGCATGGCTATGACCCGTGGAAAACCTAACAAGGCCTCTGCTTGTGGGCGCTCAAAGCCAGGGGTACCCCTGCACTGCAACTCCAGCCCATCACGGCAAAGCCGTCCATTACAGAGAGCACTATTTTTTATTTTCTATATGTGATCCCCATATGAAGATTTTATATTTTGTACGTCTTCACTTCAGATTGGTTTTATGCCATACGCTTAGCATTAGCACATTAACTATTATTATTTATTCACTATTTATAACTGATATTTTATTTGAGTGCTCCAGTTTTTATATGTAATTTTGATTGCTTACAAAGTAATAATTAGGTTGTTGCCTGTTAAGCAGCTTTATTTTGTATACTTTCAGTAGTGCCATCACTTTTACTTTTGCTTTTTTATGGCCCATTAAAAGTACATGTCAGTTTATTCTGATACAAAGGCCATTTTTTTACTTTCTACAAGAGCCACACGTGAAACAAACGTTTAGTGTACTTCTTATGTAAAGTATTATTAGTAACAGGTTCTTGCTTGGCTAGTTCATTACTGGAAAGTTCCTGTACTGACCAGTATGATCTCATATTTTTAGCTCAAATGTTTAGCTCCTTTCTTTTACTCTGTAGCTTACCCTGTGTCATTGAATTTATCACAAACATGAGTTAAAATTAGCAAATGCTCTATCAAGGAAAACAGCATCCCCAAGATCAGTATTTAAAAAGCACAAAGATTGTAACTTAAATCAAACAGGACATCACACTTGGGGTTGCCACCCAGCTGGTATTTGGCCAGTAGGCTGGTAAATTGGTTTGGCTTGGAGCCAATGTTAAGTGTTGACAAACCTATTTAAAAGCATTCTATGAAGAACTCCATAAAAATATAGATCTGGGTGTGGCAGTTCATGTGATCTATTTAGACTTTCCTAAAGCATTTGATATGGTCTAGGCAAAAGGTTACCTTTTATATTGATAGAAAATGTATGTATTTGGATTGAAAATTGGCTAAAAGAATGCAAAGAGTTGTTGTAAATGTAAAATGTCTTAGGTCCTCTTATTTTAAAATTTGTTTACTAATGATCTCCCAAGTTGTGTTGAGAGCCCTGTTTCAGTGTTTGCTGATGACACCAAATTAGGTATTATAATACAGTCCACCTTAATGTTTGTTATTTGCAGAAAGATTTAGATATAGTATGAGACTAGTATTTAAGGGCCAAATGAGGTTCAACAACTGTAAAGTTATGCATTATGGGAAAAATAACAACAATGCAGCATATCCGTTAAATGGTATCTCCTTGGAAAAAAACCACTAATGAGAAGTATTTAGGAATAATTGTAGACAACAGACTTAGCAACAGTACACCATGCCAGTCAGCAGCTGCAAGTGCTAATATGATATTGGCATGTATAAAATTGGGTATTGGTTCACAGGAGCAGGATATCATCTTGCCACTTTGGTAAGACCTCACTTTGAATATAATGTGAATTTCTGGGCACTAATCCTTAAAAAGTACATTATGAAACTAGAAAAAGTGCAAAGGAGGGCTACAAAATTATGCACAAATAAATGTCATCTTAGAGGTGATAATATAGGTCATATAAATAAGTGCAGAGTGACCTGTGCATTCACATAAATGTACAAAGAACAAAAGGTCATTCCCTGATACCGGAAGATTGAAAACTGCTCTTAGGTCTTTTTACAACATAAATTATTATGTTCCTATGTACGTCTATGGAGGCAATAGATAGTTACAGGTCGTATTCATATTCTACCCTGGACAGATTTTAAATAACTCTCTTCTTGCCTAATGTTTAAGCATTGATAATGGCTTGAATTCTCTCTTCAATGTTAATGGTTTTTAATATACTTTTTATATTAAATTATATTTAGGAAGCATGTCTGGTGTATTTAAGAGGGTAACCAACAGTTACATTTAATAGAGCTCTATCTCTATTGTCCCGTGAGACTATTTTATATCAATTTTAAAAAACATAATTATTATCCTTAAGAATATCCTTGTGGCTAGTTTGTCCATTCCATTTGTATTACTTTAGAAATTACTCCTACTTACCAAAGCTGGCAAGAGCATTGCAAGCACTTGAGCACAATAAAAATAACACACCGTAAATAGGTTAAGATTCGTCTTCCTGTAGTATAAGGATGAATTATTAGACCTCAAGTAGTACCTGGCACCTGCAGTCCCTTTAATACTAAACTGGCAATAGGTTTGGTTCGAAAGAAGGAATCTAGTGTTAGATCTGTGTTATGCTATGTTTGGCTTTAGCACTAAGCTGCATACTGACTTTAAATTCCCTATAAATACCTCCAAGTTCATAGTCGTGGGAATACTGGAGTGTATTCTGGCTACATTAGCAACGTTCTCGTCTAATGCACAGCATATTTGGAGCTTTTAGCACTAAAATAACATTTTTTTTTTCTATATCCCCACACGTGTCCCTGATCGTCTGTGTTTCTAATCACTGCAAGCGTATACAATGAGTCACTGACCACAATGCTGGACTGAGTGTTTATTGAAAAACAGGAATGCGTACATCAGTATATTACTGTGGAAAATGAGTCTACTTTTTACATAGAGTTTAAGGCATGGCTAAATATTTAAATTAACTTCTATAGATTGATGAGGTATACTGCTTTTTCTCCTTGTGTGTGAAATTTTAACTGCTACCATTATAATTAAAATGGATTAAGACAAAGTTTTATAAGTATTAGGAAAGTTTGACCAGATTTTCCTGGCTCCCCTTGAGTGACCAGTTATTATTCCTTGGTACATCAAACTATTATATGTTTTACCCAATAGGAATGTTAATTCGTATTAAATATAAAAATGTATGCTATGACTGTGCTTCAAAATACTTGTAAGTGTAGGAGCTACGGTGCAGGGGTGGAGACAGGGCTTTGTGCTGGGTAACTGCGCTTATCCGGTAGCTTGAGGCTCCAGATTTTGGGAACCACATACAGAGGCCCTGTGGAGGCAGCGGTTGTATCCAGTACATCATGGCCAGGACTAGAGAAACCCTGCAGACATCCTGGAGCAGGCATGGATAATAACTAGACAGGAAAGCAGAATGTTGCAGGCTAGGACAGAGTAAACTAAGAGACAACTAAGCAGAGCAAAAGCAGAAAAGCAACTGAGGCAGAACAAAACTGAATACAGATTACAGGGCTAAGGACAGACTAGAGCAGGACAGAGGATACACCAAATTAAGGATAAACAATGCAAGGCACAGAGATACAGATAATAAAGATATAATGTAGGGCACAAAAAAAGGGCATTGATACAAAACACACATCGAGGCCAGGGAACACAGTTAAACATACAAAGGAACAAACAGATATTCAGGAACTAGCCTAACACTGTATATAATAAATGGGAGGGTTTTGGTTACTTATGTCCGTAAGATTTAGCTTGCCAACCAAGTCAAGTTATCCCACAATTAGGCAAGTCCCTAACTAATATTAGCAAATGAATAACATACAATTAAAGATTTGCACTGCACAGACACACAGGAATTACCTGCATATTGAGCTGCACAGGACTGAACAGAAATGGGTGTGTTTGGGGACTAGATACAGGAACTGAGAAACAAGGCAAGGCAAGAGAAGAAAAACAGAGAAACTGGACCATAACAGAAGAACAAAAGAACAGAAACAAGGAAACAAAATAAAAGGAGTTTACAGGCAGACAGGAATGAGCATACATAATAAACAAGAAAGCAGAGCAAAGAGGATACTAAAAGGACTTGATACAGCCTGGATGAGCCTCCACATGGGTGAATGGTTACATAAAGTCCATTAAAGGCTTAGCACATTAATACATAAAATATATTGAACAATTTTGGGAACCTTCTGCATTTGATTGTTCTCATATTTTTCACTAATGGGAGTGGGAGAAGAGGAAGAAGGGATCTGCAATCCATCATAAACTACACAGCTCAAGGGGTGTATCCAACCTTAGAAATAAGTTGGTTTAGACTTATAGCAATATCTATTTCATGTTCAACTGTTCATTTAACTGTTTTCTTTATCTGTAAATATGAAACCCATTTGAGTATTGGACACCACTACATACATATATTTTTAATATTGCTTCCAAGAATATCTCTATCTTCTATGCATTTTTGATACCGATAACATTTCTATTGTACCCCACTTACACATATGTCCTTTCCACTCATTTTTATTCACATTATACAGCACACACCAAGATCCACTCACCATTATAATACTTTTTTTTGCATTATATAATATGTCATCATTTATTTACAATTATGATCTCCCTTTTTTCATTTTTTCATTTTTTATTCCATTAAAACTGCATATAAATACATATTAGCATATTAACATTCTTCTTTCACTTTTACTTAATTTCACTACTCTATTTCATTTCCCTTTGTACCTTTCAGTCCACACATTCATATCACACAATCTATACCAATATTCATATTTAAATACCATTTTTTCCCCATCGATCAGTTCATTCATTTAAATCAGAACACAGTCTAAAACATACATTTGCATATTCATATAATCTTTCTGACAGGGGTCTCTTACTCTACTTTATTGTAAATTCTTATTTCTCACCTCTCATTCTCAGTATATTCATTCATATCGGAACACATTCTATAATCCTAAATCTGCATATTCACATAATTTTCTTAACTTTGTTTTATTTTCTTTTACTTTATTATATTTTGCTTATTTCTCACTTTATAGTTCTCTTATATATACCTATCCCTATATTTAAATTTGAAATATAAATACCACTATTCTCAAGCCACATTCCCATCAGAGCTAATAAAATCACTCATCCCATACTAAAAGTCCCTTTAAATGTGTTAAAGATAACTGGTGAGAAAAGATGCTCCAAGTAAAGCAGTGCCACTGACCACGTGACTCACGTTTGTGAGATCACTATGTAATCCCACCAGCGTACACATCTACTTGTCCACTGAGATGTTGAACCCGGTGTCTGAGAGGCTTCCCTAACTAAAATAATTTAATCAGCCTCCCCACTTTGAGCGCTACAGTCGCTACTTCCATAGTAACAGAAAAATAGAATATGTCACAGATAAGAACCATTTGGCCCATCTAGTCTGCCCAGATGATAGAATCTTGAGAGAGGTGTCACTACTGATCCTAATTAATCCCATTAAAAGTAATTAACTGATTACCTAGACTATATTGTAAACCTTCTATTCTATCTACTGTTTTAATTTGTAATTTCTTCATAGATATTGAGATCTCTCCCTACTTATTTTTTCAATAAGGGAAAAATCTGTTTGGTTATTAAACATACAGTGATCAAATTAAATACCGTTTATTTTCTATGCTTATTAAGGGTTCAGTACTTAGAATTTGTTTTATTTATCACAAAAATTACACTGAAATCCCCAGATATATAAGCTAACTAATTAAGTCTTGAACAATATCACCAGGATTTTACCATCCCCTATAAAGAAGTCATTTGACAAACAGATGAATGTAAGTCAAAGTAATTTCCAACATTATCTATGCAAAATACATTTGTCTTCATATACTTAAACTAGAATTGATATCCGTGTACCATTTGTATGAAATACTCAAAAAACAAATATGTATCATTTGACAACACTTTCTCACTGCTAGTAAATCAAAGCAAACATAGCTTACTATGAATACAAAAACACTGCTTACTATTTATTATGGACTAAGCCAGTTAATTACACATTTTATTCTCAATATTTATTAGCATTTTAATTATTGCTCTAATTGTTTTATCTGTTCTTAGTTTATTTAAAACCATCCCCTGTCCCTTCTCATCTTCTCGAATCATCTCATTCATTACAGACACCTTATATTATGTGACTCCACTATCCATCTATGTTTACTGTATACATGCTCCTATAACCCCTCCATTTTAATTTTATTTCCATCTTCAAGTTTGGGACCAGTACATGTAGCACAAACTCTTAACTTTTGATTCACCTGCAGATAGGGAAGATTGTAGTATAGGACAAAAAGATGATCTATGCGTGAGTATCGAGAGTGGGGTGTGGAATAGAAGCTATAGTCTCTGGTTGTAGGATGAAGCGCCCTCCAGCAATCAGTGAGTTGGAGCTCAGTGAGTAATTTCTTTATTTTACGTATGACACGTAAAGGGGTGTGCGCCGACCCATGGGAGGTATCCAACTGTGGGTCTAATGCGACATTGAAGTCCCCTCCTAATATTGTCATACCTTCTTGGAAGTGTCGCAGTTTAGATATTATTCTAGAAAAACATCTGTGTTGTTGTGTATTGGGGAGATAGACATTCGCAAAAATATACAGCCGGTCTGCTATAGTTCCCTTCACGAGTGTAAACCTACCCTCTGAGTCGGAGTGGCACTCTCGTGCAATAAAAGGAATATGTTTTGCGAATAAGATCGCCATGCCTTTAGATCTTGTGTTTGAATCATTACTTAAATAGCCTTGGGGATAGTCGCGTGTGGTAAGTCTCGGGGGTGATTTAGCGCAGAAGTGCGTCTCTTGTAGAAAGGCTATGTCCGTTTTGTTATGTTTAAGTTCCCTCATCAAATATATAGGAAAGGGAACAATCGTAATAGATTGAGTTCACACGGGGAGGGGGAGCGGAACAAGGAGGGGAGGGAGGGATACACAACGAAATGTGCCTTGTGGCTCCTATTGGTCAAGGAAAGGGGTGCCTGCACCTTTGGGGCAGTACTCCATGATCTGACCAATATAAATTGGGCCTAGGCGTGTGGAAGATCTCACAATCCGTGAGACTTTTGGTTTTCTAACACTAGTCTTCTAAATTTATTGATCCTCAGTGCTGTACTTTGACTTGGTTTAATCTCTCTTCTCTTTTCCAGCTCCTAAATGAATTAGGTGTTGTAGAAGCAGAGCTGCTGTTGAAATCATCCAGCCTGGCAGGAAGTTACACAACACGCTTGTGTCTCTACATCGTGGCAGTTCTCAGACGTTACCATGCCTGCCTAATTTTAAACTCCGACCAGACTGCACAAGTTTTTGAAGGGTTTGTAATAAAAGTACTTTAAAAATATGTGAACTGTAAAATATGCAACCAGTAAATATATGGATTGTCTAAAAAGAATATCAGCTGGATACTATTCTCCCCTAATCCATCTCCACCAATTCCTGCCACTAGCCATACTAAGAGTACTTATGTTTCCTTTGTGGTCAAATCATGCTACTACTTGGTCATGGGACAGTATGGGCTGTTCGGGTACAGTGTGTGCTAGCCTCATGTTCTTAGTAAAACTATCCATCAAAAGCAGAAGTTCTGTTCCAACTCTTTGAACCTTGGTATACGGATATATTGCACTGCCTACCATCCATCCTCCCACAGGGCTTCAGTAAATTGTAATACAGTGATGGCTAAGCTTGGCACTAAAGATGTTCAGAAACTACATATCCCATTATTCTCAGTCAGTCTTGAGGAAGACTCAGAATCATGGGATATGCCGTTCCCAACATTTGTAGTATCCCAATGTACATCACTATACTGATAAAATGGGTATAAAACATAACCATGAAGTAAATGTTTGTGTTTAGTTTTTTTGTTATGCCAAAGCAATCTATTGGTAGGATTATTTGTGAACTACTTATTGTTTAAATTATAATTGAATCTGTAGCGTAACCAGTGTTCTTTTATTGTTCTCTAGCTTGTTAGTTTGGGATTTGATTAATACATTCCCAACCCATTAACATTATTTTGTCACTTATGTGTTGAGGAAGCATACTTTATATGTCCAGTGACCCCAGTATGCCATGTAATGTACCACTAAGGGCAGATAAATAGTTTTTGCCCACAGGACCAACATTAGCCAGCCCTCCCCTGCTGCCAGCATCCAGAACTTCTCTGCCTCAGCTGAGAGAAGTGCAGAATATAACCCCCCATGCCTGTATGTTTCCACTACTGAAGAGATTTTTGCCTTTTTGCTACAAAAGTTAATAAAAGACCTTTAGTTCCAATATACTTGTAGCTGCATTGATTAAGTAGGAGTCTTGGTATATATACCGTATATAATACATTTACCAGGTATTGAATGTTGCAGTGTATCATTTTTAATTCTCAAAATATGTTGAGATTGAAATACCAGGGTTACACAGGTGAATTTGATATTCAAATGCCAAATACCACAGCTTCAAATATTACAAGTATTCTCAAATATTTATATATCCAAATATATTTGGCAATGCTGAGCAATAGACAGACGCAGCATCCAATAGTTACGGAATTAAGTTGTTTGGATCCGATCCTCCACACACTGAGCACATACATATAACATGTGGGTGAAAGAGGGTCAACCCGTCTAATATTTTAAGGGAAACACCAACCTAAAATTCTCATAATTAGTATGACAGATGTAAAATGTAGCTTTATACTATGTTTTTCATCAACATTTACTACACTACTTTGCAGGAGCTGTGCAATTTTGACTGAACAATATGCCCACATATTACCTCATGACACATAATGGAGGAAGCCAGGAGAGGACGGGCAACCTTGGCCCAGGGTCAAAACAATTTAGTGGCTCATGGTGCGATTTTACCAGCCCACCTATTTTCATAAGACACAAGTAGACAAATACGTTGACATATAACGTACAAAAGATATTGATTTATAAGCCAATACATGCTATACATGATAAAAGTGGTGCAGCTCCAGCCAATTGAGTCAAGTTAGGGAACAGCTCAGGTGGCAGTTGCCCCCCTGGAGGAAGCAATATGTATATCCAAAAATAGTGGTACACAGTTCACATGATTCACCTGTAATATCCTTTTTGCATATGTGCTACTGTGGATACAAGCCCTAATATACTTATTAACTATTTATTTGTATACATGTATGTACATACAGCCAGAGGATGCATAATGAAAACCTTATTAGTAAATATTAGTATCTGGACATATTAGGTAATAGGGCCACCTTTTGCCTTCAGAATAGCTTGAGTCCTTCTTGGAATGCTGTAATACATGTCTTGAACTGTCTGCTCTCCAGAACGTACGATAATGTTTTAATGATGTTAAGATCTGATGATTGGGAAGGTAAACTTCATCCTGGTATCGAGGAAATGACTTTTGAATATGTTTACCAATGTGTATGGGTATACTAATATCCTGGAATATGGGCTCATCATGAGGGGGCAGTGTTTGCATCATAGAGTGCATTTAAAATGGACTAGTACAGAGTAACCATCCAATCCAGTGAATCTCACAAGATGATTTCCCTTATCATGTTTAATGTTGGTAGCAGACAGCAAGCACTCTTCAATGGCTTGAGTTATCACTTGCAATTGGTTTTTATTTTACAATTGTCTGCTGCAGTCTATTGTATTGATTGTGCATAGATAAACCTCTCAGGTCCTTGAATAGAGCCCATTGTGATTTGACGTCATCATTTGACTTTCTACAAATGTAAACCCATCCATATGTAGGAAAAAACTCACAATAAATTCCAGCTGTGGACTCTTCCCAGATTCAGTTTTTTTTTGTTGAGACTGGGCCACAGAGATGCTGAATCAATTTTATCTTGACTTTGAAGCTATGTTTTTGGAGCATTGAGCAGCTATTCTGTCAAATATTTAACATGTGCTATAATGATATTTAAATTGTTTGTCCTTGACCCATTAACAGATTAGCAGATTTTATGATAGGTGCACCTGCAATATGGATATTGATTATTTGGCCAAACCAATGGTTCCCAAACCAGTCCTCACGACCAGGACGCTATCAGGAATTCCAGGGACCCGTACACTCCCTTTTGTATATTATGCCAATGATGTAAATACACCCCCGGACATGCCCCATCACCTGTATTGAACATCCAGGATTTGCTGCTGCCCCCAGGACATGCCCCATTACCTGCATTGCACATTCAAGACTTAATATGCCACAGACAGTTTTTTCATTAATGTACCACAGTATGCCCATTAAATTGCCACAACCAGTATGCCCATTAATATGCCACAGCCAGTATGCCCATTAACCCCTTAGTGACAAGACATTTTCACACTGACTTTCCCTTGGTGACATTGGCTGTTTTGACATTTCTGGGGTGTTCGTGTTTAGCTGCAATTTTCCTCTTTCTCACATACAGTACCCACACAAATTATATGTTGTTTTTATCATCATAAGAAGGGCTTTCATTAGATACCATTATGTTCATCATATATTATAATTTACTACAAAAAAATCATAAAATATGATGACATTTTTAAAAAAAACCACTTTTTCTAACTTTGACCTAAAATATTATTTACACAAATACAATCATTAAAAAGGACCCCATCTAAGTAGTTTCTAAATGTTGTCCTGAGTTCATAAATATGGATGGCATATTTTTCAGTATTTTTTTGCGAGTTATGACCTTTTGACCCCAATCCGAACCCACAATTTAACCCTAACACTAAATTTAACCCCGACTCTAACCCTTATGCTATCCCTTAATATATTTTAATTTAACTTTAACACTATCCCTTATGCAAAAAAATATTTAATTTTAACCCTATAGGCTAATCTAACTATATAACTAGTTTTTAGCTAATTGTTTTAATTTTTTTACATTGCTATGCTACTTAGCCACCTCTAGGGGCAGTCAAGTAGCATATTTAGAGCGACGGAAGTGAATTTACTTTCACTTCCGAAGCTCAGACCACCAGAGGGCATAGCCATATTGACGGAGCCCCAGATTGGAAATTTCGGTGCTGGCTATTGCCTCGACATCAAGGCAATAGACCAGCACCATTAAAGCGGTTTTTGCGATCATTGATTGCGAAAACCGCTTGATTCACCGCAGGACGTGCCAGGCACGTCCACTGTCGGAAACAGAGTTCCCGCAGGACGTGCCTGACACGTCCATTGTCGCAAAGGGGTTAATATGTACAGCCAGTATGCTCATTAATATGCCACATCCAGTATGCCCAATAATATGGCACAGCTAGTATTATCATCAATATTCCACAGCCAGTATGCCCATTAAAATGCCACAGACAGTATGCCCATTAAAATGTCATAGCCAGTATGCTCATTAATATGCCACAGCCAGTATGCCCATTAAAATGTCACAGCCAGTATGCCCATTAAAATGCCATAGCCAGTATGCTCATTAATATGCCACAGCCAGTATGCCCATTAAAATGCCACAGCCAGTATGCCCATTAAAATGCCACAGCCAGGATGCTCATTAATATGCCTATCCCACGCATGCTTAAAATCCTTGACTGTGTTTACTTTTACCACTGTCAAGGATTTTAAAATACCACAAATAGCCCATCCCCCTTCCATGGTACTTACATCTTGTGTGAGAGACAGCAGCGTTCCATGCTGCCTCTCTTGCGCTCCCCATGCACAGGTGTGATTGAGCACAGGAGGGTCATGTGACCCTGGTGCTCTGACATCAGCTCAGTGCGTGCACAGCACGAGAACGATAGCATGGACACCATGCTGCCTTATCACATCTCTGCCGGCATGCTTTTTTTTTCCAATTTTTTTTTTAAAGGTTTCCTGACGGGTGTATCTCCCGTAACCCCCTGATGGTGGCCCTTCTTATGACCCATCCAACAGATGAGCACAGATCAGACTAAAGACTAAAATCCATTAACTTCAACTTTCAGCACCTCCCTTTTATAGCTATTAATCTAAACCAGTGATTCCAAAACTAGTCTTCACGAAGCAACATGTTTTGTTTTATACATAATGGGTAATATCCAAATCCTGGACTGTTGAGGGGCTGTGAGCACTGGTTTGGGAGCCATTGGTGTAGCATCTTTTTTTTAGGAGGTACTTCCCTAATTTTCTCCACTCCACATATCTCATGCCTCCCAACTGTCCCGATTTGCACGATAATCCTGATTTTGTGAGGCTATCCTTCTGAGCTCTACTTCTGTCCTGCTTTTTGGTAGCATTCAGTGGGATAGCGAGATTCGACACCACAATACCACATTCCTGATTTCATACTGCACATGTGCACCTTTGCGGCCATGCGCAGTGCTACAGACAGTTTGAGTGACAGCCTTCAGATTTGCCAAGGCAGAGGTTGTGAAGTATGCTATCTTTCTATATGCTTACTGGAAAGGAACGAAATATCCAACACAGAAAGTGTTGCCATAGTTATCACAATAACATTTGGTTTCAATAAATAAATAATGACTCAAAGTTGCTTGTAAAACATGTGTGGCAGATCTGTTCACCTCAAAGAGAATGGTAATTGAAAATATTTATTTTTAAATTTATTTCTGTACATTTTGACATGAACTAGTTATTTACTTAACTTTAGTTTCTGCATAACAAAAAGCATTTTATCTATTGACAATGTAATCATCTAATCTCATGCTCCATATAATGCTTCCGTTTTCAAATCCCACAAAATTACAAAAAGTTTTAACACAACATTTTCAAGCATTGCTACAGAATATAACTTTCCTTCCGTTCAGAAACACTCAATTCTAAAATAATAATAATAATAAAAAAACGCCTAGAGGGCTTTATTCATGAAAGAGGGAATTGCAGGGAATTGAGAAGGGAATTTCTACTATATATATATATATATATATATATATATATAATACTATATTAGAAGCACAAATCAAAAATACAGTTTAATTGTTCTTTAAATTGCATATAGGACTTGTTTAACTTGAAATCCACTTTGTGTTTTCAGCTCATTGATAGTGTATATGAAGTCTATAGTATTTGTATTGTGTTTGCTTTGCAGATTATGTGGTGTGGTGAAACATGTGGTTAATCCATCAGACTGCTCCTCTTCTGAGCGGTGTATACTCGCTTACCTCTATGATCTTTATGTGTCGTGCAGTCACTTAAGAAGCAAGTTTGGAGACCTCTTCAGGTTTGTTCATCACATGGATATTACCGTGTCACCTAATTATAAATACCATATATCTCTTGCACTTCTACAGAAAAAGACATTAGAGATGCATTGGAGAAGATGCCCCTACAGCCGAGAATCTAACTCTAAGTGCTGTACATTGCATATAGCCCAACTGTATTTAATTGCAAATCTGAAGACAAGACAAGTTTATAAAGTCATAGAATTAAGTCAAATTACTTACAGGGTCCAGCTCGGCTCTTTCTTGTGCGACCTTCACTTTGACTTGGCACTTAACTGGCCATCATCCTTGCTATAGTTAGGATTTTACTTCCCCTTTGTTATGGTTTCTTTTCTAGCTTTTGTCAGTTTCTTACTTAATCACTCCATAAAACAAACATTAGAACAAAAAGGTTTGAAGATTGCTTGACACACCCAGCATGAAAAATGTTTTGTCTCAAATATTTACAATGGCTAAGTGCTGTTTGTAAATGTTCTCTGTAATGTTAGTTATTGATTATGTGCAGCTGTTTTAAGTAATAGATATGAAATAAAAACAATAACAATTATGATTTATAAAACACAAAATATTCTGCAGCACTAGACAGTGGTAAACAAAATATGATAGCAATGAAACTACTTAACTATACCAAATAATAAAAGTTTAATCAAGCAGCTCACAGAAGAAAAAATTAGGCAACCAATTTACCTCCAATTAAAGGGCAAAAGTGTACTAGAGAAACTGGAGCACTAAAAACAAATAAATGTGCAACAATATCTGTGAATGTGTATAGATAAAAATTATATACTTCAACACAATTAATGTCTACTAGATAGGGATCAGACTTGGCAATCACAGTAATTAGGATATATGCAGGGAAAAAAGAATAATTAAAACGTAGTGTTATCTGTATGAATGTACTGGACACTAATAACAGTAGTATCCACAATATATATATATATATATATATATATATATATATATATATATATATATATATATATATATATATATATATATATATAGGCAATTAGCATAAAAATAAAAAAATATAAAAGTGAATCATTTATTATAAAAATTAATTTAATAATATTTAAATAAGGATAGACATGTATAAATAGTTCATGAACAGTAGAAAATAAAAACCAACAACATAAATGATAAACAAATAAATACACAAAAACGTTGGTTTTAAACATGAAAAAGAGGCAATATATTTAGTGTAGAAGGTGCAGTTGAAATGAAACCTTACGGAAAACGGTGGTGAGACCCAATATTGGGAACCCACTGACAGTGCTTTTTGCTTGTAAGTTTGCACTAACTGTTCCATTAATTTCCCCACAGCTAAGACTTGTGGCCCATTGTTGCCGGACTCCTCTCTACTACCTTTCTTACGAATGGGCTCAACATTCGTAAAATTAGAATTTATCTCATTAGCTCCCAGCGTTCCCATAGTTTGTTAAAGGATAATGTTATTATAGGCTTTTGACTTTTTCTACATGGAAGTGAATTAAGCTACAACAAACTGCGTTTTCTGAAGGATTATTTCTTTTCTTCTGTCTTCTTCAGTAGCGCTTGCTCGAAGGTAAAACAGACAATTTACAGCAATGTGCAGCCCTCCAACTCTAATGTGTTATGGGATCCAGAATTCATGTCAGACTTCATTGAGAACCCATCAGCGCACACTGTCAATCACTCTATGCTGGGAAAAAACCTAAGTGAAAATGCTGCCAATCGCTATAGTTTTGTATGCAATGTCCTTATGAACGTATGTATGGGACACCAAGATGCAGAAAGGTAAGTGCTATCTAACTGGTAAAGTGATATTCTTATTGTTATCCTGTGAATCTAAACATAATATCAGAGGAATGGATTGGTAATGCAAAACTGTTTTCTATATAGATATGGCCTCTAACCTTTCTCATGTGTTTTGCTTATGTATTAACATTGGTTTAAAAGGCTTTCATCCATCAGATTACCGTATTTGCTCGAATATAAGACGAGGTTTTTTTCAGAGCATATCCTCCTCGTCTTACATTCGAGGTCTTCTTATAATCTGACCTCAAATTGAGGTCACACTATAAGACAGGGATCCAGGTCCCCTGCAGAGCTGCAGGGGACCTGGATCTCCCTCTCAAACAGCAGGGGATGTCTGCGCGATGAGGCAGACTCCCCTGCTTCTGCCCGGCACGACCGCCGGGGCTTCTATGAAGAAGCCGGGTACTTCCGCTTTCGTCACAGAAGTCCCGGCGAGCGTGCCGGGCAGCAGCAGGGGAGGTCTGCGCTCATCGCGCAGACATCCTCTGCTGCCCCACTAGCCACCAGGGTAATTTGGGCAGCTGGGGGATGTCTGCACGATCCGTGCAGACATCCTCCATGCTGCCCGACACGGCAGTCTATTATGACGGACCAGCTGTCCGTCATAATAGACTGCCGTGTCGGGCAGCATGGAGGATGTCTGCAAGTATCGTGCAGACATCCCCCGGCTGCCCCCACTAGCCACCAGGGAGCGAAACCAGGTAAGGGGGTGGGGGGTGGGGGGGGCTGGACAGAGGACACAGACAGACAAGGGGAGGGGGGGGGAAAGAGACAAAGGTAGGGGGAGGGGGGAGGACACAGATAGACAAGGGGAGGGGGGGGAGAGACAAAGGGAGGGGGAGGGGGGGAGAGACAAAGGGAGGGGGAGGGGGGAGGACACAGACAAGGGGGGGACAGAGATAAAAGGGAGGGGGGATAGAGAGAGACAAAGGGAGGGGGAGAGGGGAGGACACAGACAGCCAAGGGGGGGGGGGGGACACAGACAAGGGGAGGGAGGGGGACAGAGAGAAAAGGGGAGGGGGGATAGATAGAGACAAGAGAGAGAAGTTTTTGTGGGAGAGAGAGACAACGCTGGGGGGGAAAGACAGCTGGGGGAGCGGGAGAGAGGCCGCATTGGCACATAAAAGCAAATAAAAACAAGAAATGCATTTGTATAATATAAATTTTGTATTAAATATTAAAAAGAAATTTACATATATAGTAGTTAAACTTTTTTCCTATAGGGTAGTCTTATAATCAGGCTTTTAGTTTTTTTCCTAAAGGAATGTACAAATTTGGGGGTCGTCTTATAATCAGGGTCGTCTTATAATCGAGCAAATACGGTATGTCTTCATCCCCAGCTCTGCTTATCTCTTATTGGGCTGTCATTTCCAGATAGCATGGAGTTCAGTGTTTTAGGCTGATCAGTCGATACAAATGGTAGCAAAGAGAATAAATTAGACAGCAAAGCAAATTGGAAAATATGTTACCATTTATAAACAACACAGAATTGTATCACAACATGGACTAAACCGGATAATCAAACATATACACCTCATACAACTATATAAATATTAAAAAAATTAAACCATTTAATAAATTAAACCTATTTATATATATATAGAT
The DNA here is from genome assembly GCA_036172795.1 of Pelodytes ibericus. Taxonomy (NCBI): domain Eukaryota; kingdom Metazoa; phylum Chordata; class Amphibia; order Anura; family Pelodytidae; genus Pelodytes; species Pelodytes ibericus. Next base: position 160,110,218 of record CM069861.1, on the reverse strand, counting down.
ACACACAGTGAAAAGTATGAATGGGTCTGCACACTTTCAAGTATCGGGTGCCACGAGGGAGCGTCATTCACGCCCATAAAGCAAAAAGAAAAGATAGGAGACTCAGCACACCGTTTAAGGGAGTTTAATCCACCAAAAAAAAATAAAAAATAACAACGTTTCAGCCCAGCACTGAGCTTTTATCAAGTCTTGAAAAAAGTTCAGTGCTGGGCTGAAACGTTGTTATTTTTTTTTGGGTGGATTAAACTCCCTTAAACGGTGTGCTGAGTCTCCTATCTTTTCTTTTTGTTATACATACACACACACACAATGGGAAATCTCCAATATTCTCAAAGGTACAAACAGCATTTATATCTAAAGATAACCATGTATTTAAAAATATTGTATATGTAGAAAAAATATCTTGATGCTTTTAACATCATAATATATATATATATATATATATATATATATATATATATATGACTCGTCTTGCAGTCAAAGCATATACAAAGCATTTTTATCTCAACTTTCATTAGACACAGTGTATCCTCCTAACACAGAATTTGTAGAACAAATTATGGATACTAACCCACAAAGCAGAATAACACATTTAATATGTGACTTTTCTTATTTTTTCCAAAAAAAAATGTCTTCTCCGCCATCCATGATGATGACTAATGGAATTGAAGCCAATAAGCACAATGGCCATCACTTCTGTGTAACTCTGGGTTTATTATCCCGAGGGCAACGTTTCAACCACTATACAGGAGTGTGAAGAAAACTCCTGTATAGGGCTGAAACGTTGCCCTCCGGATAATAAAACCACAGTTACACAGAAGTGCTGGTCATTGTCTTTATTTTCTTATATTTCAGTCTGGGTACGACTGGGACTTAGCACTTTGAACTAGAAGTGTGAATACACATCACTATATAATGGAATTGAAGGCACAAGCTGTCAGAGTGCAGACAAGTAAAGGGAAAAAAACTAGGAGGTCCTGCTGATTAAAGTGGGTGCAGAGACTATGGTGCTTCTACAAACTGCCCTAATTGAACATCTCATTCTGATTTATATATAATTTTCTTTATCTGTAATACTCTCTGTCCCACATTATCTTGCATTCGTGACACCCCTCCCTTAAATATTTGGATATTTCTAAATATACCAGAATTTCACATGGAGGTTTCGCTTCTCTGTTCTTGCCTAAGGACTGTTTACTTAAAACACTGAGGAAGTTTTCATAGTGTAATGAGAGAAAGTGGCATTACACGTAGGACCGCCATCAGAAATTTCAGGACCCCTTACTGAAAAAAGTTCTGGCCCCCTCCCTCTCGCTCCCCTACCTTCCCCAAAGAGGTGTTTGTCCATTAGTATGCCTCAGCTTGCCCAAAAATATGCCACAGCCATTATGCCCATGAATATGCCACAACCAGTATGCCCATTAACATGCCACAGCCAGTATGCCAATTAACATGCCACTGTTTGCCCATTAATATGGTTATATTAAAAAGCCTAATGCTGCCATTGTGTGTAAGACTGCCTTCTTACCTCAATACAAGAGTATCCGTGCTTTCTGAAAGAGGGGAAATAAAACAATGCAACCCAGAAAATAGAAACAAAACTAAAATAATACTATAACATAACACTCAAATTATAGATTAGTGATGGCTAACCTTGTCACTGTAAATGTTTGGGAACTACATAGCCCATAATTCTCTGTCAGTCATAAGTATTTACAGTGTATCTCACATAACCTCAGATACAATACTGAATTATTATAGGTACTTAATTACTGGTTTTATAATTTAGTACACCAATAATGAAATAGGCACTGAGTCATATATTGTATTAACATTTCTCACTTATTACAGAATCATCTTAGATCATCTACAATGTCTCCTAGCATATATTACGTGTAATGCAAACATAATACAATTGGTTTTACTAGAAATAATACCTACCCTAAAGAACAGCATTAATTGGTTGTGTAATAACAGACTAACTAACAATGTAATTTAAAGAGATATTCCCTGAGAATCAATCAGTAACCTGCATTGAATCATGGAGTTTCAAGTTACAGTAAATAGCGGGTTAGAACAACATAGGCATGATAAATAATCTACCAACAGTAATTTCACAGGGGCGTCCCTAGGGTTGGTGTCACTGGGTGCGAAAACTCATGGTGTCACCCCCCTGGATTTCCTCCAATACAATGCCAAACCAAACAGATTCCTTAATAATACCAGTTAGATGGCCTATTAACTATACACAGGAGCCCCATAACTATGCCACACACAGGAGCCCCATAACTATGCCACACACAGGAGCCCCATAAATGATGCCACACCAGAGCCCCACTATTTATGCCTCACCTCTGCCCCATTAATTATGCCACACACACAGGTGCCCCATAATTATGCCACACAAAAGAGTCCCTTAATTATGCCACACAAAAGAGTCCCTTAATTATGCCACATATGGGGCCCAATAAATATGCCACACACAAGCGCCCCATAATTATGCACACATGGGACCTCCATTGATTATGCAACACACAGGAGCCCCACGATATGACAATTGTACAATTCTAAAACAATACATATCTATACATACAGACATCTCTCTCCATTTGTGCCATTGAAATACCAGTAATATTGTGTCATTGAAATACCAGTAATAGTGTGTCATTCAGATACCAGGAATATTGTGCCATTCAGATACCAGGAATATGGTGCCATTGAAATACAGTAATATTGTGCCATTCAAATACCAGGAATATTGTGCCATTCAGATGTCAGGAATATTGTGCCATTCAGATGTCAGGAATATTGTGCCATTCAAATACCAGTAATATTGTGCAATTCAGATACCAGGAATATTGTGCCATTCAGATACCAGGAATATTGTGCCATTCAGATGCCATAATTATTGTGCCATTCAGATGCCGGTAATATTGTGCCATTCAGAGCTCAGTAATATTGTGCCATTCAGATGCCAGTAATATTGTGCCATTCAAATACCAGGAATATTGTGCCATTCAGAGCCCAGTAATATTGTTCCATTCAAAGCCCAGTAATATTGTGCCAGTCAGATACCAGGAATATTGTGCCATTCAGAGCCCAGTAATATTGTGCCATTCAGAGCCCAGTAATATTGTGCCATTCAGAGCCCAGTAATATTGTGCCAGTCAGATACCAGTAATATTGTGCCATTCAGAGCCCAGGAATATTATGCCATTCAGAGCCCAGTAATATTGTGCCAGTCAGATACCAGTAATATTGTGCCAGTCAGATACCAGTAATATTGTTCCATTCAGAGCCCTGTAATATTGTTCCATTCAGATACCAGTAATATTGTGCCAGTCAGACACCAGTAATATTGTGCCAGTCAGATACAAGTAATATTGTGCCATTCAGAGCCCAGTAATATTATGCCATTCAGAGCCCAGTAATATTGTGCCATTCAGAGCCCAGTAATATTGTGCCAGTCAGATACTAGTAATATTGTGCCATTCAGATACCAGTAATATTGTGCCATTCAGAGCCCAGTAATATTGTGCCAGTCAGATACCAGTTTTTTTTATTTTTATTTCCGGCGGCCGAATCCAGCGCGATGCGGTGCAGGGGGATGTTATTACATCATATCTTGCTATATCTTATGATGTCTGATCTGCAGGTTCAGAGATCTTTGCAGTCTAATATTTATTCCCCAAGAGGAATTAATATTCTAAGTGATGAAGAAGACGAAATCACTTTTGGTGATGGTGTCCAATCTCTCTCAGTTGTTGAGAATTGGGAACTCTGTTACAGGAAAATTTAAGTGGAAATTAATTTCTAAGTTTAGGAGAATTTAGAAGTATGAAGATATAAGAGAAAGAGTGAATGAAATGACCGTCGTTCGGTTTATAGACTTTTGGCTTATGGAATACATGTAATACTATTGGCTTTCTATAAACCGAAAGTCTATAAACCGAATGACTTTCGGTTTATAGACTTTCGGTTTATAGCCGAACCTCGAACTCCAACCCGAACATACAGTGAAATGTTCGGGTTCGGGGTACGAACACCGTAATGTTCGGTACGAACCCGAACAGTGCGGTTCGGGTTCGCTCAACACTATTTCTTAGTCCTGATAGTTATATGAGAAAAGATAAAGTTTGAGTTTAGGTGCCAGGTAAAGTGTCAGCTCAAGTGTTCTTTCAGCTTTTTCTCCTCCTCTCTTTTTCTCCTACCTCAGATTTTTAAGGAAAATCTTATCTATAAAGTGTATTACCTTATATTAGAACTAGCCAATAGAATGCATGGGTGTTACTTATGGTAATTATAATTAGTCATGTGATAACACAAATTATAGCAACATTTTTCCCATTATCCACTGACAGGTGGTACTCTCATCTAATGAATTCATTGATTATCTCCCAATTTCAGGGGTGTTAATTCTCATTCACGTGATAATAAGTTAATCTTTTAAGTTTTTTCCAGATATTTGGTGAAATCTGTTTTAGACATTTGCAAACATAGGTCATACTTTTGTCAACTTGGATCAGACTTTAATACAACCTTATTTGGACTCTGGTCTGAATGGAGCTTAATCCATCCAATGTTGACTTTTTCTGTACTATGCACCTTTAAAACGTTAGTCAGCCTTTCACAATTAAAAGCAAAAATAATTCTTAAGGATGTGTATAATACATCTAACATGCCTGAATTATAGATATGGTCTATTTAGATTATATATGTGTTATTATTCTACTACTAGATATACAGAAGTGATAATAATCTATGGATAATATGATGGAATAAAAAAACAATAATAGGTATGAGTTATATGTACTAAGCATATACATTAAAAAAAAACTATCTAATCATACTATAGTATAATGATTATATCCAGATATTATTACATTAATATAAGGTTATAATTTGCCTTTTACATTGAAATACCACATTCAAAGAGAAAAATTTCTTCTAACTTACATGCCAGAGTTTACAAAATAAACAATCCTTTCTTACCATGCGACTTAGTCTGGAGGTTAGTTATGAATGGCTTAACCACTGTAAGGTATTACACTCTCTGAAAACAAGTTTTTAGTTCTCAGCAAAAATCAGTAGTTTGCTTTTTAACAAGGGTACACAGATAGCTAAGATTTCCATTTTGCCTTTATATGACTTATAATCTGCATAACATATAATATACCTATTTTCTGGTACAATATGTCTGACAATATAATGTCATTTTCCAATACCTGTGGGATCCCAGACTGAGACATTGAGTGGACCAAATGTTCTAGTAATACAGTGACAATTAATTGTGTGCCAAATAGCATATCATTATGCACGCGAAAATGTGCCTCATGTACAGTATAATACATTTTCTTGTTTGTCTCAAGTAATCTGTATTGTGGTCAGGTATGTGTGAGGTGGTTACCTTTTCTTTAAAAAATACCAGAAATGTTATTACCTCCACAGACTTAACATTGACCTCAAAACAATTATTTACCAGCCTGGCAACCATAAAAGTCTACCATAGCAGTACTTCCTAGTTTGGACTTCCTGATTCTAAATGTGGAAATTATTGGTCATTCGACTGCAGAAAAGCAATATGATATTTATAATACTGAATAATGAGTGAAAGTACATTAACACATGGGTGCTCATCCTTCCTGTGTTTTTTCTCCATTTTGATTGAGAAATATGTTGTTGTTTTTTGCATAATCTCAAACTCCTACATTTTTCTTGCAGTTTCAACATATTTTTTTGTCTTATGTTAAGCTACAGGTCACTCTACATTTGTGTTTTTGTAATAGCGCTATTGGTCAATTACATTACCCACAGTGATTTTAAAGTGATCAAGAGCCTAACGGGTGACTCATTTTGCAAATCAGTTACTTATTACTCTACCACTTTACTGTAAGCTAGTCTTTTCATCAGTTGCAGGACGTAAGCACAATCTTTTCTGTCTGGTTTCATTTAGAACAGTGTTATCCAACTTTATATTGTGGAGGGCCACATGCTATGCAGAAATGTAGTTTAAAGGTGGACATTTTTCTTCTCATGCTATAAGCTATTCAGCCTGGATAGTGGCTGGAGAAAAACCCTTGAGGACCACTTTCAGTTGGTTTGTGTTCCCTGCTCCCCTGTCCAATTGGCCTACTGTATCCCCCACTGGGCTTAGTTGCCCGATGCAGCATTATTTTTCCAGTCTCTACTAGGGTGTAGGATCTTCGGTGATATTCAGTAAAGAGTCAGACACATCATTGCTACTATCAGAATATAATTATACAGATACACACATTAATGCTTCCATTAGTAAAGTTGGGGTACAGCATAGGTCCCATGAGTGTATAGTGAGCCAGGCATTGGTACATTACAGCTTTCATCAGTATATGCCACATTCTCATCAAATCCCTTTGTCACATCACCAGATAATCCAAAATCCCTCATCACAGCATTAGATCCCCCAAATCTCTTGTGAACGCAGGTCTGTGCACACTGTAATTTGCACATGCCTGTGATTAAATGGTGTTGAGAGTGAAATGTGTCATGCTTTTTGTGGGATCTTCCTCTCGTCACATCGTTGCCATGTAAATTTGCTGGATAAGCTATCTGGTATAAGAAGAAAAAGACAAAAAAAAGTAATTATTTTGCAGAACATCCTTTTCTCAGCAACTTCCTTCCGGTAAAAGATCCAAACTGCTTTTGCTTGTGTTTGGGGGGGGGGGGGGGGGGGGGGCGGGGAGGTTTTGTGTGGTTTGGAAGCCGATGGTGGACTATATTACTGCCATAGTGTTACTTATTCATGTACATTCAGTTTTCTTATTTTATTTGTACATTGCACAGAGTCCTGGTAACTGTTTCCATTGTAGCTTGGCAGAACTGGATGCCTGGATACTGAACGCCTACTTCACCTAATGCTAGCACAGCTAGTGCCGGCTCTGGACTGACATGATAAGGACTAATTGTACACGCACTAAAACATCTTGAAATTAACTGTTACATTTCATACTTAGTCCTAATATAGTTAGAACAAGTTCGGGGGGCACCAGAAATAAGTAATAGAGGTCTGATAAAACAATCAGAGCATGTTGAGGAGCAGACCAACTATCTCACTTTGCCGTATGAGTATTATGTGAGTGAAAAAAAAGAATCAATATATTTTACCACAGCATATACACTTGTTGCTTGCAGTACATAAATTATTATTTAACTCTTTTCTCTCTTGTTTTTAATAGGATCAATGATATATCGAACCTCTGTGCTGAGCTCACTGCTAGCTGTGTGGTGCTCAGCTCAGAGTGGCTGGGGGTGCTCAAAGCACTCTGCTGTTCCTCCAACCATGTGTGGGGATTTAATGATTTACTCTGCAGCGTGGATGTAAGTGCTAATGTTTTACTTAGAGATTATAAAATACCAGGTTAAAGAATGGCTGTATTACACATATTCGGTAAATAAAATGAATAGTACATTTATAAAATCTGACCTAATTTTCCATCCCCAGAGATGTTTGCACAGCCTACTGATTAGGGTTGCCACCTGGCAAGGCCGGTAAAAAATTGGCATCAGGCCAATGTTAAGTCTATGGAGATAGTACCAAGGCCGGTATTTTTTTGAAGAAAAGGTGGCAACCCTACTACTGATAAATGTACATCCTGCTGTTAGCGCACATAGTCATACTTAAAATGTCTGCTTCTTCCTTATATAGAGAGTGCTGCTGGGGAGGGAAAATGAGTGGGGAAGTCACATGTTATTAATAATAAAATAAATCATTATTTTTAATGAAAAATGCTTATTTAATTGGTAAAATCTGACAGCTGTTTTCTAAACGATGCACACGCTAGTTTGTTTGTGGCTATTTTGTAATGGATATCAGTGGCTTAAGTAAAACAGTTGTTAAAATCTGATAATCCTTTTTAATTGTTGGATGGATAATGTTAAAGACATGTCTATAAGCACTATCACATAAAAATATCATGGTAATATATAATACGGTACTATATTTTCACACATAAGAGAGTGATAAAAACGGCTGGATATCCAAAAGAGTCAGTTTATTAAGCCATTAGTTGGCAACAAGCTCATGCCACAAATGACATTGTCAAAGTAAGATTTAAGCACAAATTCCATTGCTCCTTTACCTGGCGCCTGGCTGCTGTGCAGTGGAGGTCATTGCCTATGAACTCTCTTGAGCCATCCCCAGTTACTTCCAGGGTGGTCGGGGACTGTTTTTATTTGTGTTTTTCTGCCTCCTCCGTTTATGGGTAAAACAACATATTTAGCCACACCCCTAATTATATAATCAGTGCTGCTGCCCAATTATTGTTTGAGATTTGTCTCCATATTATAATTGTGATGTCTAGTTTGTTTTTTGACGTAGGCTATCCTAATGACCCCCATTTGCTGCCTGCCTTGAACTTTCAGACTGTTATTTTACTACAATTCTCTTTCTGTGTTTTGGTACCATGGTTTGGATTTCTATAGTGTCTTGTGATTTCCAGAACCTGGGGGCTCCACCTTCCACAGAAAGGTGGCTGTGGATATTTGCATTTTACATAATTTCTTCAGTTTGGTCTCCCCAAGAATCGCAAGAAATTGGAACACTTGACAGCTTTGAATCTGTTGAGTTTAAAGACAGACAGATGCAGGGCTTAGATTAGTTTAGCAAACTCACTGCTACCAACGTTCACCCTGAAAGACAGACCATCTTTTAGTAATAAATCTGTTTCGACCTGGTAAATTACAAACTTCCTCTTAGTATCTGCCAATGATAAGACAAATTGACCCATCATGTTTTATCTATGTAACCATGTGGCTAAGACACTAGTCTTAGAATTATAGTAAAAGTTATATATTAAATAAAAGTATTTGATGATGGATAAGAGCTCAGCTCTATAGGCCCATATTGCGCTTCCCCTTGATCAGTTCAGATCTATATAACATTTAAATAGAAGCCTGGGGAAATAGGTGATATTTGGTTCAAAAGGCCCATGAATTGAGTCTTACACCGAGCATTCATAGAAAGTGTTTGAAAACAGGTCATCCGAATCCCTCTACCTCTGATCCACAATTTACCAACTACTAGGAAATCTTTTGTAAGACCAGTGTCCAGAAGGCCCCCACCGAGGCGTTATGTAGATTCTTATGTATTTTTGTTGTTTTTGTTGTTGTATGTTTGATAGTATTTTGTATTGTCCCCCGCTATTGTAAAATTGAAAATGTAAGATACCTTTTGAATTGGTATAGCATGAAACTAATACTCTTTTTACATCCTAATAGAATTTTTGTATGTCTACATGTAATAAAAAATTAAAATTAAAATTAAAAAAATAAATAGAGCCCTGATTCCTAGCTAATATTACTTTGATGTAATCCCACACAATTAAAAGTAAATAATACAAAGACCATCACCGAATGCCTGTAAATCTATTTTCTTTACCTGTAACTTTGCATGTATAAGTATATTTCGATCTGACTCTCTCTCCTCACTCAATAGGTTAGCGATCTTTCATTTCATGACTCGCTGGCCACTTTTATTGCTATTCTAATAGCACGACACTGCTTTTCTCTGGAAGATGTGGTGCAGCATGTTGCCCTTCCATCTCTTCTTGCAGCAGGTAGCATTTTTGTGTACTAAGTCGCATGCAAAGAGCTAACCACATAATCTTATTCATTGAACTCAGACTTCCTATATGGGAGAAGTTAGCAGCAAGTGTAAGTTTAATATGTGAAGTCAGACTAAAGGCTTAATTAGCAGCAACAATCCAGCTTTCTCTTCACAGGTATCTTTGTTATTAAGATACAAAATCGTTTTTACGTGCTTGATGCATGTACATAGCATATACATCAAGTACAGTGGATATAAAAAGTCTACACACCCCTGTTAAAATGTCAGGTTTCTGTGCTGTAAAAAAATGAGACAAAGATAAATCATTTCAGAACTTTTTCCACCTTTAATGTTACCTATAAACTGTACAACTCAATTGAAAAACAAACGGAAATCTTTTAGGTAGAAGGAAGAAAAAATATAAAAATAAAATAATGTGGTTGCATAAGTGTGCACACCCTTAAACTAATACTTCGTTGAAGCACCTTTTGACTTTATTACAGCACTTAGTCTTTTTGGGTATGAGTCTATCAGCATGGCACATTTTGACTTGGCAAGATTTGCCCACTCTTCTTTGCAAAAACACTCCAAATCTGTCAGATTGCGAGGGCATCTCCTGTGCACAGCCCTCTTCAGATCACCCCACAGATTTTCAATCGTATTCAGGTCTGGGCTCTGGCTGGGCCATTCCAAAACTTTAATCTTCTTCTGGTGAAGCCATTCCTTTGTTGATTTGGATGTAGGCTTCGGGTCGTTGTCATGCTGAAAGATGAAGTTCCTCTTCATGTTCAGCTTTCTAGCAGAAGCCTGAAGGTTTTTTGCCAATAACAATTTGACTGGTATTTGGAACTGTTCATAATTCCCTCTATCTTAACTAAGGCCCCAGTTCCAGCTGAAGAAAAACAGCCCCAAAGCGTGATGCTGCCACCACCATGCTTCACTGTGGGTATGGTGTTCTTTTGGTGATGTGCAGTGTTGTTTTTGCGCCAAACATATCTTTTGGAATTATGGCCAAAAAGTTTAACCTTGGTTTCATCAGACCATAACACCCTTTCCCACATGCTTTTGGGAGACTTCAGATGTGTTTTTTGCAAAATGTAGCCTGGCTTGGATGTTTTTCTTCGTAAGAAAAGGCTTTCGTCTTGCCACTCTACCCCATAACCCAGATATATGAAGAATACGGGAGATTGTTGTCACATGTACCACACAGCCAGTACTTGCCAGATATTCCTGCAGCTCCTTTAATGTTGCTGTAGGCCTCTTGGTAGCCTCCCAGAACGGTTTTCTTCTCGTCTTTTCATCAATTTTGGAGGGAGCTCCAGTTCTTGGTAATGTCACTGTTGTGCCATATTTTCTCCACTTGATGATGACTGTCTTCACTGTGTTCCATGGTATATCTAATGCCTTGGAAATTCTTTTGTACCCTTCTCCTGACTGATACCTTTTAACAATGAGATCCCTCTGATGCTTTGGAAGCTCTCTGTGGACCATGGCTTTTGCTGTGGGATGTGACTAAGAAAATTTCAGGAAAGACCAACTAGAGCAGCTGAACTTTATTTGGGGTTAATCAGAGGCACTTTAAATGATGGCAGGTGTATGCTGACTCCTATTTAACATGATTTGGAATGTGATTGCTTAATCCTGAACACACCTACATCCCCAGTTATAAGAGGGTGTGCACACTTATGCAAACACATTATTTTATTTTTATATTTTTTCTTCCCTCTATCTAAAAGATTTCAGTTTGTTTTTCAATTGAGTTGTACAGTTTATAGGTCTCATTAAAGGTGGAAAAAGTTCTGAAATGATTTATCTTTGTCTCATTTTTTTACAGCACAGAAACCTGACATTTTAACAGGGGTGTGTAGACTTGTTATATCCACTGTATATGAGAATTCGGTTTTCCATCATTATTAACAATTAGATTAAATCACATTTATTTTATTTAGATAGCATCAGTAATTTGTATAAATGTCTTATAATTGTCTAGAGGAAAACTACCTAACACTCAGCACATACTGCTGTTTATGAGCATCTTAAAAAGTACTTTCCTTACAATGTTTTATTCATGAAATAGGGAACTGCAGGAAATACATTATTTTTATCTACATACAGATATTTTCTTTTTTGTGAATGCCCCCCCCCCCATCATCTGCCTTCCCATAAGACCAATACAGATACAATAATACACACATATGTGACAAATAGAAATGTCATAATTATTTTCCTGCAGCTTGTGGGGACCCCGATGCTGAACCTGGGGCCCGGATGACATGTCGCCTCCTCCTTCACCTATTAAGAACACCTCAGATCTGCCCGTTTCTGCCAGTAAATGGTAAGTTTGCACCTGAATAAATGTATGATTTAAAAACAAAATATACAGAACACATGGAAAAGAGACTGTTTACAAGAACTATCACACATTTATAAAAATACATATGGTCAAACTTCTAAAATCTGATAATGATTAAATGAAATACATCTATATATCCCAAAGGTGGCTAGCCAAATAAAGCCACATAAAGAAAACAAAAGAACAACATTGTAGAACAACAAGTAAATTAGTTAACAATGAAATGCTTAAGCTCACAAGTAAATAGACACAAGTAAATAGCATTTTCGTCCATTAGTCCGAAAAACGAATAACGAAAATGCTAAACTAACGAAAGACGAATGAACGAATGGTTAATAAACGAAAATCATTTGTCCATTCGTCCATTCGTGCTATTGGCATTCTATAAACCGAAATCGAGTCGGTTTATAGAATACCAATAGCATTACATATACATTCCATAAACCGACATAATGAACGACTTTCGGTTTATGGAATGCATGTAATACTATTGGCTTTCTATAAACCGAACTAGAGTCCCCATTCATAAGAATTTCTTATGAATGGGGACTCTAGTTCGGTTTATAGAAAGCCAATAGTATTACATGTATTCTATAAGCCGAAAGTCTATAAACCGAAGGTCGTTCGGTTTATAGACTTTCGGTTTATAGAATACATGTAATTCTATGTATTCTATAAGCCGAAAGTCTATAAACCGAAGGTCGTTCGGTTTATAGACTTTCGGTTTATAGAATACAGAGAATTACATGTATTCTATAAACCGAAAGTCTATAAACCGAACGACCTTCGGTTTATAGACTTTCGGCTTATAGAATACGTGTAATACTATTGCCTTTCTATAAACCGAACGAGAGCCCCATTCATAAGAAATTCTTATGAATTCTTATGAATAAGAATTTCTTATGAATGGGGCTCTCGTTCGGTTTATAGACTTTCGGTTTATAGAATACATGTAATTCTATGTATTCTATAAGCCAGAAGTCTATAAACCGAACAACCTTCGGTTTATAGACTTTCGGCTTATAGAATACGTGTAATACTTTTGCCTTTCTATAAACGGAATGAGAGCCCCATTCATAAGAATTTCTTTTGAATGGGGCTCTCGTTCGGTTTATAGAAAGCCAATAGTATTACACGTATTCTATAAGATGAACGCATAAAACGAAACGAAAATAATGAACGAATTTCATCTGAAACGAATGCAGTAATAAACTCGTTTTAGACAAAATAAATAAGATTTTCGTCCGATAGGACGAAAACGAAACGAAAATTTTAGTTTTGCACATGTCTAGTAGATATCATGTGAACTCTATAGGATAAAATCATCTGTGCTTAGCATAGACATTTCATGCTGGCAGAATCTTGCCATAGCCATATGAGATAATCTGGAAAACTGCCTTGGACATACAGAAGACGTGATTGAGATAAAAATGACTCCTAAGGCCTATGCATATTTGTATTCTGTGTATGTAGAGAGTTTGAAAGCAAATTAATAAAATGTGTTTATTCTCTAAAATTCGAGAATAGCTCGAGTAGGTCGACTTTGGAGGTTTTGTCAAATTCGGCAGGAGAGTTTGATTTAGTGTCAAAATAGCTTCTGTCATTTCCCCTCCCATTACTTTTAGTGGGGAATATCTGAACCTGAGTTTTTTTTGTAAGTCAAAAATGAGTGCCTAAGTTGACCTTTCAGGAGAGTATGTTAAAAATATATAAACATACAACATATATTTGAATATTCATATGCCAATGCCTAATATTTTCAAAATATGTATTCTTCAGAATATACATTCTTCTGTGGAGTACTGTATGTAGTCTCAGATATGATATGTTAAGGTAATAATCATTCACTAAAGCACACGCGTTTGTATTTATGACTATGTAAGTGATGTATATATTCACTTGAAATCTCATTTTATGGGTTTATGTTTAAATGTAGTTGACTTCCAAGCAGGATTTATAAAGTTTTACATTTTACATATGAAAGATGTTTGTCTTTTCTAAAAACTATTTTATGTGGCCCATCGAAAAGCTTAGATCATTTAAAGATAGTTCGGTGCTTGAAATACTTCACCATTGGTTGTGTAAGAGATCTGAAGATTGTATCATGAACTTAAAATTAATAAACAACAAAAAACAAAGCTTTCTCTGTTTTCATGTTGTTGTAAAACTTAGAATGCAATTAAATGAAGTACTAACCGCGTGTCAAAACTAATGGTAATATCAAGTGTTCCTGCATTTCAAAATATTTCTCGTTTTAACGCTTTGTGTTGCCAATGTAAGGTACATAATGAGGCAAAGAGTTTACCCTCATATTAAATTAGTCTACATGTGTTACTAGCAGCCATATTTATTTTATAATGCAAATATGGCAGTAAAATAAGCCAAATTATACATGTGACTTGTACTAAGAGAATTGTAGTAAATATGTGTTAAAGGTCAAAGTGTAACACACACCATGGTTTTTGTGGCCAACTCTAGCAAAAAAACGTTTTTCAACTTCTGCCCAAAGCAGCTACCCCTCTCAATCACACTGAATTGCACAGATGACATTTTGCACATGCACTTCGATAAATTAAGTCTTCTGATGTGATGTAGGTTACTCATATCAGGAGACTCCATTCTACATGGACATAGGTGATCAAGTTGCATTGCATTATTTACAGTTTGCGAGCAGGCCTCTCTACCTCATGTACCAGTCTGTTCTAGTTTGTCTAACTTAGTATGTAGTTCCCTTCTATGCTCTGTACCTAGCGCTATGTAAATTGTTGGCGCTATATAAATAAATGTTAATGTAATGTAATTTACAAGAATTTTTTTTTTTTTTAAATCATGTTATTGCTCTATATTACTTTTTGTTAACTGAAAAGTCTCTTCTTAGGCAAGCCAGGCCCAGGCATTTGTTCTTCATGTGATCGCCACCTTTTGGCAGCAGCTCATAACAGCATTGAAGTAGGAGCAGTGTTTGCTGTCCTGAAAGCCATATTGATGCTTGGTATGTATGCATAGGTAATATTATTGTAAACAAATGAATGAACAAAGAGTGGCTCACAATGTGTTACACTCCCAGGATTCAAATATGTGCTGTGCTTATTAATGTTAAACACTTCCCCCGAGTTGTTTATTTTCTTAATTCTCTGTGTACTCCCCCTGGTTATTCTCATTGAAGGACACCTGGCTGATATTGTTCCTATATTCTTCTTCATTAATCCATTAGTTTATTAGTTCTCTTGTCCTGTTTCTTACTCTTAACTCAACTATTTTCTACACTCTAACGTTTGTTCCATCTTACTCATAGCCAACACTGTACTCCATACTTTGTACCAACACTACCCCTTAGTGAAGTATTTTCTGACCTTCATAATAATATCAAAGGAAGTTACATTCTCTGGCTTTCAATTACATTCTGTGGTACTCCCTTCCGCAGAACATCCAGCTCTCTCCCTCCTTTTCAAATTTTAAAAAGTCCCTCAAAACCCACCTCTTTAACAAAGCTTACTACCCAACCCACTAGAACACCTGTCACTTTACTTCTAGCAGTTCCCACCTAGCCGAAACACACACTACTCATCTTTGGCCTATCCCACCTAGTGCCACCCATCCATACTACTGTTATTACAACTTCAATCCCTCTGGCCTCTTCAACCCCTTATGTGTCTTATGGACTCAATTCCCTCTAGATTGTAAGCTTGCGAGCAGGGTTCTCTACCTCATGTTCCAGTCTGTTTCTAGATTGTCTAACTTAGTATGTAGTTCCCTTCTATGTTCTGTACCTAGCGTTACGTAAATTGTTGATGCTATATAAATAAATGGTAATGTAGTATAATGTAATTCTGTGGGTGTTATTGTAGCCAGAGATCCAGGGAATGTAATATTAGTATTATCCCGTGCAGCTAATCCCGCCAGGAGTTGAACATGCAACTGAGAGTTGAACATACTCTACTGATGGATAACCCACTGAACTATCTCACCAGCGCACATGCCCGTGTCTCTCTCTTTTCTGCTTTGGCCCCAGGAGGGCCAAGATCATCATACACTTTGTTAAGAAGTCCCAATGCATTGCACCATCTGCACCGCCAGTAGTTTCCTGATAGTTAAATATTTCAATAAAATGCAGCGCAATAAAGGGTATTCACACCTCAATAAAAAACTGTATACTTATATTTAGCATGGCAGGTATCTACTTGTTCATCCTATGTATGCATGCAAATGAGAGAAGGACAAATAATAGAATATCATCGCGTTTCTGTAAACAAATATTTCCTGTGCAACTCTCCCCCCACTGAAAATGGGTTGGCAAGTTTAAAACACAGGCTTTAATATGTAGCTAATATATGCTCTCACTTAACACACAGTCCCTTTCTCCTTACAAGAGAGAAACTCCCACAGTGAAGATGGGTGTGGATCTATTTCTGGGCATAATGACATTGGCGTGCACGATGCGTTTCGCTTAATCAACTCCCTTCTTCAGAAGATGTACATTATTTGTTTACAGAATAGACTATGATGTTCTATTATTTGTGCTTCTTTCATTGACGTGTGTACACGTGCTGAGAACCTTTTATTTTATATATAAGTATACCTTTTTTATTGTGTGTTAAAGCACTATAGGGGTTTCTCTCTTTATTGTTCTGCATTTTATTGAGCTATTTCCTGGACATACACTTGGGGTATCAAGCAGACATTTTGGGTGAGTGCCTCTTTATCAGTGAACAAAAACAAAATTGCTGTATTTGTTCATTGATAAACGGGCACTCACCCAAAATGTCTACTTGTTTGGATCTGCCACTAAACAACATTAAAAGTGGTTTCTCTTTATGTTTTTTTTAACTATATTACATTTATGAACCATTTTTAATTGTTTATTAGTGTTTTCTTTTATATATATATATGGACAAACGTATTGGGACACCTGCCCATTACACCAGCAGGGATTTTTCTGACATCACATTCTAAATAGGCAATAATCTATAATAGGCAATAATAAGTAGTTGGTCCCACCTTTGCAGCTATAACAGCTTTTACTCTTCTGGGAATGTTTTCCACATGATTTTGGAGTGTTTTTGTGGGAAGTGTTGCCCATCCATCCAGTAGGGCATTTTTGAGGTCAGGCACTGATGTTGGACAAGAAAGACTGGCTCACAATCTCTGTTCCAGTTCATCCCTAAGGTCTTTAATCTGTGTGGGCCAGTTAAGTTCTTCCACACCAAACTCATCTACTCATGTTCTATGAACCTTGCTTTGTGCACTGGGGCACAGTCATGCTGGAATAGAAAAGGGCCATCCCCAAACTACAAAGTTGGAAGCACAGCAATGTCCAAAATGTATTGGCATTCTAAGACATTAAGATTTCCCCTCACTGAAAGGAAGGAGCCTAGCCCAACCCCGGAAAAACTGCCAGATTACCATTATCCCTCCTCCACCAAACTTTACAGACTGTCAAACAGTGAAAGCTCCACAGAATGTCTCCACTGCTCCAAAGTCCAGTGGCGGCGTGCTTTACACCACTTCATCTGACGCTTGGCATTGTACTTTGTGATGTGAGGCTTGCATGCAGCTGCTCGGCCATGTAAACCCATTGCATGATGCTCCTGCCATACAGTCTCATATTAATGCCAGTGGGAGTTTTAAACTTTTCAGCTATGGAATCCGCAGAGCATTGGTGATGTTTACACACCATGCTCCTCAGCACTCAGTGACCCCGCTCTGTAACTTTACGTGGTCTTCTGCTTTGTGGCTGAGTTGCTGCTGTTCCTAAACGCTTCCACTTTCTAATAATACCACTTACTGTTGACCGTGGAATATCTAGCAGGGATGAAATATCACAAACTGACTTTTTGCAAAGTTGGCATCCTATCACAGTACCAAGCTTCAATTCAGGGAGCTCTTCAGAATGACCAATTATTTTCACCTGAATTCAAAAATTAACTTGTGTGTCCCAATACTTTTGTCCGTATAGATAGACCTATCTATCTATTGTATGCGTCCTTTTCCATTTTAATGTTTAAATTGACGTTATGAAGATTTTGGCAAACTGCAATGATCTCGGTGCAAACAAAAACATGTGTTGTCTAAAACTATGATGTATTAATATTAAATCCAGGAAAAAGAATTCACTTGGCTCTTCCTAGCAGTATCTAAAATTCTGCCCTTCTGACCTTGAGAATGAATCAACAATCCCAGCTGTATTCCATTTCATTGTTGGCCAGACATATCATCTTACATTAATCTCGCAAGTTTATACTGCCACCTAGCTGCAAAAGATATAATTACTTAAAAATATAAAATACGTCTTAATCTATCCACAGGAGATGCTGAAATTGGCAGCAATGTCAGTTCATCTAAAATCAACGAAGTCATTGTGAACAATATACTGGAAGAAGCAAAGTGCGATGAACCTGAGGATGTCCAAAAAGCATTAAAACCATCCGAAAAACCTATAGTGGTACAAACAGCAAGCTTAAGTGAATATGCTAGATATGTGTTAAGGACCATTTGCCAACAGGTAAAATACTGACTTTCCTCATTTTAAATCGTTATTTCCTAAGATTTTTAAAAGACTATTAAACCTATTTTTTCAACCCTTTCTTCCTGGGAGGAAGCAAGCTTTAAAAAAAATGTGTCCCTTTACTCCAAAGTAAACCTGACTTGTATCTTGACAGCTCACCCCACTAGTCTAATCGGGGTCAAAATTGTGCAGGGGTCTCTCTCTGCTATTGCAGGGAGAGAGAACCTTGTTTTTTTGTGGGTCTGCTGTTCCCATGTAAAAAAGAGGGTCTCTCTATCACTAGTAGTGTTGAGCGAACCCGGACCGCACTATTCTGGTTCGTACCGGACATTACGGTGTCCGTGCCACGAATCCGAACCCGGACATTTCACTGTATGTCCGTGTTGGAGTTCGAGGTTCGGCTATAAACCGAAAGTCTTTAAACCGAAAGTCATTCGGTTTATAGACTTTCGGTTTATAGAATAGCCAATAGCATTACATGTATTCTATTAATCCGAAAGTCTATAAACAGAACGACATTCGGTTTATAGACTTTCTTTTTATAGAATAGCAATAGCATTACATGTATTCTATAAAACGAAAGTCTATAAACCGAATGTCTTTTGACCTATTCTTATGAATGGGGACTCTATTTCGGTTTATAGAATAGCAATAGCATTACATGTATTACATCTGAGAGTCAAATAGAACCGTCAAATACTGTGCTTACAGCGCACTTTGAAAAATTCTAATTGTTTTGGGTGCTAAATAGTACATTTGCATCTTGCGGTGCACTTCATATCTGAGAGTCAAATAGAACAGTCCAATACTGTGCTTACAGCGCACTTTGAAAAATTCTGGCTACCTCCTCCTCCTCCAGCACCGCTTTCACCTACACCGCCACGGTCACTGCCTCCTCAACCTATGGGTCACTTAGTATAAACTGAAAGAGAATACCCTGCACTCCAACCCTGTCTCAAATGGATAATTCTGTTGATCCTCCTGGCAGCCATGCTTTAGATTTAGATTTATGTTCTTCCAAAGCTAAAATCAAAGATTCCATCTAGTGCTATTTTATGGCTCAGCTGTATTTTTAATTTGTATGTATTTTATGTTTTTTTAAGTTATTTCCCTATCCATATTTTCTTGCAGGGCACTTGTCCTACTCTTACCCACATTTTAATTCCTTTTGCAGCCCTCTAGCCCTTTCCATTACTTTTTTTGAGGGATTTTAGTGGCCAAAAGTCCCTGTCCCCATTGACTTCAATGGGGTCCGTGTTCGGGGTCAAGTCCGGGGTAAAGTATGAGCACGGACCCGGACTTTTTCCGAAGTTCGCTCGAACTTCTCGAACCTGAACATCCAGGTGTCCGCTCAACTCTAATCACTAGCAGACAGGGACATGTGCTAACCTGACTAGACAAACTGCTTCCTATGGAAGCATGGCAGCTACATGTCAGAGGATAGACTGGCATGTACTATCAAAAGTACATGGCACTTTATCCTCATACTAGGGACAACTACTTTTTCATTTGTGCTTTTGTATTAGAAACACAAGTAAAAAAATAATAGTTGTTCTTTAAGTGACATTAGTGCTTATGTCATCTACTTTGTTCTATATACTAAATATATACTAAATACTTGTATTTTACAGGAGTGGGTTGGAGATCACTGTCTAAAGGAACCAGAGAGGTTATGCACAGATAAAGATCTCATTCTGGACCCTGTCCTTTCCAACAAGCAAGCTCGCAAACTGCTGCAGCTCATATGTTATCCTCATGGCGTTAAAGAATCTATAGAAGGAGACAATCTACAGAGACTTCACATTAAGCACATTCTACAGGTAGCATATTGTTCCTCCTGTAGCATTGTGTACCTAAAGGGGTAGTATGCATATCTCTGCTGTGAACAAATGCATTATCCAAGCACCTGTCCTGTTTTTTTTTAGATTGTTATTCTGATGTAAATGCATCATTAAATTCACTTTGACAGAAGAATTATGGTGTTTTTTTTAATAAACTTTAAATTGTTTTTATCCCTTCAGAACCTTGACCAGTGGACTCTGAGACAGTCATGGCTGGAGCTTCAGCTGATGTTGAAGCAATGCATGAAGGAACCTGTTAGTACTTTCTCTCTAGACTCCAGTTAACATTGTATGTAATGGAAATCATGTCTTTATTAAGCTATAGAGTTCTGGGAGCAGCATCACTGAGCCATTCTTGTAATCTATTCTTCTAGGGCTCTAATACCATCGCTGAGATGAACATCCTTTTGGACAACATAGCAAAGGCAACAATAGAAGTGTTCCAACAATCCGCTGAATTGAACAGTAGCTCTAACAACTCTGGGATAAGTCTATTTAATTCAAATTGTGCTGGACACGCAGAAACACATAATACAAGACAGAATGGGAAATCTGCATTCCTGAGGTATTTTAGTTTGGTATTAGATTTATTGTTATTTTTATTTGTTCATATTTGGCGATATTATACAAATATAAAGGCAATAAACAAAGCAAACCTGCATATTAATCAAATTGTAAGTATTCAACAGACTAGGCAATTTCCCATCTCCCTTATACCCTCTCTCCTTCCCTACCCAGACCCAAATAAACACTAAGCTTACGAATTTCACAATAATGGCCTTGACTAAATATAGACTCTTAAACAGAAGTGGTGGAGAGAAAAGTAAATAGAAAAATGAGTGATCGGGGTAAAAATAGAGAAGAAACTAAATATAGTTAGATCTTCCTTCCTTCCCATAAGGTACCCTTTGTCCCTATGTTGACCCTGACATACCATACATTAACCCTATTCCAAAAAAAGGTACACAATAAAGCAGAATAAGAAAATAGAGAGGAAGGCGAGAGACAAGAATAAAGAAAGAAAGACAAACTTTAAGAAGAAAAAAAAGGGGAGACCTGTCTACTCTAACTTACCCTAACTAAATCCCTAAGTTAACCCTTCTCAGACCCTATTGCTTTCTCGATAAAAAAAATGAACTCACTCTCTCCCGACTCTGACCCTATCTGATCCTATTTACACCCTATGCTACTCCAAACTGTTCCACAGAGCGGGAGAAGCAATAAAAAAAAAAGGGAAAGGGGAGAGCGGGACCAAAAAAAAGGAGAATTATATTGATTGCCATATATGCTTAAAGCCAAGACATTTTATATTAGATTACTTATTTTACATTATAAACTACATAATTGAGAATATTGCCTACTACCCCAACCCCGTGTACATTGAAACACCCACACACATCAAAATGAATAAATACATGGATTATAACAATAAATAATTAAATAGGTAGTTTAAAAATAAAAAAATTATTAAAATAAATAAAAATCCCTCTTTTCAAGGTGCAAACAAGCAGTGCCCTTTTCTCTCCCTTCTTTTTGCATTAAAGATCTCGCAACTATGGCCTGGGATTGCGAGAACCTACTTAATTGAGTATGGAACTCTTAGTTAGGAAATGGGGTTTATACTTAGTTCTATTATATACTTCTTAACCGAATCCCATTTTGACCATCTTTCTTTATTCCTTTCCCTATGAATACTATCTTGGTAAATCCGATCTTCTGTCTCTCTTAAGTTATTTACTTTGCTAATTCACACTATTAGAGAGGGGGTACCTTTTTGTTTCCAGTTACAAGCGATCATTTCCTTTGCCAAATTAAGAAGTCTAATTATTAAAGAGTGTCTGAAAGTTTCAAAAGGGACATTAATATGAAGAAGTAATAATAATTCTGGTGTGATCTTAAACTCTAAGTTAAAGTTTTTTTATATATATATATATATAATTCCCTCTATTAGGTTCCATAACGGAGTTAACAATGAGCAATTCCAGAAATTATGCAC
Organism: Pelodytes ibericus; assembly: GCA_036172795.1. Taxonomy (NCBI): domain Eukaryota; kingdom Metazoa; phylum Chordata; class Amphibia; order Anura; family Pelodytidae; genus Pelodytes; species Pelodytes ibericus. The sequence goes on along the minus strand of CM069861.1, from coordinate 160,087,943 downwards.
CAAATCACCCTTTGCTAAATCACATCTCCAACATTTATCACTTATTTCAGGCAAGAATAATTGCAGGTTAGATTGGAATCTATACTATCTTGATAATAGTTTGTATGAAAGTTCTTGTTGTTTGGTGGCTTTAGAGCAGCCTTTAATTAATTACATTTTTGATAGTGAATTCTTTACAGTTTCACTTTGGGCGCAGATAATTTCAAAATTTGTATATGATAGCGGGAATCTAAGTCTAGGTCTAAGGGAGTTAGCAAAGTGGCATAGTTTCAAGTAGAACAAAGTACCTCCTTTCTGAGTCTGTTCTCAGCAGATTCTTACTTGAAAGTAGTTCCCCTGAAGATAGATTGATAATATTGCCTAATCTAATGTTCCCAATTTCTCTAACCCTAGGATTAAAAATGTTTGTACTTCTTAGCTCTGGTAAAAATTCATTATTATTAGTAATGGGAGTGAGCAAACCTGGTATTTTTGCAATCTTCCCCATGTTATCTATTTTAGTCCAGACTTCCATTGTGGGACCTATTGTGGGGTGATCATGCCAAACTATATTATCTCTATTTTGCATCGATGGCAACAAGGATATTTTCCCTTTTATATAATCTTGTTCCAATTCTATCAAAAGTTTGGAGTAAAAGTGGGTCCAATCGAGTATACGAGATAGGTGTACTGCTCGGTAGTAGTTATACATGTCTGGAAGCCCTACTCCCCTTTGTCTCTTGCTCTAACTACATATTGATTTGCTAATCTTGCTAAGCCTTCAAAACAAAATTCAGAAATAATTTTCTAATACTAAGAAAAAATCTTCTAGGAATCTTAATCGGCAGGGTTTGCATCAAGTATAGGATCCTCGGCAAGATGTTCATCAAAATTGCACTAACTCTACCAAACCAGGAGACATTTAAGCTGTTCCAGTGTGACAAATCAGAACTTATTTGGTCAAGGAGAAGAACAAACCATTCCTTAGGGTCCACGCTTAGGAAGACCCCCAAGTATTGCAAAGATGGAAACACAACTTTAAAGTGAAAACTTTTAGATATGTCTATTAGTTCATTCTCATGCAAGTTTCTGTTTAGTATCTCACATTTAGTAGTATTTATCTTAAAGTTAGAATGAGCACTATATTGATTTAATTCGTCAACTATCCCTTTCAAAGATTTTATAGGGTAAGAGACAAATTACGTTTTAATCGTAGTAATACGCGAAATGCGTAAGGTGTGGTCTCTCCCTCAGCACACTGAATGTACCCATGTTGTTTTTTTTGCACAGAATAAAATACCTTTTTTCATTGCATGGAATGTGGAGTGCACCTTATTTTGTTTCTAAGAGACAAATTATAGTGTATTTAGTACATATATATCTTCGTATTACATCGACCAGTAATAGAATAGGGGTTGAAAGAAGCAGGAGCAACATAGGGGGTTATATTTACTTCAAATGAATTGCAATAAAATAGTAAGCCAAGGACTAGTAAAGGACCCATCTCTATTTCCACAGTTGCCACCAACCCTGCAGAGTCTTCTACCAGTGTTAGGCTCAGTTAGGCCCAACTCTTATTTAGTTTATAACATGTAATGTACATTTATTCAGAGTTAATGCTAGGGCTAACTGAACCCATTAAAAGGAGAGGCAGTCCCTCCCAGTAATAACCTTGTGCAAATTAGTGATTTTTACAGGTGCTGTAGTCGGGAGGTTTAGCTACATGAAAAACCTGCAGAAGACGGCATGAACATGCGGATATTTGTGTAAATAAAAGTATTGCTAGAAACAGCAATTTGATGATGCTAGTATGGTCTATTTCAGTTCTAGTAATAAACTTGAACCATATATTAGACTCAAAGTCAGACAAGGAAGTAAATACTTTAATAAAACTTCTCATACATATAGCAAATATGATTGCTAGCTCACTGATGTTTTGCAGTAGACTTTTAAAATTGTGCTTCTGGTTTGATAATATATAGATTCTTTGAACCAAAATTACTTACCTACCTTACTCTTGCATATAATCTTTTGTACATATTGGGGGTATGTATTGCCCTGTGCAGGTGTTGTGGCAATGTGTACATATTGGGTGGATATATTGATCCAGCACCCATATTGCACTCACACGACTTACCCCAGCTCACAGAACGTAGCCCAGCTCCCAGAAGGAACCCAGAACTTAGCCCCACCACCCAGATTGCGCTCACGGGACTTGCCCCGGCACCAGGGACTTTGCCCAGCACCTGCTCTTCCTTCCCATGTCTGTCTGTCTCTCTCCTCTCCCCCATGTATGTCTTTCCTCTACCCCGTTTCTGTCTCTCCTCTCCTCCCCAATCATGTTTCATTTGACCAGTATCATATCTTTTTAGCTCTTCTGAACGTCGAGGTGTCTGGCTCGTTGCACCTCTCATCGCTAAGCTACCTACCTCTGTTCAAGGAAGAGTGTTGAAGGCAGCAGGAGAAGAACTGGAAAAGGGCCAGCATTTAGGATCCTCCTCCAAAAAAGAAAGAGATAGACAAAAACAGAAAAGGTAAGTCATAAATCATTCATATGTAAAACATAAAGCACATCTGAAATGACATCCTAACCATAGACACAGTGCTACAAATCAGATAATGTGCTGGTTTATGATTAGAAAGTTTGCTTAAATGTAATTCTGATTAAATAAAAGGAAATGGATACTCTTTATTGTAATGTTAGATAATGAGAAGGATAAATCTGCTCAACTGCAGTTCATCCTGTGTGTCTTCTTTTACTGTGTTATTTCTTACTGTGATATTTATTGCTGTTTCTCCTATATAGCATGTCTCTTTTGAGTCAGCATCCATTTCTTTCTTTGGTTCTCACCTGTCTAAAAGGACAGGATGAGCAACGAGAGGGCCTGCTAACATCACTACAAAACCAAGTAAACCAGGTAAAGACATGTCATAGGACAAAATAGTGTGCAAGTAATGCTAGGCAATGCCTTTTTCAGCCTTCTGGCACTCAAAGGGTTTAGCTGGTTAGCCATAATGTATTATGTATTGTACACCCATATGCATACTGCCACATCCCTTAAATATAATGCTGTAATCAGCACAAACTTGAAAGTGCCCCCAGACAGGTTTTGAGGATTTTCTAGAAAAATGGCAATAATATTTTAGAAAGGCTGAGATACTGATTACCAGTCTGGTGTCCATGGAAGAAGATACTAAAAACCACTACTACTGGGGATTCCACAGAATGAATGAAACTAGACAATTTTATATGACAATTTGCATCTAATTTATTAGGATCATCATTTAGATTGATTTGAAATTTCCTAAATTATATGCTACTATTTATGTATTTGAAATTGGTGTTATCTCCAAATTCTCTAACAGACTAAAATAAAACATGTAAAATAAAAGGCAAAAAAAGTTAAGCTTTTCACATTTAATAAAAAAAAAGTCTAAAATTATTATAAAACTTTTAGGAATTCAGAGCTCCGATGCCATGTGCATTTTCATAAAAGGTTAATTTTGTATTTGACCAATTTTCAATACACATAGATAATAAATGACTATAGTCAGCTTTGTATATAGTTCAGTGAGTGCCAACCATTCTCCAGAGGGCATCCATCACTGGTCTAGTACATCAACCAAGCATTAAACAAATATCACTGTAATGCTAATTTTAATGTTTCTTAAATACAAGTTCTTATTTGTGAGACTAAATACAGATTTTAATCGAGATTCACACTATTGAAATGTTGGCATTTAGATTCTAAGTAACTGGAGAGAGGAGAAATATCAGGATGATGTGAAAGCCAGACAGATGATGCACGAGGCTTTACAACTCAGGCTCAACTTGGTAAGATTGATCTTCTGTTTTATATCTTTTATATATCAAGTTTTTCTTCCTTTTTTCTTCAACCTTAACTGTATCTCATTACTACCGGAAAAGTTCCACATGGCAGGACTGTTTGTGTGGTGTTGGATCTCATGTAACATTCATTGCTGGTATGTCAGGAATTGCACAATGTGCTGTAAATATAGATCAAGGCTATGACCTATATCATTGGCTAATATATAATGTCTATTTAAGTAGCCAGACAGAAGAATGACCTGTTGATCGTTAGGCTGAGTAAGTAGACCTATAAACTGCTCATAAATTGCTTTTCAAAATATTTATTGGCTCATTCTTTATTGTATCTACATATTCAGTGTATCGTGACAAATGAACCACTTTAATTAAATGTAGATATTCAACCATAGTGTCAGACTACAGACTTTAATGTAAATACAATCTATATCTAATATTCCATTTGAGTAATATCCTATCTCAGAAATAAATGCAGTACGTTTTTGTAAATTTATGATACCATTAAAGGATTCAAACTAGTGATTATTAAAACACAAGTTAATTAGCATTTGTATATCTCTTGTAAAAGACTAGCAATACTAGAAAGAGAAGCGCACAAAAAAGGCATAAAAAATATTCAGTAGTGCAGCTGTAATAACTAATTACATTCAATACATAAAGAGATCAAAACATGTTAGATCATCAAGCTAAAGTTTCTCAAAACTACATAAAAACACCTGTCTTAGATGTAAAAGACTAGAAGAAAAATGATTACACAAACCATTTCTGAATGAATATTGCTTATTTATCAATTAACGTTTTAACCTATTCACAATGCCTTAACCATTTTCATCACTATGATAAAGCATAAAGCAAAACAAAATACACAAAAAGGGAGAAAATAGTAGTTACATTTTCACCACAACCAGTGAAATGCATATCTCCCCTGGTGCAAAATCCCTATTCAGATTACACTAGACTGTGCCTGTATTTGTCATCTGTTTGTGCTCTAATGCTGATGTCAGTACTATTGACATCTGTATATATGTTGTACATATATTATATAGTTAGACACTCAGACACTCAGCTGAAAATGTATCCTTTTATTAGCCCAGATTATTGGATACACGTTACACACGTGGAAAAAGAACAGTGATTTTTATCTTTGTAATATTTAATGTGTCTTTGATTGTGTTCGATTGTTATTTTGCATGATTTTTTGGCATATTTCGGTTCCCCAAACTCATAAACAATAAATGTTTTTATTTAATATTTGAATTTGCATGATCTCTACAGTTATATATTTCACGTTCCTTTCCCAAAGGTTGGGGGCATGTTCGACACAGTACAGAGGAGCACACAGTGGACTGCAGATTGGGCAATTTTACTTCTTCAGATAATTACATCCGGCACAGTTGACATGCAAACAAATAAGTAAGTATTACAAACTACAGACCATATCTTAATCAGGGAAGCATACATGTTTCATACATGTTTTTCTACTAATTTGCCAGCAGAGGGAGTACTAGGTTCAATGTGCCTTTCATGGAACTGTAGTAAAACTTGTGTAAATGCAGAATGAACTTAATTACTAGCTTGTCATTCTATAATAGCTTATTTATCTTTAATTAATATTTTTTCACATAAAGTTTGTATTGTAAAGTAAAAAAATTATTTAAACATATGTATTAACTTTTTGGCATATTGCTATTATTCAGTAGTATGCACTCATAGTATGTGTCGAGCAGGCCCGGACTGGGACAAAAAATAGGCCCGGGCATTTAAGACTGAGCAGCCCATTTTTATATGCCAGGATATTGCCCCCAATATGCCAGGATATTGCCCCCAATATGCCAGGATATTGCCCCCAATATGCCATGTAATATGCCAGGATATTGCCCCCAATATGCCAGGATATTGCCCCCAATATGCCATGTTATATGCCAGGATATTGCCCCCAATAAACCATGTTATATGCCAGGATATTGCCCCCAATATGCCAGGATATTGCCCCCAATATGCCATGTTATATGCCAGGATATTGCCCCCAATAAACCATGTTATATGCCAGGATATTGCCCCCAATATGCCAGGATATTGCCCCCAATATGCCATGTTAAATGCCAGGATATTGCCCCCAATATGCCATGTTATATGCCAGGATATTGCCCCCAATAAACCATGTTATATGCCAGAATATTGCCCCCAATATGCCATGTAATATGACTAGATATTGCCCCCAATATGCCATGTTATATGCCAGGATATTGCCCCCAATATGCCATGTTATATGCCAGGATATTGCCCCCAATAAACCATGTTATATGCCAGAATATAGCCCCCAATATGCCATGTAATATGCCAAGATATTGCCCCCAATATGCCATGTTATATGCGAAGATATTGCCCCCAATATGCCATGTTATTTGCCAGGATATTGCCCCCAATAAACCATGTTATATGCCAGGATATTGCCCCCAATATGCCAGGATATTGCCCCCAATATGCCATGTTATATGCCAGGATATTGCCCCCAATAAACCATGTTATATGCCAGGATATTGCCCCCAATATGCCAGGATATTGCCCCCAATATGCCATGTTATATGCCAGGATATTGCCCCCAATATGCCATGTTATATGCCAGGATATTGCCCCCAATATGCCAGGATATTGCCCCCAATAAAGCATGTTATATGCCAGGATATTGCCCCCAATAAACCATGTTATATGCCAGGATATTGCCCCCAATATGCCAGGATATTGCCCCCAATATGCCATGTTATATGCCAGGATATTGCCCCCAATATGCCATGTTATATGCCAGGATATTGCCCCCAATAAACCATGTTATATGCCAGAATATTGCCCCCAATATGCCATGTAATATGCCAAGATATTGCCCCCAATATGCCATGTTATATGCCAGGATATTGCCCCCAATATGCCATGTTATATGCCAGGATATTGCCCCCAATAAACCATGTTATATGCCAGAATATAGCCCCCAATATGCCATGTAATATGCCAAGATATTGCCCCCAATATGCCATGTTATATGCCAGGATATTGCCCCCAATATGCCATGTAATATGCCAAGATATTGCCCCCAATATGCCATGTTATATGCCAGGATATTGCCCCCAATAAACCATGTTATATGCCAGGATATTGCCCCCAATATGCCAGGCTATTGCCCCCAATATGCCATGTTATATGCCAGGATATTGCCCCCAATAAACCATGTTATATGCCAGGATATTGCCCCCAATATGCCAGGATATTGCCCCCAATATGCCATGTTATATGCCAGGATATTGCCCCCAATATGCCATGTTATATGCCAGGATATTGCCCCCAATAAACCATGTTATATGCCAGAATATTGCCCCCAATATGCCATGTAATATGCCAAGATATTGCCCCCAATATGCCATGTTATATGCCAGGATATTGCCCCCAATATGCCATGTAATATGCCAAGATATTGCCCCTAATATGCCATGTTATATGCCAGGATATTGCCCCCAATAAACCATGTTATATGCCAGGATATTGCCCCCAATATGCCATGTTATATGCCAGGATATTGCCCCCAATATGCCAGGATATTGCCCCCAATAAACCATGTTATATGCCAGAATATTGCCCCCAATATGCCATGTAATATGCCAAAATATTGCCCCCAATAGGCCATGTTATATGCCAGGATATTGCCCCCAATATGCCATGTAATATGCCAAGATATTGCCCCCAATATGCCATGTTATATGCCAGGATATTGCCCCCAATAAACCATGTTATATGCCAGGATATTGCCCCCAATATGCCAGGATATTGCCCCCAATATGCCATGTTATATGCCAGGATATTGCCCCCAATATGCCATGTTATATGCCAGGATATTGCCCCCAATATGCCAGGATATTGCCCCAATAAACCATGTTATATGCCAGAATATTGCCCCCAATATGCCATGTATTATGCCAGGATATTGCCCCCAATATGCCATGTTATTGCCCCCAATATGCCATGTATTATGCCAGTATATTGCCCCCAATATACCATGTTATTGCCCCCAATATGCCATGTATTATGCCAGGATATTGCCCCCAATATGCCATGTATTATGCTAGGATATTGCCCCCAATATGCCAGGATATTGCCCCCAATATGCCATGTTATATGCCAGGATATTGCCCCCAATAAACCATGTTATATGCCAGAATATTGCCCCCAATATGCCATGTAATATGCCAAGATATTGCCCCCAATATGCCATGTTATATGCCAGGATATTGCCCCCAATATGCCATGTTATATGCCAGGATATTGCCCCCAATAAACCATGTTATATGCCAGAATATAGCCCCCAATATGCCATGTAATATGCCAAGATATTGCCCCCAATATGCCATGTTATATGCCAGGATATTGCCCCCAATATGCCATGTAATATGCCAAGATATTGCCCCCAATATGCCATGTTATATGCCAGGATATTGCCCCCAATAAACCATGTTATATGCCAGGATATTGCCCTCAATATGCCAGGCTATTGCCCCCAATATGCCATGTTATATGCCAGGATATTGCCCCCAATAAACCATGTTATATGCCAGGATATTGCCCCCAATATGCCAGGATATTGCCCCCAATATGCCATGTTATATGCCAGGATATTGCCCCCAATATGCCATGTTATATGCCAGGATATTGCCCCCAATAAACCATGTTATATGCCAGAATATTGCCCCCAATATGCCATGTAATATGCCAAGATATTGCCCCCAATATGCCATGTTATATGCCAGGATATTGCCCCCAATATGCCATGTAATATGCCAAGATATTGCCCCTAATATGCCATGTTATATGCCAGGATATTGCCCCCAATAAACCATGTTATATGCCAGGATATTGCCCCCAATATGCCATGTTATATGCCAGGATATTGCCCCCAATATGCCAGGATATTGCCCCCAATTAACCATGTTATATGCCAGAATATTGCCCCCAATATGCCATGTAATATGCCAAAATATTGCCCCCAATAGGCCATGTTATATGCCAGGATATTGCCCCCAATATGCCATGTAATATGCCAAGATATTGCCCCCAATATGCCATGTTATATGCCAGGATATTGCCCCCAATAAACCATGTTATATGCCAGGATATTGCCCCCAATATGCCAGGATATTGCCCCCAATATGCCATGTTATATGCCAGGATATTGCCCCCAATATGCCATGTTATATGCCAGGATATTGCCCCCAATATGCCAGGATATTGCCCCAATAAACCATGTTATATGCCAGAATATTGTCCCCAATATGCCATGTATTATGCCAGGATATTGCCCCCAATATGCCATGTTATTGCCCCCAATATGCCATGTATTATGCCAGTATATTGCCCCCAATATACCATGTTATTGCCCCCAATATGCCATGTATTATACCAGGATATTGCCCCCAATATGCCATGTATTATGCCAGGATATTGCCCCCAATATGCCAGGATATTGCCCCCAATATGCCATGTTATATGCCAGGATATTGCCCTTAATAAACCATGTTATATGCCAGGATATTGCCCCCAATATGCCATGTTATATGCCAGGATATTGCCCCCAATATGCCAGGATATTGCCCCCAATAAACCATGTTATATGCCAGAATATTGCCCCCAATATGCCATGTAATATGCCAAGATATTGCCCCCAATATGCCATGTTATATGCCAGGATATTGCCCCCAATATGCCATGTAATATGCCAAGATATTGCCCCCAAGATGCCATGTTATATGCCAGGATATTGCCCCCAATAAACCATGTTATATGCCAGGATATTGCCCCCCAATATGCCAGGATATTGCCCCCAATATGCCATGTTATATGCCAGGATATTGCCCCCAATATGCCATGTTATATGCCAGGATATTGCCCCCAATATGCCAGGATATTGCCCCCAATAAACCATGTTATATGCCAGAATATTGCCCCCAATATGCCATGTATTATGCCAGGATATTGCCCCCAATATGCCATGTTATAGCCCCCAATATGCCATGTATTATGCAGGATATTGCCCCCAATATGCCAGGATATTGCCCCCAATAAACTATGTTATATGCCAGAATATTGCCCCCAATATGCCATGTATTATGCCAGGATATTGCCCCCAATATGCCATGTTATTGCCCCCAATATGCCATGTATTATGCCAGGATATTGCCCCCAATATGCCAGGATTTGCCCCCAATATGCCATTTAATATGCCAGGATATTGCCCCCAATATGCCATGTTATATGCCAGGATATTGCCCCTTAGTATGCTCGTTATGCCACCCTCCTCCCCCTTCCCCAGACCCCAGCACTTACCTTGTTCCTGCTCTGTCCCCCGGTGCTCTGAAGCTGCGTGGCTGTGAGGGAAGCGTTGTGAGCTTCCCTCCAGCCGCGCGGAACAATAAAGTTTGTTTGAAAAAAAAGTTCCAACACACTTTATTGACCGCGCGGCTGGAGGGGAGCTCACAACGCTTCCCTCGCAGCCACGCAGCTTCAGAGCACCGGGGGACAGAGCAGGAACGAGGTAAGTTTTTGTTTTTTTTGCTCTGCTGGGATCTTCCCCGCCGGCCTCGGCCCATGGCCACCGCGGCCCACCGGGCATTTGCCCTGTGTGCCCGATGGCCAGTCCGGGCCTGGTGTCGATCCACCAAAGTAGATGAAAGAATGGTTCCAAGTATTTTCGCGCATGCTTATTTCAAATCTAAACAGGTACTCAATCTATATATATATATATATATATATATATATATATAAATAAATAAATAAATATATATATATATATATATATATATATATATGTATTTTAGTTTGACTCTCTCTAATATCTGCATTAATTGAAATCAGTCTTTGAGACTTTGATGTTAAAAGAAATAAAACCCATTACAATTCCAAATCTTTTTAGGAATAATTGTGGAAATTCTCAAACATGCCCAGAAAATGCAGGTCTAGTCAAAAGGCCCAGTAATAATGCAGAAAGAAAACACAATTAACTCTTTTACTCTTGTCACTTGTCAGTTCACTTAATTTGACATTTTAGTGAATAGACCCACTGTCTAGTATACAGGTGTAAATGAAATACTTAAAGGCCCTGAGGATAAACTGGCATTTACGTTTAATGGTACATGCCAGCTTATCTTCTGACTGGCAGCCATTATGGTTTCCTGAGAAGCTAATAGCCAACTAACGCTCACTACAGTTGAGAGACCCTCGTTTTTGCATGGCATATATGTATATTTTAAGGGGAAATATTCTTGAATATGTGAGGCAGAGGGGAAAGGAATAAATCAGTTAAAATTAATTGGAAAGGGGGAAAGAGATTGACTAGGAGAGAGCAAGACAACAGCGAGAAAATAAAAAAGTAGGATTAGAGCCGGGGCAGCTGGGTCGAGAATCCTGGTGAGAGGAGGAGAGAGCCATGGGAAGGGTTCAGAAATCACTATATGTGCACCTGATTTTAAAGCATTCACTCAAGTTCAAGTTTGGTGAAAAATGATACTTGTGGTCTCAACCACCTCGGAGGTCGAGCTCGACTTTGTCTTAAAAATCAAATTTCTTCCATATTGGCATTAATGCCCTGTACTTTGTCGACGGGGGTCAAGTTTGCTTTACTGAATAGGTGAAGGTGATTGACTTGCATTTTTTTCTCTTGGTTAAGGCTTTCCCACTTGATACAGCTTGTTATCATTTGTCTATGAGCAACGATTTAAAAAAATATGTTTTCCTCTTGCAGTGAATTATTCACAACTGTTCTGGATATGCTGGGGGTCTTAATAAATGGAACCTTGGTGTCTGATCTCACCAGTATCTCTCAAGGTGGTTCAGAGGAAAACAAAAGAGCTTATATGAACTTAGTGAAAAAGTTAAAGGTGAGATCTGAAGCTGTAGCCTCATGTGGCATATTTTAACAGAGGGAAATACTGGACTATCTAGGGTTAAACAATGTATATGTATTCTCATACAAAACCTCTTTAAATCTGTACATTGCTCTTATTTTTATGGTAATTCTGCTGTTTACAAGGTAGTTAAATTATTAGCCAGACCATGCCCTGCAAACAAAAGTAAGAATCAGGGCTACTTAATCAAAAAGTTTAATAAAAAAGAATTATAAGATACAGATAAAATGTACTTTATTATAACTCAATCGAATTATTTAATATTATTTTACCAAACTTTTTAGAATTATCATTATGCTGCTGGTGAACGTAATCAGTATATCATTTACGATCCAGGTAGACTAAAGTTAATTATGGAAGATTTGTGACTGTAGAATATTACTCTTACATAACTAAGATACATGTTTTATTGCTGTGGAGCTCTGTGATGTATTCATGTGCACCGCTCATTGCAGTCAGTTTTACTGCTGTGGGGCTGTATGATATGCATTGCACATTACTGTAAGTTCTATTGCTACAGAGCTCTGAGGTACATTTATACAAACTACAGACATTTTATCACTGTGGGATCCTGGGATACACTTAACCCCTTTGCGACAATGGACGTGTCAGGCACATCCAGCCGTGAAATGCGTTGCGGACAATGGACGTGCCTGACATGTCCAGCGGTGAAATGAGTGGTTTTCGCGATCAACTATTGCAAAAACCATTCTGATCTTATATGGCTGTGCCCTCTTGTGGTCAGCGCTTCGGAAGTGAAAAAAATTCACTTGCCCCTAGAGGTAGTCAGCAACATTGCAATAAAAAAATGACTTAATTAGCTTAAATCTAGGGTTAGCAGCTAGGGTTACAATTAAATTAGGGTTAGCATAAGGGATAAGGTAACAATTAAAATTAATATATATTAAGGGTTAGAGTTGGGGTTAAATTTGGGTTAGGGTTAAATTTAGGGTTCGGATTGGGGTCAAAAGGTCAATATAGAAAAAAACAAAAAACACTATTTATGGTTTTTGTCCCATAACTCGCAAAAAACTGCAAAAAAACGTGGAAACAAGCATTTCTGCATTCGGGACAACATTTCGAAACTATTTAAACAGAGTCTTTTTTAATGATTGTATTTGTGTAAATTATATTTTAGGTCAAAGTTAGAAATAGTAATTTTATTTTTAATTTTATTTTTTTATTTTTTCATCATATTTTATGATTTTTTTGGTAGTAAATTATACGATATGATGAACATAATGGTATCTAGTGAAAGCCCTTCTTATGACGATAAAAACAACATAACATTTGTGTGGGTGCAGTTTGTGAGAAAGACGAAAATTACAGCTAAACACAAACACCCCAGAAATGTAAAGGGCAAACAGCCCTTGTCATTAAGGGTAATTCAAGGTCAAAATGTCCTTTTTGATCAGTATATCTTTTAACTTGCTAATGAGGGAACATCTGCAGTGACTTCACAAACCAGGCCATAAATATACTTTTTTTTTTCAATCACCATCACTTCTTGGTGTCTGGCATTTGTCATCTATAGGAAGGGAAATTTGATCATTCTGACCCCACTTTTGGGTTGTAAATGATAATCCAAAAAAGAGCTGCTCTTAACTCAGTTATGCAAAATGGCTTTTATTCTTTGTTGCAACCAACTATCTCTAGAAAGGACCTATTCCCAGTCAGCGAGTAACAATAAGGGCATAATGGTCTCAAACTTATGGAGAGTATAGTGTTGTGTGAAATTATTGTTCATGAAGTTACACAAATACACTTCAGAATTTTGCACTAAGGTTGAGTTCCTATTGACTTTAGCACAACTTACTAAGAACTAGACCTGCACATTTGGTAATGGTAACATTCAACCACTTTCCACAGAATATTGTAGTTTATTATTCAGTTGGCCAAGGTATTATTCTAAGTTCTAGAACTACCTCCAGTAGAAATGTAACATGCTTCATGTTTGATGTGAAAACAAACAATGACCTGGCCATAACTATCTGCTTATTCACCTGATCACTTTGTCTGAGAAGTTCCTAGGTTTCTTCCACTAAATCTCCTGTATATCTGTTCTTTGCATTGGCCACCATTCTACACTTAACATCATAATGGCTTATTGCTATACCTTCCGCAGTGTAGTATGTATGAACATGACTCAGAAGCTAATGCTCAGTGTAACTCAGGTTCACTCGGCAGTGCCACTCACTCCTCACTAATTCTAACCTAGCTTACCCACCCAGCATGACTTAGAGATGTCTATTAAATATCTAATTATCTAAAAGTCTGGATTTTGGCTGCTTGCGGGTAGTCCAGGTTATAAAAAAAAGCAAGTAATCCTTCATGTATAAGTGCAGAGAAAATCATTTATTTAATCTATAAATAGGACAAAAAGGGGCTTTCAGCTGCTGAACTGCTCTTACTCAAAGGCCTAGTTTGTTTTACCACGGACAACATGCAAGCAGCCAACATCCAGACTTTGACATAATTATATTTGTGGTGGTAAGTTGGTAACACCAGCTGCCAGTTGAGCCCGAAAAATGGGGAAAGCGACTTGGACTTCGATACTTTTATTTTAAAGACATCTAATTTGACATGTCAAAGGCATTTGTGGCCCAGAGTGAAGAGCATCTCACCAAAAGATAATGTCCTCTAGTTTTAGTACTTTGTTTTTATTAAAACCATACTTCCTTTTAGTATCTTCTCGATATTTGCAAATTGTGCAATATTAAACGAAATAATCATCCTAAAATACCTAAAACTTTATCTACCACAACTTCCTAAATGTAATCAAGTTCATAATAATTGTTTTTCTACTAAAATTGTCTTTCTAAAAAATATGTAAAAAGCCATGCTTTTAGTGTCGCATGAATCTTACTCAGCTGCATTCTTTATCAAATGTGCTTTTATTTATGTTAATCTGAGATAAATAAAGTATAGTAATTATTAGTTTGGGGACAAAGTTAATCTTGTCAAGTTAGTGAACAGTTGAACTTTGATTTGTGGATGAGATAGTTTTTGTCATGTTTTTCTTGTTTGTCTGTATTAACAGAAAGAACTTGGTGATAAACGGTCAGAGAGTATTGACAAAGTCCGACAGCTGCTTCCATTGCCAAAACAGACCTGTGATGTCATCACATGTGAACCAATGGGGTCTTTGATTGACACGAAAGGGAACAAGATTGCTGGTTTTGATTCTATTGATAAAAAACAGGCAAGAGTGAATGTTTGATTAAAGTGGATAATTATGGTTCCTTGAAATGTGTAATTAGGAAATGTTCCATATCATTGCACAAGTTCTGTCCCTCTCTTCCCCTACTTTTCTTTTTAGGCTCCCCTTTGAACATGGGAAAATTATGCTTGTGTGCTCTTTATATATCTACCACTTTCTACCCTGGTTTGTATGCAGTAATCTTCTTACCTTCAAAATCAAACAAAATGTTTCTCCTAAAAAGCTGAATATTAATCTTGCTCTGCAGTATAGAGAAAAGGATTGAAAAACCCACAGGGATGTATTTATATTATAGTTGCGTGATATGTGTTGGCAGCAAAATATGGATAGTTATATAGTTATCTTGAAAGAAGGTAGCCATTTTCCAGCCTCCTGCTTTCACATGTGTATGTTTGCTATTGTATTCATTTTATGTTTGTACAGACAAAGTGAATCCACCAGCACATATGTTTATAATATAATTGAATTATGTTGACTTTCTTTCTGTATGATATATTTTCATGCAATTGATTATTCTGAAACAGGGCCTACAGGTTTCAACTAAACAGAAGGTCTCCCCATGGGATTTGTTTGAAGGCCACAAAAGCCCAGCTCCTCTCTCTTGGGCCTGGTTTGGAACAGTGCGTGTGGATAGGAAAGCAATAAAATATGAAGAGCAACATCACCTTCTCCTGTATCACACACATCCAAGGCCAAAGCCTCCAAGTTACTACCTTGAGCCATTACCCCTTCCACCAGAAGAAGAGGAAGAAGAAGATGAACCTGAAACTCCAGTGTCTATGGAGCCTGAAGGAAAAACATCTGACCTTGCAGAACAAGGGAAAATGGTGACTGATGAAGAAAAAAAAGCAAAAGGAAGAAAGCGCAAGACAAAGACCAACCCACGAACAGACGTATGTTACAGTTTAATTTTTTTGCAGATGTGAGTGTTTGTTTAATTCACACCAGACATCTTGAAAGTTCTATAAAGAGCTAACCACAGTTTTCTTTGAGATATTTTTGTTTATGTAATCAAAGTCTTTATATCCTTTGAAGAGCATCTCACCATATAAAAAAAAAAAAAAACACGATTGCAGTCATTAAAGTGGGAACAACTTGATTCTTTTTTCTTTAAAGAAATGATGCAACCCTATAGTATGTTTCAAAGTCCTTGCTGGTGCTCTTAATGTGGTACATGAATGATAATTAACACATTTGCCTAAGAAAAAAGAAACTCTTTTCACTAACGTGTGTTTTTACAGCAGGGAATCTAAATAAAAAATATCTGCCAGTCCAGCAGTTGCAACTCCCATCATGATTAACCAACCATACCGTCTTTCAGCTGTCAGCTCTGACGAATTATATAAATATGTTTTGTAACATGTACCGTATGTTACATGCTCAGGAATGTTCATACTTGTGCAGAAAGGTAGAGAGATTCCAGAGACCCTGCTATATATCTCTTTGACACATGCATCAGATTACACCTCCCTTAACTCTCTATGTGCCTGTATTCAAATCACAGACATATTACTCAGCCTGAGGCAAGGAATGAAAAGCATTTGATAGAAATATATGTGAAAACCACAAACACCCAAATCATTTTGTAATGTAATAATCTGATTATTGGCCGCAATAAGAAACAGAGGCAGACCTTGATTTCAGACAAAAAGATCCAACAGGCAAAATATGTGCAATCTGAGACATTATCATTAAAAGGGTTAGTACCATGTTAGTCATGGAAAAATAGGAAACAAGTCAAATTAAAATGATAATATTTATTGCCTGAGAGTTTGGTTGCAAGCTTGCAAGACCAAGTTGTTATGTCCCTTCTTCAGGCATCCAGAGGATAAAACAAAATATTGTAACTACAAAGCACAGTTCACAGCCTAATAATAAGGCACAATTAACACAGGAGTATTTAAAAGAAGTTTCTCAGCATTAAATTAGCCTGGCTTGTATAGATCTAATAGATACATTAATTTCCGTCAGAGCATCCTAGATCAGTCTACTCCCTGGTTAAGGGGGCTATAAAATCATTTGACACGTGCCAGATACAAGATGGTATCAAATGTTTTTTTTTTCTATTATGCAGAAATAAGTTAATTGCAGTAAACCAGTATTTGATAAAAGATTATTAAATTGTAAGATTAAATACTGGGAGATAAAGTCACTGCCTCTGTTAAAGCCAGTGATTAAGGCATTATACTGGCATATATGTTCTCCCTCTGGGTGCAATCCCATTAGTACCAAAAGCTTCCCATCCTAAATGCTGTGTCCAGGTTGTCAGAAATGCAATCCAACAGGTGATTAATAATATATGGGAATTAAGTCATGAAACAAGTGCTAGCCTGGAGGCAGGGGGCATGTCCTGTGGCCCGTTTTTGTGCTCCCATTGGGGAAAGCGATAGAGGAAGGAGTAGGAGGCAGGTCTCTCCACTACTAGGTCCAACCAGAGGAGGGTGGCTACCTGTTGAGTGGTGGGTGGGATCAGTAACTTGGCAGGCTATATAACAGCTAAGCACTGCTCATTCAGTACTCTCTCATTTTCCAGCTGGTGGTGTTAGTAATTGCTGTGTTCGCTGTTCCTACCTTCATTCCCTTATCCCTTCTATATATATATTGATTCTACCAGCTTCTGACATTTTGGCTTGCTTCCTGGACTCCGCATTCCTCTCTGCCCTTGACCTCGGCCTGCCTGTTACCACTCTTTAACCCAGGGGTGGGCAATTAATTTTTACCGGGGGCCGCATGAGCAACCCGAGCACTGCTGGAGGGCCACATCGACAATATTTCAATTCAATTTTGCTCAATATCTGTCTCTCCCCGTACCCTCATGTCTGTCTCTCTCTCTCCCCATTCCCTCATGTCTGTCTCTCTCTCCACTCATGCTCCATGTCTCTCTCCACTCATGCTCCATGTCTCTCTCTCTTTCCATTCATGCTCCATGTCTGTCTCTCTCTCGCCACTCATACCCCATGTCTGTCTCTCTCTCGCCACTCATACCCCATGTCTGTCTCTCTCTCACCACTCATACCCCATGTCTGTCTCTCTCTCGCCACTCATACCCCGTGTCTGTCTCTCTCTCACCACTCATACCCCATGTCTGTCTCTCTCTCGCCACTCATACCCCATGTCTGTCTCTCTCTCGCCACTCATACCCCATGTCTGTCTCTCTCTCACCACTCATACCCCATGTCTGTCTCTCTCTCGCCACTCATACCCCATGTCTGTCTCTCTCTCGCCACTCATACCCCATGTCTGTCTCTCCCCTCATCCCTTATATCTTTTTCCATCTCTATCTTTCTGTTCCCCATGCTGGTCTCTTGTACACACAGTCATACATAAACACACCTAGTCACACAAACACAGTTACACACTTAGTCACCCTCACAGACATACATTTACACAAACACCCTTATACACACTGTCACACATACATAAATACACACAGTCATACATAAATACACACAGTCACACAAACACAATTACACACTTAGTCACCCTCACAGACATACATTTACACAGACACCCTTATACACACCGTCACACATACATAAATACACACACAGCCACCTTTACACACCGGATTAAGGGTTGAACTTGATGGACTTGTGTCTTTTTTCAACCTAAATTACTATGTTACTATGTTAGGATTGCCCCCTCTCTCTGGAACTCCCTTCCCCGGAGCATCCAGCTCTCTCCCTCGTTTTCAAACTTTAAAAAGTCCCTCAAAACTCATCTCTTTAGAGAGGCTTACTACCCAACCTAGCTGGAACACACACTCCCTCTTTGACCTATCCCACCTAATGCCTCCCATCCACTCTACTGTTACTACAACTTCAATCCCTCTGACCTCTTCAATCCCTTAATTGTGTCATGGACCCCATTCCCTCTAGATTGTAAGCTTACGAGCAGGGTTCTCTACCTCATGTACCAGTCTGTACTAGTTTGTCTAAATTAGTATGTAGTTCCTTTCTTTGCTCTGTACCAAGCGCTTCGAGAATTGGTGGCGCTGTACAAATAAATGTTAATGTTAATGTACACTTGCACAGACACTCATGTACATACACTTACACAGACAGTAACACACACATAGTTATACACATTGACACACACATACACACTTATACACATTCACACACACTTCCACAGACACTTCCTTTCTTTTTTTATTTTAACCCCCCCAAACTGTTATTACCTAATCCTCCTTGTTAATGCAAGCACAGCACAACGGGGGAAAGCTCCGCCCCCGTCGCGTTCTGTGATTGGCTGCAGGGAGGAGGACGTTCTCTATGGTGTCTTGGCAGATACCCTAGAGAACGTCCTCCTCCCTGAAGCAGCCAATCACAGAACGCGACGGAGGCAGAGCTTACACCCGTCGCGCTGTGCTTGGATTAACAAGGAGGAGGATGGCAGGGAGAGAGCTCCCTGCTACAGCGCCTCTCCTCTCTTGCGCCTGGGCGCGGTGCACCCGCCCAGGATCGGCCCTGCCTCACGCGGGCCGGACAGGGACGCACAAAGGGCCCGATGTGGCCCGTGGGCCGTAAGATGCCCAGGTCTGCTTTAACCGTATCTGCCTGCCCTGACCCGCTGGACAGAATCATACCTTGTCTTGCCTACACCCCTAGTTGCTTCTGGTGGCTCACAAACTGTGTTTTTCTACTCAGCTGAAACCCTTTGCTTCTCCATTGCCTGCCACTTTACTGCATCCCACGGGGTTTTCCCTGTGGTATGCTCCCTGCTATGAGTTATGACAGGAATATTGTTCAGAGTCTTTCATCTGTGTGTTACATTTTTGGAGTTCCCTCGAAATCTTGCACAGGACTTTAGTTTGTGGATTGTGGGTTACCACTAATGGTACACAATCTCCTTTTGTGTCTGCTGGTATCTCAGGAGATTTTCTCTGGGGATATTAGTGGCTTTCTGTATTTGAGAGACTGTGATTTTTGTTCTGTAACCATGGTTAATGAACTCCTTCCTGAGGTTCTGAAGATGTCATCCCAGTATTTTTCTTAATGAATATGGCAGTGTCTAGTAAGTGGATGTTTTTGTGAGAGTAACTCAGTTTCAAGTGTATATTGGGATGGAAGGCATTATAGTCATGAAATCAGAAGAGTCCTTCTTAACAATTCCATTTAGACTTCACCGAAAACCAACAATAGACCAACCTACCTGAAACGCAACAGTTTCCATCCCAGATATCCAAAAAAACTCGATCATCTACAGGCCAGCCATCAGATATAATCACATCTGTTTGAATTCCAAACTGGGATGAACATCTTCAATATCGCAGCAAGGAGTTTATCAACCAAGGTTACAGTACGAAAATCCCAGACTTTCAAATACAGAAAGACAATGATATCCCCAGAGAGATATCCTTACAAAAAAGGCATTTGCATACTGTTAGTGGTGACCTACAAATGGAAGTCCTGCGCCAAGATATCAAGGGAACTACAAACAATTTTACACACAGATGAAAGACTTCCCAACCTCAAACAATTGATGGTTATGAGCATCCTACACAGAAAAAAACAGTAAATGGTACCTGCCAACAAAAAATATGTGACACCTGTGCATAGATAAAATACCAATACTTGCACCACAAAATCAGTGACTGCTTCATGTGCAAATCATCCAACGTGGAATACCAAATAATCTGTGTGAAGTGTCCAACAACTATCAATCAGAGAGAAAACAGATATACCTCTTGTATTGCATTTCTGTCAGCCTGAAGACAGGATACAGGATGTGCAGCTTTGGTACCGATGAGATTATTCTGAACCCAGAGGGAGAAAAAAGTATGGGAGGTCAAACTGATATGTTGGTTTTAGGTGCAATTAAGCGTGTTAAGCACGCGAAACGCGTCAAGTGTTTCTCCCCCCCTTTCCCACATATGTCACGTTTATTTGCTGTACACTTTTTTTGCCATTAAAACAACTTCTTTATTTCATTGAAATCCGGAGTGCAATTTTCCTTTTCTCTCTGTTGCTGTATGTTGGTTTAATGCCTTAATCGCTGGCCTTAATAGAAATAGTGAATTTATTTCCAGATTTAATCTTACAAATGAATAATCCTTTTACAAACACTGGATTACTGCAATTAATTTATTTCTACATAACTGCAAACATTTGACAGCTTCATTGATCTGGCACATGTCAAATAGTTTTATGGCCCCCTTAACTAGGTAGTAGTCTGATCTAAGATGCCCTGACTGAGCTGAATGTATATATTAGATCTCTACTAGATGTGCTAATTTTCTGATGAGAGCTCTGTGCACAGGAAGCCTTTTGTTTAAACTGTCTGGTAGACATACACAGTCTAAACGCTAGAAAATGAGATCCAGACACCTAGTATCTATACAGGGTAGCCTAGAGCTCAATGCTGTGGGGTCATGTAATAACACGTGATGTCTTGCCACTTTGCATAACTCCGCCCTTTTGCCTCATAATTCTCTCACACACAATTTGCTCAACCGATATATATTCACTATTGCTATAGCCTACTGATACCGATAGGTAGGTGTTAGGAGCTCATTTATTGCCAATTTAACCCCTTAAGGACAGAGCCTTTGAAACATTTTTATCCTTTCTGGACAATGCCTATTTTAACATTTCTGTGCTGTTTGTGTTTAGCAGTAATTTTCTTCTTTGTCATTTGCTGTACCCACACATATTATATATTGTTTTTATCGGGACAAGAAGGGTTTTCTATGGATGCCATCTTTTTGATCATATCTTATCATATTATTAAAAAAAATAATAAAATATGGTAAAAAAAAAAAAAATACACAAATTTCTTTGTTTTTATTTGAAACAACTTCTCCTCATCGACAATAGCGAACGAAAAAACATGCTAAATAGATTCTACTATTTCTCCTGAGTACAGGGATACCACCCATGCATAGGTTTGTTGGGTTGTTTGGGGGCTAAAATGCCAAATTTGTGAGGTGCAGTTTTTTGTTTTCCAACTTGAAATTTTTACATGCAGACAGCCTGCACCCATGTCCCATTTGGGACATATTTGAAGCCAGCTAGTGTATTTTACCCCATCAACCCATATATTTTTTAAAAGAAGACACCTTAGGCTATCTCAAATGGTGGTATTTTTACACTTTCCATGCACTAATTCTACCACCAGCCTTTGTCAAACTTTGTGGTAGTAATTTTTTTGTGGTTTTTTTTCACAAACCTTGTACTTCAGACATGAATTCACAGATTTTGGTATGTGTCACTGCCAAATAACACCCTAATAAGTGTTCAGCAACATCTCTTGAGTACAGGGATACCACCCATGCATAGGTTTGTTGGGTTGTTTGGGGGGTAAAAGGCCAAATTTGGTAGGTGCAGTTTTTGGTTTTCCAAATTAAAATTTTGACATGCAGACCGCCTGCACCCATGTCCCATTTGGGACATATTTGAAACCGGCCAGTGTATTTTACCCCATCAACCCATATATTTTTTAAAAGAAGACACCTTAGGCTATCTCAAATGGTGGTATTTTTACACTTTCCATGCACTAATTCTACCACCAGCCTTTGTCAAACTTTGTGGTAGTAATTTTTTTGTGTTTTTTTTTCACAAACCTTGTACTTCAGACATGAATTCACAGATTTTGGTATGTGTCACTGCCAAATAACACCCCAATAAGTGTTCAGCAACATCTCTTGAGTACAGGGATACCACCCATGCATAGGTTTGTTGGGTTGTTTGGGGAGTAAAAGGCCAAATTTGGTAGGTGCAGTTTTTGGTTTTCCAAATGAAAATTTTGACATGCAGACCGCCTGCACCCATGTCCCATTTGGGACATATTTGAAACCAGCCAGTGTATTTTACCCCATCAACCCATATATTTTTTAAAAGTAGACACCCTACGCTATTTCAAATGGTGGTATTTTAACACTTTCCATGCACTAATTCTACCACCAGCCTTTGTCAAAGTTTGTGGTAGTAATTTTTGTGTGTTTTTTTTTCACAAATATTGTATTTTAGACATAAATTCACAGATTTTGGTATGTGTCACTGCCAAACAATAACCCAATATGTGTTCAACAACATATCCTGAGTACAGGGATACCACCCATGCATAGGTTTGTTGGGTTGTTTGGGGGCTAAAGGGCCACATTGTGAAGGTGCGCATTTTCAACTTGGAATATTGACGTGTAGTCAGCCTGAGCCCATCTTTCATTTGGGACTTTTTTTTAAGTAGGACAGTGTATTTTACCCCAAAAAGTATATATTTTGTAAAAGTAGACACCCTAGGCTATTTTAAATGGTGTTATTTTAACACTTTCCATGCACCAATTCTACCACCAGCCTTTGTCAAAGTTTGTGGTAGTCATTTTATTGTGTATTTTTTCCCACATACATTGCACTTTAGACACAAATTCACATATTTCGGTATGTGTCACTGACAAACAATACCACAATATTTGTTCAGCAACATCTCCCGAGCACAGGGATACCACCCATGCATAGCTTTGTCAGCTTTGTTAGGGGTTGAAAGGCTACATTTGAGAGGTGCGCTTTTTGATTTTCAAACTTGGAATTTGAACATGTAGAGCAAGGAAGGGGTTAATAGCTCTTATAAGAGCCTTTGTAGTACTGTACAAAAAAATTAACCCCTACAAATGCACAGACAAGAAAAAATGTTCTGCTGTGCAGTGATCAGTGGCAGGGAAGGGGTTAATACACTACACTATACAAAATAAATGGCTTTTATAAAAGCCCTTGGGACTCACAATTTATTAACATTTTATTTAATTTATTACAATTTAAAAATTATGTTATACAGATCAGTCTCTTTCCCTCATTAAAACTCAAGTGAGGAGAGGGAGGCAGATCCATATGGGTCAGAACAATATTTACGAACCAGACGAATGGTGATGCTCATCTGAGAAATCACCAAACCACCTTTGCCACTGATCGGCTGTTACTGATCGCTATACACGCGTTCAGACAGCTTCAAAAGGAATACACGTAATCCCCTAGTGGGTATAATTAACCCCTAGTGAGTCTGACAAAAAAAATGCTGATAGCAAAAAAAAATCCTTCGGCGACTAGATTGCTCCATATGCGCTGCTTAGGCAGTGACCATATGCACTGCTTAGGCAGTGACCATATGTGATGCTTAGGAAGTGATATTCGGCAAGGAAGGGGTTAATAGCTCTTAAAAGAGCCTTTGATATACTGTAATAAATCAAAGTAAAAAAAATAACCCCTAAAAAAATGCACAGACAGCAAAAAATGTGCTGCTGTGTAAGATCACTGCGTACACAGCGATCAATTGCAGGGAAGGGGTTAAATACTGGAAACGGCTTTTATAAAAGCCTTTGGGTCTCAATTCTATTAAATATATTATAATTAAAAACTTACATTATACAGCTCTGTCTCCCTCCCTCACTAAAACTCAAGTGAGAGGGAGGCAGATCTACACGGGTCAGATCAAATATTTACACATATTGATCTAACCAGACGAATGGTGATGCTCATCTGAGCAAACGCCAACCCGCCATTGTCACTTATCAGCTGTTACTGATCGCTATACATGCGCTCAGACAGCTAAAAAATTTTTTTTACGTTAAACGTAGTCCCCTAGCGGGTATAATTAATACGTGACGGGTGTAATAAAAAAGTTTTAAAAAAAATTAAAAATGCTTCTGCAGCAAGATTGCTGCATTTGCGTCAGATCGCTGATTAGGCAGTGATCTACGGCAAGAAAGGGGTTAATCTCTCTTAAAAGAGGTTTTTTTATCCTGTAATGAATTACAGTAAAAAAAAATAACCTCTAAAAAATGCACAGACAGCAAAAAATGTGCTGCTGTGTATGATCACTGCGTACACAGCGATCAATGGCAGGGAAGGGGTTAAATGGCTTTTATAAAAGCCCTTGGTGTTTAAAATTGTATTAAATATTTTTTTTATTATTTTATTTTATTTTTTTTACTTGATCTGATCTGTCTCTCTCCCTTACTAACAGTAGTAAGGTGAGGGAGGCAGATCAATACTTGTCAAAGGCAATATTTAGTAATATTGCCTTTGACAGTATGGTAAGTGCTCATCAGAGCACTTACCATACATGCCTGCACACAGATCACATAGATCTGCTGTGCCGGCATCGATTGGCTCCCCCTAGAGCATCGGAAGTGAAATACTTTCACATCCGATGCTCTTGCCATTAGAAGGGAAACGCTGCCTGTACAGGCAGCGTTCCCTTCTACTGAGCCGATGGGGTCGCTCAGGAGAGCGACCACCATCGGCTCTGGGGAGCAGAACGGTGTTGTTAAGTGCCTCGCTGGCGAGGCACTTTAACAACACCGGAGATGCTTAGAAAGCGAACGATCGTTCGCTTTCTAAGCACATGTGTGCAGCGGGCGCAGCCATTTTTAAATGGCTGCTACGATCACTCCGTGGAGTGATCGTAGCGCGCCCCTGCACATTTGGGGGGTGTTGCACAATGCCTCTACCTAGAGGCATTGTAGCAACACCGTTAGAGTAAAGAAAGCGACCGCTGGTCGCTTTCTTTACTCCATTTAGTTTATGACGTGCCAGGCACGTCACCTGTCGGCAAGTCCTCGATTTGCCGTGACGTGCCTGGCACGTCACTTGTCGTTAAGGGGTTAAACTATGTATGTTGATGTATCCCTACGCATAGAGCAATCCCAAATATAAAGGGACAGGACCTCGAAAAATGGGACTGTATCAGCAAATCCGGGACTTTTGGCAACTAATGTATCACCTGTCAATAGGGTTGCCACCTGGCCGGTATTTTACCGGCAGGCCGGTAAAATATTGTCATCAGGCCAATGTTAAGTCTATGGAGACAGTACCAAGGCCGGTATTTTTTGGAAGAAAAGGTGGCAACCATACCTGTCACCCTTAGTGAGACATACGGGGACATACAAGCATATTATGGGAGCTTAACGTGTGTGTATATATATGCATATATATATACAAAGATAGACGTCTGTTTATAATAATGTTTCATTGTACCTTTAGGAATATCCTCCAACTACAATATATCGTGTTCCTCCTAATTTTTCACCATTGCCTTCTCAAATGATGCAACATGCCCCTCCAACTGCATGGAGTTACAGTATGATGGGGCAGCCACAGCAGTCTAACTTCTACCTACCAAATCAAGCCTTTCCAGCAGGTATGAGCTGCAATTATGGGAATAATATCCTTGCATTACCATGGTATCTGTGTTCCATTAGATCTTCCCACTGTTTAATTTTACACACATTATTCCATAACATACATTTGAAATTGGATTTTATTGTAACGTCAAGTTGCTCCATGAAGGGAAATGCTATAATATGAACTGTGATCTATTGCATTTAAAAATGATCGGGTTGAATTTAAATGTTACATCCTATTAATACCATGCTTACTTCCAACAGCTCTGACTCTCATTATTACCTGTATAATAATGTATTTATCTTCTAGGCAGTACCAGACTGGATTCTGCAGGCACATACAATCCCACCACTAACACAAAACAGGCTCTAACAAACATGTTGCAGAGACGTTCAGGCACAGTAATGCAACCACCCCCCATTCATGCCATTACCTCCCAACAGCAGTTGCTACAACTGAAGCTTCTGCAGCAGCAACAGCAGCAGCGACTCCTCAGGCAGCATGTCCAATCAAGAACATTCCAGCAGGTATATAACCTACATATAAAATATCTTCCTCTTGTCTGTGCCTGCGTTCATTTCTGTGCTGCACATTGCATCCATGCTGAAATCCGTCAGGATACGTGTCGACGTGAAGGGATACCATATTTATCTCCATGTGAGGAAGAAATGGTGCAACGTTATGATAACACCAATGTCCTTGAACAAATACATGTTAAATTCAATTTCTCCTTGGATCAATAAATTATCTATGTTCTGCTTCATTAAAAAAAAATCCAGACCTCCTTTAAATGTATCTATTTTATCTGCTAGCACCAACTCTTCAGGCAGTAAATTCCATACCTTTATTGTCCTTAATGTAAAGAATCCCTTCCACTGTCGGAGACTTAATCTCCTTTCTTCAAGTCTGGTGTTCATAAAACACTAAATACTAGGTACACCTACTTATCCCGGCTTTAAATGTCCAGAGGTTTTTAGATTAGGGTCAGTCTTTTGTCCTCAATGTAAACAGAATGATGTAATATACATTATAAGTAGACATAAATGCTCCAAAAACTCAAAAAACAAACAAAACAAAAATCCATGTTAAATGTCAATGTGAGCTTAGCTGCCTGGCATTTCACATCTTCACTGGTTTTAGTAGTGAAGTTAGTATGCCCAGGGTAAGAACTTCTCTGTAGCAACATAAGTGAAAAACAACAAACAGTATGTGAGCTGCACCTAAGAGTCCAAAAGGGAAAGCTATTCACTTTAAAATTACAAACACTTTTTGAATTTTCACGTATAAGCAGCTGGCTAAACCACACCTGTTCAATGAAATTCATAGGAAAAACTACAAAAGGACTCAGAATGTTGCAACCAAATATCTCATGTGGTTCTTATTTCCATTTTCTTTTAAGACATTTATATGTTATTGTTCTTCCATTTTTATTGCTTGATGCTTTTAATTATATGTAGCTACGTTCAAGTAGATTAGCAGAAAGCATGAGCATATGATCTGCTGACTAGTTTATTTTCAGTTTAAAGGGATTGTTCTTTTCTTTAATGTGGTTGTTGAATGGTAAGTGGAACATGTGCTTTGACAAGTGCTTGATTTTTCTCCTCTAGGGCTGATGAAAAAGGAAGTCCTACTTATGATGAGAAAGTGCTAGACACTAGAAAGTGCGGATTGATTAGTAGCTCTTACACCAACAATAATGACAGACAATAGAAGAGAACGTAAGGGAATCTAGGCATGGCTACCCTCAATTCTTTATAGAAAGCACTCTAACGCTTGCTACTTTTGCCTATTTGTTAGACAAATTTATAAAACCTGTTGACCAACAGTAGTAGAGTAGTAGTAGTAGAGTATTAACTAGCATATGGTGATTGGTATCACTGCCATGACTGGGCAATTTCTCCTTAAATTCCCCTAGCTGGGAATAAGCAGTCATGGAAAGTAGATAGTTGTTGATTAGAGCACCTGGTGGAGACTGTTGCATTTTTTTTATTGATTATGTCTGTTATTGGGGTTCCATGAAGAGTGGTCTTACTTAGATTAATAACATGGATTGGTATTGTTATTTCTATCCATGTCATGTTATTTCTATATTCCAAAGAACTGAAAAAAGTAAAGAGCATTAGAATGGATGATTAGAAGAATCAGATGGTTTTGATAGCAGGTTGGGATTAGATAGAATTGAAAAAACAAAAAAGAATGGACCCTTCCCAGACATCTTTATTATATTTATTATCAGTCTAAATACTGTTCCTGAAAACATGATATATAATAAATCATTGGTATAGTGCCTAGCCTCCAGTAATGTTGGTGAAACCCTTTTTATGATGAAACAAGACTAGTTGTTCCTTGATCACAGGCCCCCACAGATTTATTATATTGTATTGCTATCTTGTGGTACACTAATGCCACATATCATCTGGACTGGTACAGCATATTTTTTGGCACCATTTTCATTGAATCACACGTTATTCATTAGTGAATAATATTCAATATTTAACGGGCCTCACTGAATAGATTCCACAATGTCCATAAGATATATCTTTGAAATAGAATAATATAAAATTACAAATTGTGTCATGTTACTTGTTACGTGTTACTTGGTTGCTATCCAAGAATAATTGGCATCACATACTACAAAGAAGCAGTGCATGTCTCTCTGGGAAACTGGGGACAATAATTGAAAGGAACCTCATGTAAATCACTGAGAATGAAACACAACTGTTCTTAATATTTTTAATGCAAACAAAAAACTAGATACTTTACTATGTTATGTGCTGCACTTAATTAGCAAAGAGGCCCTGGGTTACCCCTCTCCACTGGTGTGAACCCTTACCAAAATATATTCCCTACCCATTCCTGTAAGTTATGTATGTGAACGAGAGTACAAAAACAAACACACCGAAATGTTTGACATGAAGTGACCCCTTTGCATTTTACTATTTCACAAACCTAAGAGCGATTATAATGTTCCTATTATTGCTAGACAACCTCACCACATTGCAGAAATATTAACCCTTCTCCAAAGGGTTGTTATGCTAAGATATTCTTGCTAATTATAGGTTTATACTTGGGTTCTCCGAGTCTCTTGGCTGTGAGTTGATTCTGAAAAAGCTTTAACCCTCTAAAATCCCTGAATTGTGTGAAACATGAAAATTGGCCCCTTTCAGCTTGTGTGTCCGTTTTCCTTGGATCTGTTTTTACATAAATTGTTAGCAGTCGAAAAAAAAAATCCAATGCCCATTGATTGTAAAAAAGGGTTAAACAAATATGTGTCTTTAGCTTTTGACTTGGAGACTTGGCTCTGAAATAATTAGTCTTTTCAGTGCCAGAGCTCTGCAATGTTTTGCTCATGCATTTGGCACGTTAAGGGACACATGCTTCACATAAATTGATTTTCAGCTATGAGTTATCTTCACTGTTTATCAAAGCAAAAGGATGCAGTTCAGAACAATACATGTTTCTTGTTTAAAAATACCGTATTTGCTCGATTATAAGACGAGGTTTTTTTCAGAGCAAATGCTCTGAAAAATCCCCCTCGTCTTATAATCGAGGTCTCTTATAATCTGACCTCAAATTGAGGTCAGATTAAAAGACATGGATCCAGGTCCCCAGCAGAGCTGCAGGGGACCTGGATCCCCCTCTCTAGCAGCAGGGGATGTCTGCGCAACGAGCGCAGACTCCCCTGCTTCCGCCCGGCACGACCGCCGGGGCTTCTGTGAAGAAGCCGGGTACTTCCACTTTCGTCACAGAAGTCCCGGCGAGCGTGCCGGGCTGCAGCAGGGGAGGTCTGCGCTCATCGCGCAGACTTCCTCTGCTGCCCCACTAGGCAGCAGGGACAATCGGGCAGCTGGGGGATGTCTGCACGATACGTGCAGATATCCTCCATGCTGCCCGACACGGCAGACTATTATGACCAGCTGTCCGTCATAATAGACTGCCGTTTCGGGCAGCATGGAGGATGTCTGCAAGTATCGTGCAGACATCCCCCGGCTGCCCCCACTAGCCACCAGGGATCAAGGTAAGGGGAAGGGAGGGAGGGGGGCAGAGAGACAGGGGGAGGGAGGGAGGGGGACAGAGAGACAGGGGGAGGGAGGGGGACAGAGAGACAGGGGGGACAGAGAGACGGGGGAGGGAGGGGGCAGAGACAGAGTCAAGGGGAGGGAGGGGGTTAAGAGACAGAGACAAGGGGAAGGAAGGGGTTAAGAGACAGAGACAAGGGGAGGGAAGGGGTTAAGAGACAGACAAGGGGAGGGAAGGGGTTAAGAGACAGAGACAAGGGGAGGGAAGGGGTTAAGAGACAGAGACAAGGGGAGTGAGGGGGTTAAGAGACAGGCAAGGGGAGGGGGAGAGAGAGAAAAATGGGGGCAAGGGAAAGAGAAAGGCAGCATTGGCACATAAAAAGAAATAAAAACTAGAAATACATTTTTTGATATCATAATTTTTTATTAAAAAAGCAATTTACATGTGAATATATACAAGTTTAACTTTTTTCCTATAGGGTAGTCTTATATTCAGGCTTTTAGTTTTTTTCCTAAAGGAATATCCAAAGTTTGGGGGGTCGTCTTATAATCAGGGTCGTCTTATAATCGAGCAAATACGGTATAACAATAGTTCAATGTGTAGTACTTGTTAGCTGTTAAAATGATATACTTTATTGTAGGGATCGACCGATTATCGGATTAACCGATATTATCGGCCGATATTCACAGTTTCCTAAATTATCGGTATCGGCATCTAACTTTACCGATAATGCCGATAATATTTGAATGAAGCCGTTTTCGCGATCAACGATCGCGAAAACCGCTTTAACAGTGCTGGTCTATTGCCTCGACATCGAGGCAATAGCCAGCACCGAAATTTCTATTTTGGGACCCCCACGATCGCCCCACGGAGCGATCGTGGGGAGCCATATTGACGGAGCATGCTGCTCCGTCAATATGGCTAAGTCCTCTGCCGGTCTGAGCTTCGGAAGTGAAAGTAACTTCACTTCCGTCGCTCTGAATATGCTACTTGACTACCCCTAGTGGTAGTTTAGTAGCATTGCAATGGAAAATAATTAAAATACATATTTAATTAAATAAAAATAGGTTATTTAGCTATATTAGCCTATAGGGTTAAAATTAAATATTTTTTAGCATAAGGGATAGGGTTAAAATTAAATTAAAGTTAAAAAATATTAAGGGATATAATAAGGATTAGAGTTGGGGTTAAATTTAGTGTTAGGGTTAAATTTTGGGTTCGGGTTGGGGTCAAAAGATCAATATAGGAAAAAACCAAAAAACACTATTTTTGGTTTTTGCCCCATAACTCGCAAAAAAATACCGAAAAATATGGAAACATGCATATTTTTGAACTCGGGACAACATTTAGAAACTATTTAGCCGGGGTCTTTTTTAATGATTTTATTTGTGTAAATTATATTTTAGGTCAAAGTTAGAAAAAGTGGGTTTTTTTAAATTTTTCATCATATTTTATGATTTTTTTTGTAGTAAATTATAAGATATGATGAACGTAATGGTATCTAATGAAAGCCCTTCTTATGACGATAAAAACAACATATAATTTGTGTGGGTACTGTATGTGAGAAAGCAAAAAATTACAGCTAAACACAAACACCCTAGAAATGTCAAAACAGCCATTGTCACCAAGGGAAAGTCAAGGTGAAAATGTCTTGTCACTAAGGGGTTAATTAAGCTGTTTTGATGCCTTGCTTATATTTACTGTAGTGTCCCTTTGATATAATTGCCTATGTCATTGCTGCTCATTTTACTAAGATTTAATCTAAGTATGGACTATGTGCAATTGAACATTGTTGTTCTTGTTACCTTTTGACTGATATTTATTTAAAAAAAAAAAAAAAGTGGTCCAATTTGTTGTATTTGACCATATCACCATTGTTTTGCTGCATTATTTATTTTTATTTAGCAATGAAAAAGATTTACAAAAAAAAGCTAAACGTTAACAATAAACATGTTCATTTAACAGCAGATTTGTGTAGAAATTGGTTTTTTTCCCAAAAAATTAAAATGCACAAAATATCGGTATAAGTTATCGGCTATCGGCCTGAAAGTTCACAGGTTATCGGTATCCGTATCGGCTCTAAAAAATCAATATCGGTCGATCCCTACTTTATTGGTTTGACTGCAAGCTTACCAGGCCAAGTTGTTTGATCCTGACCTGAGGCATTAATGAGAGACTAAATCTACTGTTGGGAAAGTAACACTTTAATTGATTCCCCCCCCCCCCCCCCCCCTCATACGTTGCATATTGTGCGTGTTTAATTTGTAAGTCGTTAATGCCTGAGGAAAGGACCTAGCATATTTGTCTTGAAAGCTTGCTATCAAATCCTCAGTAAACCAATAACCAGTTTCATTGTTCAATTGATTATACCACATGCCTACCTGGTCTCTTTGTGGATAAATTAGTGATGTGCTCATGGAGAGACTAGACCTAAGAATAAGTTTGGCAACACAGACGATACGCCTCAGGTGTGATCGCTATTTTTTGGTTTGGCTCTTAGAGACTTTTTAATTTGAAAGAGTAAATGGAATAAAAGCTTTTTTTTACTTTACCCAGGCGGTGTTCTACATTCATTCTCTGGATTTACAAAATTTGAAGAGCTAATTACCAATAATAGGTATCATTTTAACTATATATTAGATGTTTGAGTAGAAATGGAAATACAAAACTCATCAACATTTTTAAATGTTAAAACTTTTTTTCACAAAGGCAATCTTTCAACATGCTTATGATTAAGAAAATCATCACTCTATTTAGTTGTGATTCAGTAGGTGTTAGGATGATAACACTCACTGTTAAATTTAGAGAGCCATCTGTGTTCTTTCTCCTTAAGCAAATGATCATTTTGGGATTTGCAGTGAGAGTTTAAGTGGAGTCGAGCATATCTAACTGGAGAGATAAAAGAAAACCAGCCACCAGCATGGCTGACAGACACACAGAGCAATCATTTGTCCAGTCATTGAACCAGCATGCCTATCTTATTATCTCAGTTGTGCACTGCATTCCCAAGCCACGTGGCCTTTGCTAAAATCAACCTCACACAACATGTCGCCTTCCCTTTCAACATGAGAAGTCTTTAAAGGTTTTTTTTTTTGAGCATCCATGCCCTGTCCATACTTTGATAATGGTATCTTTGTCCTGGCAGTTCAGGGGGCTTTATTAAAATATTGGATGCCAGATGACTGGGCATTGCAATGCATTATTCGCTGTTCAGGCATGTGGATACCTGAAAAGACCTTTAGCTTTTGTTAAATTGTTTTTAATCTTAAAAGAAGAGAGACTCCACAGTGATGCTGTCATTTAATAGAAAAACTACAAACAAAATTAAACTTAACAAATTTTACATTTATATTTAATATTTGTTTCAAATTGAACTATCCCATGCAAATTACGATGTAATTTTTTTTTTATGTTTTAGGGTCAAGCTATTGAACAGGCGGCTATATTCTCTCAACAAATAAGGCCAACCGCTCAGCCTTACCCAGGGATTCAGCAAGCACAGGTAACCCCAGTGACAGTGCAATGTTTCTGTACGCTTAAAAAAAATGTAAGCACACACAGCGCTCTGCACAATTCGTCGTCTGAAGGGCAATGTACAATTGTGGCTCTGAAACATCTCATGTTCTAACAAACTATAGTGCAAGCTTACTCGTATGGGGCAATAACGTATCAAACATGAGAGCATTTCTTTGTGCACACTAGATGTATGTTCAAAAAATAGTATTGCAGGTGTATATAAATGTGGCCCAATGGTTGATGGACTACAACTTCCACATGTAATGACTTAGGCTGGCAGATCATTTTCAGTTTAGAACCCAGGAACAGCTGGAGGGCAGTGGTTTAACATCTGATGGAGAAAGGTAAGGACTGCCCATTAAAAGAAGAAGTAAAGCCTCTAAATTATTATTTTTAAATATTAAAGGCCATTTATTCCTGTTTTTAAATATTCTGAAATGCTATTTTTGAGCTTCCGTAAAAAATACATCTCATAATCTTTGTTCAGATTAAGTGAGCTGGTTTAACGTTGGTTGTTCCTTGTGGTGTGTCTATATGTCAATCATGTAAGCTGGAATGGAGGAAACATTAGTAAACAATAACAGTAAAGTAGGATGCAGCAGGTAGACAATCAGCAGATGGCTAGTTGCACAAGATGTTGGTGCTGGATTAGAAGAGGGTACAAAGAACATGCTGAAGATTCATAGCTAAGCTGTGTGTTTCAGCACATTGTTCCAGTGCTACAGGTAATATTAGATGAACCCTTCAATATGGCAGTCTTTTTAATATGTGGGTTATGGACATTTATCTGCATAACAAGAGGGCATAAGATTTGAATTAAATAACCCAACAAGGCAAATAAGGTGTGAGCAGGCAAAACTTCCCTAATACAGTACAAACTTCCTTCCTGTTTTATAATTGCAATGTAGTATGGACACACCCTAAACACTAGTCAGTCCAATTATATAGTTATATTCTCATAATGTAGTATAGGCTTCCTTTATTTTATTTTTTGAAATATAAACAACATCATTCTAATTATTACACTGGGCTTGTTTTGCACTTAAAGCATTACAAAGTTAAAACATTAAAAACTCATAGTGTGGATGGAATGAAACATTAACTTGCAATGCTGCTGTAACTGGTCTGAACTTGAAGCTGAAGTGTGAAGAAGCAGATAAGTGCACTGTAACTAGAGTTAAAAAACCCATAAATAATCTATTGGTGTATATGACAACTAATTCAATGGAACAGAACATCTATAGAAGAGTAACATTCACACACTTCTACAAACTCTTCTATGGATTTTTACATTGATTTAGTATCAGTTGGTTTGTGCTTCCTGTTTCCACTTTTACCTCCTTTTTTGTTTTCATATGGGAGCAGTCTGGTTGATTGTTTTTCACTGAGATACACTTGAAACCTCTGGTAATAAATATTTGTGGGAAGGTTTTGTTGTGGGAGAGTTTGATCTGCGGTAATGGAAAACATAACTAGTAATCATCTGAAGAGATCTTTTAAATAGCTGTTAGTTTTAATGAATGGGTTTTAATGAGCTTAATGAATCAGAAGGCAAATATTGGCAATGATCAACAATAATGCTTATTTTACAATCCAAGAAGCATAAGTCTGGATTCCCTTTTTCTAAGACTATATTGCTAAAGTAAATGCTTTCATAAGTAATAGGTTCCATTTCAGATAATATTAGCAGAGTTTTAGAAATAACTACTGATTTTTCCCACCATGTAACCCAAACTAGCAGACTAAAACACAAGCCTTGTGCCATCAACCAACTTAAACATAAATTATATTCATGTATTTGGCATTGTGCTTTTATTTAACAATCTTGCTCACTGCTTTTTATTTATTAACGCCATTTTGAGCTCTTCCTTCAGTCTGCTTAATAATTGTGTCCCTAGTTATGTCTTAGTAAAACAGCTGCTGAATGAGCTCATAGTATTTGTACACCCAGAACTCACCACTCTCCACCACAATACTTTTGGTACATTTGAATACTTCATGTGAATTCTGCCCCCTTGGATGTTGTACCAGACTCCATGATTGTATCTACTACCTGCTGTGGTGCATTTTGTCTTTGCATTTTTACTAATGCAGGTTTACTTATCTTTTTTCCCATATGGAAACAAAATCTCAGGAAATATTTAAACAGATGTCTACATTGCCTAACTGAGAACTTGTGTGCAGGATTTCAATACCTCTTTGGTCCCTTCTTCAGGCATATGTGAGAAGTCAGTGTAAGTTCCTGAGTTTATATGTGTAGGCACAGTTTTTAAAAAAAAAATGACTAAAAGGTGAGGTTTAGTGAGCAGACAAAGTACCAATACCACATTCCCACTTATATCATAAGATAAATGGTTTCTTCATATCATCCAAAGTGGTATATCATATCATGGATGGGAAATGTCCATCAGTGTGATGTGTGGGAGAAACAGAGAAGCCATTGCTCATGTTGTTTAATTCTCACAGACGCTACCAACCAAGAAAAAAAACCTGACTCTAAATGTGCTTATTGAGTATTCCAAAAATAAAAACAAAAATATTGGCAGTTAAGCTGATATGACCTTAAGGGACAACTGTCATCAAGATATTAACTTATGTTTAATTGGAATATTGCATCAAGTGAAGACATTTTACATAGACATGTTTAAGGAAAGAATACAAATGAATGATCTTATTGAGCCTTCTTTGTTCTGTATAGCTCTTTCAAGGGGTGGATATGTTGAACAGACTCTTGAGTCAGATCTTCCTTCTTCCTGGGCCAGATACATTACTCTACAGTTACAATTTTGTGGATTAAGAGATGTATTTTCCACGTTCATGTTTTATATAACAGAAAAGCTACTCAAGGTAGAACCTATGCAAGAGTGGCTCACAATTTTTTTTCCGCTGTGAATATAGACAAGTGAAAAGTACCACGGCCCCCGTATGAGTATAATCTCGCACGCATTTTCGAAGGCACATGGTTGCTGACTTTCACAGTTGCACTTGGCCTGAATCCAGGTTACCTCTGCCTTATCTGAGAGGCAGAGCTGAGAGTGAACCTGCGTATCCCTTAAGATATACACTAGGTTTATTCCAGAAACGTGGCCCAGGATTTTTAACTTTTGCTCCTATTGGTAAAGCACAAGTTTCCAAAAAGAATACAATTTCTCTGGAAACTTTGCATTTTTACAAACTCTGCTTCTCCAAGCTGTGGGTTGTACTACTTGCTTTCCAGAAAACACTCTATTCATTTTATGATTTACTATCTCCTTATTAGGTCTTAGGATTAGAGTTGTATGCATGACCTGCATCCCACAGGAAAGATACACTGAATGTTATAGGCTATCCAATTCATATTTGTATATTTTGTTAATTTCAGCCTATTCCTCATGGGTATACAATGTACAGTACTCAGGTTCCAATTCAGCAGCATCAAGGTGGAAGTATGCATTCCAACTCTGTCCTTATAGAAAGGCTGCAACAGATGCAGCAGCAGGGAGCTACCATCATACAACCCCTGGCAAGTAATCAACGGTAAGCCCATAAGGGGAAAATGTAAGACATAAATTAAGAGAACAGCATAGCCAACTAAATGCAAACTCCTGTGCAAAGGCTAACTACATTACTAGTGTTGGTGCAATCACTACTAAAGTAGTTGATTTCTGTGTAATATCCATACATGCAGTAAGATAGATGAATGCTATTAACAGATAACTAAAATTTGAAATACAGTCACCAAACTGTAAGATGCCAAGTGATTTAATTCAGAGATCCACATCTTGCTTTATTAAGGTGTAGTAAATATTTATGTAAATAGTTGTCTAGAAAATATCATAGAGGTAACTTATTTCCTACAACCTTTATGCAGATTTATATATATATATATTTTTAGAAGCTATATACACATGTAGTCATGTTTTGACAATTTATTCATGTGTAAACCCGAGTCGGGATGATTTATGTAGATGTATGTGTCAGGATTTATTCAAAGGCACGTTTTTATGTAGG
This sequence comes from Pelodytes ibericus, assembly GCA_036172795.1. Taxonomy (NCBI): domain Eukaryota; kingdom Metazoa; phylum Chordata; class Amphibia; order Anura; family Pelodytidae; genus Pelodytes; species Pelodytes ibericus. The sequence goes on along the minus strand of CM069861.1, from coordinate 160,050,311 downwards.
TTTAGGTTTTAGAGTCGATCTTGAAACGAAAACTTAAAAAGCATTTTACAGCCTCTCCGCACTGCAAAATGTAACAAATCTGCCACAGACCACCCAAACTTTCTTTTAGAAATCCATTATTCTACAAATGTGTATTTATCCACTAATAGACACCTTTTAAAATGTGTGACAGGCACCCATTGCTGAAAACAGACAGTTTGGAAATGGCAACCATTAAAGGGAACCTGGCATGTAATTGTATACTAATCTATACAAATCTATAGATATATTTAAGAGAAAGAAAATGAGCAAGCAATCAGGGAGGTAAGATGCTATCAAATATTACATTCCAAGCACAAAATACAGTGAATGCGTACACATAACTGAAGACAGTGGTTCTGCTTGCCATGTGGAGCATTTGCTATACCTTCCTGTAAGTGGCAACAAGTGTTCAAAACCACTACTCCATCATGTTAAAATATGTTTTATTGTATTTAACAATAAAAAGTACACAAGGCTGGTATAAACATGACTCCTTATCCCCTTACACTTAATCATATGCCTGCCATGAGTTCTGTTCGTACCTACCATGTGAACTTTTTATTTAAAGGGGCACTCCCACCAGGAGAGCAGGGGAGTATTTTATGACATCATCATGCATGCTTTGGCCACAGTTGTAATGTGAGACTGGCTGGAAGATTTTGGACGATGTTGCATCACGGGAAATATTCACAAAATGGAGCCAGGAGATAAACCCCGAATTTTATTTTTACTTTTATATGAAATTAATTCAATCATATAAAAAAAACACAGTGGCATATGATTTATATATGTGTTTGTTTTAAATGACCAGGTTATGTAGTTACATCTTATGTAAGTTGTAGTATCGCTTTATGGATACAATAAAGGTTATTTTTAGCACTGTTGAATATTTGTTTGTGCAAATGCTCTGTTCAAGCAGCACCTCAGTCTTCGATAATGAGCAGTAAGTGATTGGTGTTTTGCTTCATACTAAGAACCCATTATTTTTTATTGCTTGTGTTAACGTTCGAAAGTACAGCAACTGACTTCAATGTTAATATCATTATTCATTCTTATTCACTGTATTTTGTGCTTTAAAATACTTGTTGGAGTCTACACGGCCTACTGACTGCATTTTATGTTCAGGTGACACAACACAAGGTTCTCATACATTATCTTCCCATACATGGTACTTAATGTAAGTGTCGGGTATCTAACACCCATATTTTTTTATTGAATAAAAGTCAGTTTGTATACTCTATTTTTCCATCCTGCATCTTATCTACTATTGGAGACAGTCTACATATTGGGATATTATGTTTCATTTGTTGCTGATTACTGGTTAATGGTTAGGATGATGAGCTTAGCAGTGGAGCAAGGTGTACGGAGGAATTCTGAAGGTGTATCTTCTGCCCAGTTTCCCTTTATTACAATAAAACACCAACTAACATTAAAAGTAGGTGCTGTGTTGAATCAAAAAAATTTTTTTTGCACTCTGTTAACAAATATGGGCTGCATTTTCAGGAAATTCATCTTTCACCTGCTCTTTTTTTATGATTTGTGTTGAAAAGCAAGTATGATTTTCAAATCACCTCAAAAACAACAGATCTGGAAAAAACACTCAAAATGCTCTCAAGGCATGTTTGTAATAGCAGGAATTTTGCTGAAAGCTATTAAACCATCAAATCTGGACATAACATTTTTACAAAACATGTTTCTCTCATTCAGATTTATTCAACAGAACTTGCAGCAGAATCCTTTGATTGGAGGAGGGCTTGAACAAGGAACCATCCAAGTTCCTCTCTCTAACCTTAGTTCAGTGCAGTTGCCCCAGGAGCACTTGAGACAGAGACAGCAGCAAATCCGTCAGCAGAGACTTGCACAGGTAGACATTACCAAAGGGAGAATGTTAATTGCTTAAGTTTCCAAACTAATAGTCACTCATCGGCTAGAAGTAGCATTTTCATGGTCGCTATGGAAGGATATATAACAAAGAATAAAATAAATTAAATATGTCATGGATCTGCTATGCTCATTAAGATTATAGTCAATATTTTGTAGTTTACTTTTGTGTAGATGTTAACACACTAATACTCTATTTTTAGAGGAAGTTTTGTCTGTTTCATAACAGAAGGATACTGATTATTTCATACATTTTAATGAACATCATTGCAAAAAGTGCATTGAACACTAATATTACATAAGTTCTTGAGCTCCAAAAAAAAAAAATGGCCATGCAATTGCTTCCATAGACTTAACACTGGCCTCGACCCATTTTTCCAATTTTTACCAGTCTCCAGCAAAATATCAGCTGGGTTGCAACCCTACCTCGATAGGGTGATCTATTTTCACTTACATTCATTTATACATCTTATATGTTAAATGAATTAAATGTAATGATTATATCAGAACCGTAAATACAGAATTACTTTAATGCTAGTAGGCAGGAAATAAATGAAAAAGGTTCAGTAAATAAGAATATAAAAAAAAGAAGTGAGTAGTGTAATTGACAACTTAGGTGATCACATCAGAACTCAAGGATAAAAGACGTCGGTAATGTATACACCTTTTGGTTTAACCTCTTAACCCACCTGGATGTATATATATGCCATTCAAAGCATGGTCCTTGAGATCCATGAGGACGTATATATAAGTCCTGAGTTTTAATGTAGCGTTGTGCTCCTTAGCGCTACATGTCAACAATTATTCTCAGAGGCGGCTTCAGGTCTGAAGCAGCCTCTGAGTGTGCCTTTGTCATTAGACCCCCCCCCCCCCACACACACACACGCATACGATCATCGAGAATGTGATCGTATGCGTTAAAATGCACATAGGCAGTGATCAGCTTTCACTGGCAATGCCTTAAAGTTGTTGGCATAATACTTCAACATTAGGCATCATGCAACACCCGCTTCTTCATTCCAAGGCGATCGCGGGTGCCATATTGAAGAGTAGCATGTTCCTCCAATATGGCGTTCCCTGTGCCCAGCAGAGAGTGACAGAAGTGATCAGGTCAAAGTTAGAAAAAGTGTTTTTTTGGGCATATCTTCATCATATTTTATATTTTGTAAATAGTAAATTATAACATATGATCAAAATAATAGTATCAAAAGAAAGCCCCATCTTTTCTTTAACAAATGATATATAATTTGTGTGGGTGGACTGAACATGAAGAAAGAAATCACAGTTAAGCAAACGTATGACAAAAATAATGGAATTCTAGTCTTCAAGGTACATCAAATGCAGCATAGAACTCTGTCACTAAAAGAGTTAAAAGTGGTGTTGTAGCTCAAGAAAAAGTTTATTTTTATTTATATCAGTGTGGATAGTAGCAGGAGTAGACTGTCAACTTTTAACCTGGTCAATGGCCTCGAACAGGGGGTTGGGGCCTTTGGGCTAAAATGCGGCCCATTTAACAGCATCACCAGACTATCATTAGCCCTATAAACGCATGGTTTTGTTTTGAATACAGTTGATCCAAACAGTTTTTTTACTGCTTTTGTAATTGCTAAAAAACAACAACATTTGTCTATGGCTAATAAGCTGTTCTTAGCCATTACAGTAAAAAAAAATGTATGCGGCCAAACATTCATATGTATTTGTGATCATGCAGCCCACTTTAGATTTAGAAACCCCTGACCTAGAGGTATTGGTCACTAAAAATACTTTTAACATAGACTGGCTATTCCAAGTCTAATTACTTTGACACATATTTTTTTTATGTTCATTTTTTATAGAAACATAGAAACATAGAATGTGTCGGCAGATAAGAACCATTCGGTCCATCTAGTCTGCCCAATTTTTTTATTTATTTTTTGAGTACTTTTATTAGTCCCCCGTTCCCGGTCTTATAGCTAGGATAGCCTTGTGTCTATCCCACGCATGCTTAAAATCCTTGACTGTGTTTACCTCTACCACTTCTGCTGGCAGGCTATTCCATACATCCACTACCCTCTCAGTAAAGTAATACTTCCTGATATTACTTTTAAATCGTTGCCCCTCTAATTTAAGACTATGTCCTCTAGTTGTGGTAGTTTTTCTTCTTTTAAATATGGAAATTATATTATTGAGGATGAAAAGATTTGCCAGCGAGACTACCAAGGAAATTAAATGATATGAGGACTAACAAGAAGATACTAGGGTACTGCCTATGGTCCATAATTCAATTTTCTCCTATAGGCCTGAGCAAGCTGTAGTATCACACCTAGCAATACTTGCCACTATGAGTATAATGTGTGATGGTGGGCCTCCTAATATGGTACTCTACATGTCTTAATCTGGCAGGTAACTGAAACATGGACGCCTCTTCAAAGGCAGCTCCTCTATCAGTGGTCCTTTTTTATACAGCTGTCTCATATCATTACACTTGAGTTTGTAAAACTAAATATCTGTTCTAACCATTAGTGACTGTGCAAGGTTACTGGGAAAACTTAATTTAATATGTTAGAAAATAAAGTATCCAGAAAAAAAACAAAGTAAAGACATCAATAAATAAACATGTATATAGAAAGTTATTTAATATTCAGATAAACTAAGTTAATTATGTAGGGGTACATGTTGTTCATATTCCTAAATATTGTGTTAAATCTCATCTAGGGTCTTGGTTGAAAGCAGCAATAACTAATTATTTTACTCTGTTATTAATATTTAGCGTAATACCATAATGTATGACTTGATGGAGCCTGTATAGTTGACCTAATTAAAGTGGTGGGACTTTCCACATCATAAATCACATCTGTTTGGGAGCTATTGTGCATTCTGTAGCACATTTATTGTTTTGGCCTCATCCTTCCCTTTAATTTACTTACATCCTGTCAGAAAACTACCTTTGCATTTCAAAGCACAATAGTACGTTGCTCTTCAACATGCTGGGCAGGTTTATTCAAACGAGACAGTTGGTAATTGATTAACATGAAAGTCACCTCACTTCTAATTCTGCTGTCTGTCAAGAAACATGTGGTTGTAGCAATGCTTAGTGTCAATGCTTAGTGTCCATCTTAACTTTACTCTGTGTTTAATTCTTGAAATGATTGACATAGTTCATAATACCAAAATAGAGAGTAATGAACATCATGTTGACATCCGAAATGCTTTTAAAAACACACCATGCAATCATTTTAACTTTACTTTTCCAGACACATTTTCAAGGCGGCACTTGCCTTGTTTGCCTGTGTGGTGTGCCACAAAATGGAAAAAAAAAAAAGCCACCTCTTAAAGAAAAAAAAAACTTGCTTGCATGCAGAGATGGTGGCTGGGGAAATTGGAAGATCTCCCCTCACCACCGCTCTGCCTCCAAGCAGGCTGCACGGGAGCCAAACAGGCAGAACTGTTCGGCTCCCCATGCAGTATGACGGGGAAAAGTGCTGACAGGTCACATAACCCGGCACTCTGATGTCAGACACACTGGGGGGGGGGGGGGGGGGAGCCAAACAGGCAGCATGGTAGGACACCATGCTGCCTGCCACTAGCCACCAGGGACAAAAGTAAGTCCCGGGGGGATGGGGGGGGATGTGATGGGGGGGCATGTAATGTGGTGATGTAATGGGGTGATGGGAGGCATATAATGGGGTGATGTGATGGAGGCATGTAATGGGGTGATGGAGATGATGTGATTGGGACATGTAATGGTGTGATGGATGCATGTAATGGGGGTGATGGGGGCATGTAATGTGGGGATGGGGGCATGTAATGGGGTGATGAGGTATGTGATGGGGTCATGTACTGGGGTGATGTGAGTTAAGGGGCATGTGGGCAGGCGGGTGTCCGAATTTTGTCAGCACAAAACCAAGATACACCACTGGGAGGGTTAATAATTGGTTTCCTGCATTACTAGAAATGTTTACACAATTTATCAAGTGAAAATTATTGTAACAGATTATTAAAAATATACCAGTGAAACATCTGTTTTAATGGCTATATTTGTGGTGTTTGAATTGTTGACACATTGATGTGGTCCTTAACTACAAATCATGAAGACAAATGATACCATTTCAGGCCAGTCAAATGGATGTTCTTGCAGTGGGATGGTGGGTGTATTTTGTTAACCGATTTGGACTATATGTACACTTTTTAATGTTTTTCAGCTTCAGGCACAACAGAGTCAGCAAGCCCTTGGTCTTCAAGCAATGCAAGCACAGCAGCCGATGGTAAGGATACCATAAATATGGGTTCTATAAACCATAACCACCTGTAGACCACAAGTCTATCTTAATTTTTTCTACATCAAATATTTGGGGGCATTTACCTCTCCTTTAACTAAACTCACTGAACTAAACTGTCCAAAATGAATATCCAAACAAAAAGAAACATTGAAATATAAAACAGATGAAACATAGTGTATTACGACCCTGATTAAAAGATGACCCCCCAAACTTTGTCTATTAATTAAGGAAATATATATATATATATATATATATATATATATATATATATATATATAGAGCATTTTGAAAAAAAAAATTATTAGTAATTATTCCCTTACATGTCAACTGTTTTTTCATATATAATAAAAATGATTGAAATAAGGCATTTTTTTTTATTTTCCTTTTATTTGCTTCTGCGCCCCAGACTTGCCAGTGCACCCCCGGACTTGACAATCTGACTCCAAATCTGCCAATGCGTCCCCAGACTTGCCACTCTGCCTTCAGACTTGCTACTTGGCTCCAGACTTGCCACTCTGTTCCAGACTTGCCACTCTGACCTGAGACTTTTCACTCTGACTCCAGACTTGCCAACATTTCCCCAGACTTGCCAATGCACCTCCAGACTTACCAATATGCCCCCAGATTTGCGAGTGGCCCTCAGACTAGCCAATGCAGCTCCCAGGACAGCCAATGCCACTCAAGACTCTCTCTTGCATCTAGCGGGGCAGCCTTAGAATATCTGCGCTCTACTTGGTGTGCACAGGCATAGAGGGGCATGTACTAAAAAATATATATATATATTTGATGTGGAAAACAATTTTTGCGCTTTGCTCCTTTTGCAATGTACATTTAACACTCAAATAGTAAATACAAGCAAATATTTTTTCTACCTCTCTTGATAGCACTTGCTAACAGCTGGTGTAATTTTCACACACACATAAGAATTATTTTTCACAAAATATTTGCAAAACTCTTTAGTGTGCTCAAATATAATCACAATTTATTAGCGCAATCGGAAATATGCACTCTAAATAAAAATAAACTGAAGTGGCGCAAATCTTGAAAAAGAGCAAAATGTTACAAAAAGTCGCAAATTGCTGCTTACTCATGTCCTATCTACTTTTTTCCCCACTGCACTTGTTTAGTACATGACCCATAGTCTAATGCTGTTTGATACTTCTGCTCCGGCTTCTGAGGTAAAATCCCAGGAGGTCACATGATTCCGGTGTTCCATCATAGAAACCCCAGTGGAAGTGCCGGGAAGCATCAACGGATGCGTGTGCACAGTGCACAGACATCACCCTGCTACCTAGGAGGAGGATCCAGGTCCCCTGCACCTGGATTCTAGCCTTATAGTCAGACCTCTATTTGAAACATAACTTGTCTTCTATTTAAACAAATATAGTAAGACTTGTGCAATCCTCTTGTAATTATTTCCTAATCTATTGGTTTGCCTCTGTCTAATTTAATTTGTAGCAATAGTTTTAGTTCTGTGCCAAGAGATGCATGAATTGCTTACAATAAATAAATAAATATTAATGTAATATGTCTTGTCAAAACGTAATAACATCTTTGTATCTGAAGAGAGAATCATGTTTGGTCAAACTGGGATACTATTTGTTATCTTAATTCTCCTCAGGCTGTTTAATTAACACTATGAAACGACCAAGCCTTTGTGATTACACTTATTTTCTGCTGTTAGTACAAACCTCCCATTATCACTGAGATTCTTCCAGCATGAATTATAAAGTATAGTCAAGAAATATTATTGTGTTGTTTTATACTGCATATTTTTGTACCCTTTTCGTGTAAATGGACTAATTATGGGCAATAATAATGCATGCTATTAATTCTGTGTAATGAAACTTAGAGACTCATTATAAAAATATTTTTCTGAGGTTATTGGAAGAAAAAACTCCATATCATGCATTTAAACATGCTGTGCACAAACACATTTTACTGCCTTTGGTAATCATTTAATTTTAGTTTTTATGTCTGTAATTTATTATTTCAATCAGGCCATACAAACATGGCAATAAAGTAGTATTCTATATGTGTACGTTTTTTACTTACCGTTTCCGTTTTGTCTGGGAACTGGAGCTGTACAGACTTGTTGTATCCAATATATTTATATTTCATTCCTTACTGTGAATGGAGAGCTGGCCTGCATCACATGCCAATTCCTCCTGGGTCCTTTAAAGCCACAAGCCAGCCATTAATGTGTGGTAGATAAATCTAAGAAACTGAGTTTAAAAAATATATATATTTTATTATTTTTTACTCGGTATACGTTGTTTTACTTAGAACAAATGTGAATGGAATGATGACATTCCTACCAGGTGCAATGATTTATAATTCGGAGGTGTGTAGCCTGAATACCAATGTTATGTTTGTATAAGGAGGATGAATCTTCCCCATGTGTGTCATTGGACGTGCATGTGATATTTAATAACTTGATGTGAAATTTGGAGGGAACTAAACACTGGTAAAAGAGCAGTTGACAGAACTCAGCTCCCATGTATTCTGCACTGTATTTGGAATCTTTTGACATTGCCGAACATTTCGTTAAACTTTGTGAAACTTTATACCTGGCTCACCACTGCAGTAACAAATAGGTGATAAATAGTGGTGATTCTATGAAAAGAATAGCTGTACTGCTGAGTGTCTTGTGAATTGCCACCTTGTTTGAAATATTTCATGTGTAACTGTCTGTCATTCTATGTTTCCCAAATATTGTGACAAAAGATTATATTCAAGGGAAGATGAAAATGTAGTAAGAACTATGTAACCTTTGTATATTACCGTATTTGCTCGATTATAAGACAACCCTGATTATAAGACGACCCCCCAAACTTTGGATATTCCTTTAGGAAAAAAACTAAAAGCCTGAATATAAGACTACCCTATAGGAAAAAAGGTTTAACTTGTGCATGTAAATTGTTTTTTAATATTTAATAAAAATGATTATATTAAACAAATGCATTTCTTTTTTTATTTCCTTTTATGTGCCAATGCTGCCTTTCTCTCCCCCCCAGTGTTATCTCTCTCTCCCTCGCCCCAACATTTTCTCTCTCCCCCCTTGTCTTTCTCTTCCCCTCTCTCCCCTCCCTCCCCTTGTCTTTCTCTCCGACCCTCCCTCTGTCTTTCTCTTCCCCCCTCATTCTGTCTTTCTCTCCCCCCCTCCCTTTGTCTCCCCCCCTCCCATTGTCTCTCTCTACCCACTCCCTGCCTCTGCCCCCCCCCCCACCTTTTTTATTGATCCCTGGTGGCTAGTGGGGGCAGCTGGGGGATGTCTGCACGATACGTGCAGACATCCTCCATGCTGCCCGACACCTCCGTCCATCCTACATGCTGCCCGACACCTCCGTCCATTATGACAGACATCCCCCGGCTGCACGATTCTCCTGGTGCCTAGTGGAGGACGCTGAGGATGTCTGCACGTTACACGCAGACATCCTCCGCAGAAGCCCAGCACTTCCGCCGGGATTTTTATGATGAAGCCGGAAGGACCCGCGCGGACATCCCCTGGCTGTTAGAGAGGGGGATCCAGGGCCCCTGCAGCTCTGCTGGGGACCTGGGTCCATGTCTTATAGTCTGACCTCTATTTGAGGTCAGATTATAAAACGACCTCGAATATAAGACTATAAGAGGGGGATTTTTCAGAGCATTTTCTCTGAAAAAAACCTTGTCTTATATTCGAGCAAATACGGTAATAGCTGCTACAATGCCTGAGAAGCAAGGGTTTTAGATGTTTTCTCACAAAATGTTGCAAAATGCACAACATCACATATTCAATGCCTGCTGCAACACGGTTCTGTCCAGCATTCTCTATATGTCATTTGTGGGGGAAACTCTTCCTACAAATCCTAAAGGTTAGTTCTTTTGTCAAGTTTCTACAGACACAAATGTATCCATATGAATAAAACTTTAAATTGCCTAGTTTTTTTTAGCTTTAATTGTATGGCATAGTTAATTATTAACCACTAGTTCATGATAAAATGGACAGGTACAGAAAACATGGTTGGCACAGAGTTAATCTTGCCACTGCAGATGTTTGGGAACTACATATCCCATGATGCTCACATTATTTCTTTTGTTTTTTATTTAAATATTTTTACGTTTGATTAATAAAGACATAGAGACACACATATGTATCAGAATTATGTAAAAAATATTGACACAATGACATCACATTTACATGTAGAAGGAAAAGGTACTGAACTTGGGTTGTTAAACAGAGTCCCAATTATTTGAAGATGACCATTCAGATAGATTGTGTGAATATTTGATTAGCACAAACAGATTATATCACCCTATGCTTTATACCTTTTATTAGTTTTTAATATACATGCATGTTTATCCTCTGACCAGCAGGCATGAGGCTTCCACAGGGCTGTATCTCACTCTGCTTAAACCGGTACAGACCTTAATTTTTGAATGCCACTAGCAGAGCCAGAGCCGGCCTTTGGGGTATGCGACACCACAGGGCGCAACAACCCAGGGGGCGTCACATTGAAAAAAAGCCAGCCCTCTGCACGGCCCTCTGCACGGCCGCACTGGAGGATTCAGGGAGGGGGGTAAACCTCACCGGGTGAAAGATGAAGATCTGCCCCCACCCTGTGAAGCAGAGCAGCATTTGCTTCATGGGGGAGGCTCGGGCAGCATAAGCTCTGAATGTTAAACACACACGAATTGTGTATCACTACACATGGGGAGCGCGAGCAGCACTTACTGAGCTCTGTGTGTGTTTAATATACAGAGCTTATGCTGCCCCCTTCAAGTAACAATGGTAAGGGGAGATAATAGAGATAGGAGGAGGTGGAGAGAATAGAGATAGTAGGAGACTGAAAGAATAGATATAGGAGGAGGGAGAGAGAGCAGGGGAGGGGGAGAGAACAGAGATAGAAGGAGGGGGAGAGAACAGAGATAGGAGGAGGGGAGAGAATAGAGATAGGAGGAGGGGGAGAGAATAGAGATAGGAGGAGGGGGAGAGAATAGAGATAGGAGGAGGGGGAGAGAATAGAGATAGGAGGAGGGGGAGAGAATAGAGATAGGTGGAGGGGGAGAGAACAGAGGAGGAGGGGGAGAGAATAGAGATAGGAGGAGGGGGAGAGAACAGAGGAGGAGGGGGAGAGAATAGAGATAGAAGGAGGGGAGAGAACAGATATGGGGAGGAGGGGTGAGAGAATAGATATGGGGAGGAAGGGGGAGACATAACAGGTATGGTGGGTGGAGGTAGAGGGGGAGAGAGAACAGGTATGGGTGGACTGAGCAGGTATGTGGAGGGGAAGGAGAGGGAAAGAGATATGTGGAGGGGAAGGAGAGGGAAAGAGATATGGGAAGGGGAAGGAGAGATAAGAGATATGGCAAGAGGGAAAGAGATATGGGAAGGGATAGGAGAGATAATCGATATGAGGCGAGGAGAGATAATGGATATGGGAAAGAGGACAGATATGGGAAAGGAAAAATAAATAACAACAGATTTAGGGAGGAGGAGAGACACACAGACATGGAGGGTGGGGAGAACAGAGACATACATGGGAGAAGGGAGAGAGATATAAAATGGAGGGGTTTGAGAGAGACAGACATGGCAAGGAATAAGAAAGGGACAAACATTGGGAATTGAGAGAGAGACATACCTTGAGGCAGTGGAAAGAGACAGGAATGAGGAGGGAGATGAGACAGACAGACATGAGGGTAGAGAGGAAGGGGGGGCACCATGGGGGTGGCCCGCACATAGCGCCAGAACACTTACGGCCGGCCCTGAACAGAGGGGACATCATCTGTGAGCCAAGACAGACCCCAATCAGTTGGGGCTGGATGAGCCCCCACACTGATTGGCTGAGTGTATGCTGGCATCCAACTGAGCTCTGCATGTAAAGATGTATGTCTGGTTTACTTGGTGAAAGGGGGGCAGTCTTTTTTAACCCTTGCCTTATCTAAGGAAGTCCTTTAATGTTGCTCTGGTTGTCCTTTAAACTTGTTTTGTATATAACATAGCACATTTTTCTGCAGGTATTGAAACACTGGATAATTGGATGTTTCTCTTCAGTTAGGCCACTTCAGAGAATATTCCCAATCATTGTCTTAGCCTGGGAATTACTGCCTTAGTGACCTACTGAGTTGACCTATGTCATGATTTTGTGATGTCACAAAATGATACCACAGATAGTGTGGGGAATTGTTAGTGCAACAGTCGGATATGCAGAAAACACCTACAAACACTGCTTAGAATAACATTGATAGCCAATGATCAAATGTAAAAGTGGCTCTTCTTTTATGTAATCTTACTATCTTTGGCATAAATCTTATTTTTGATTAAAACATAAAAACATATATATGTTAAGTAAAGTCATTTTTGGTTATATGTTTACCTTTCAATATTATATTTTTGAAATGCATACTTCGGGCCAAAATTACACAGTTGGTAAAATTCTTCAATATGCCTTTTTTTCTCAGCACTTTTGGCCTTATTTGTGTAACTTGGTTGTCAATTGACCACTGCTCACTGTTTAGTGAATAGTCCATATTTAAGTCTGACTTTACAAACTGTGCCTTCCTATACTCTTTCTCTTAGAAAGTAGGACAGTTTGTAATGGCATAAGCCACTAGAATGAGACTGATGGGGAGGAAGAGCAGACTTTGGGGACCATTTGCTTTGAGACAGGTTGTAAATGTCTTGTCTGTAAAAGCAAACACTGAATATGTTTGACTCTGAATTTCTTCATGCAGAATATTTGAAGCTGACTGGTCTTAAACTGTTTCACTAAATCTTATTTTATTTTATTTCTTGGAATGTTTAACTACCTTTGCATGTCACGTTACAATAATACACCACATTCACTGTTAAATTAATTGTATGTTTGCATTACAACAGCAACTAGATACAGTGGAACTAGGGGGTTTGTTCTATGTTCTTTATGGACTCCCTTGTGATTGCCAGGTATTTTATAGATATCTGATAAAGTACATTGCCATCTGCTTTTAATAGTGAAGCTAATGTAAATGCTATTCCCATGCAAAGCTTAAAAATAAGAAAGCAGGGGGTGACAGTTTACCATGGTGTTTTCTTTAGCTAGACATGTATAAGGTTGTGGTGTTGCCCCTGGATTTGCCCCATATGCTTACAATAAATACTTCCACCTATTCTATGCAAAAAAAAGCATATGTTGAATTTCTTTAAATATTTACCTTTGTCAAAACTCACCTGGGTTTGAGAATATCTTGAGGAGATTGACTTATATCTAGGTCAATTTTCATTTTGAGAATAAGTCAAATTCGGCATCCGAATCCAGTTCTGATCTTCCCCACTTAAAGGTAAAGGGAGGTTAAATGATTGAAGCTATTTTGAAGACTAAGTCAATCTTCGGTGCCGAATTTGACTAAGTCTCAAAATGTAAGTTGACCTCCAGAGCTGGCGTCCTCGAGCTATTATATAATTTTAGCAAAAAGACCCATTTGACTCCATACTCTATATAAACTAGCCTAATAACTGGATTACTAACCAGTATCCATGGCTGTCATCTCAAGTTTTAAACAGACCTAATCATCGCTATTGAGTGTATCCAGTCTTTAAAAGGTAACTCTTCAATGGCTTTTTTTTTTTTTTTTTTACAAATGGCATCATATCTTGACTTTGTTCTGTATATCATGGTGTACTATGTTTAAATATAAATCAATACAAATAATACAAATAAAATCTAAAATACTAAATGTGTACATATACAGCCTGATCATCCTCTAAATAATTTATAGAATGTAATGCCCAATTCTGGGGCTTAATATGGAACCCAGTCACCATAAGAGACAAATAGAAAATGTCCACTGTTTACCACTGATATGCTCTCTATGTATATGGACCATTATTTCCAGTTGCCAAGCTGTTATGTAATGTCATGTGGATTCCGTAGAAGGCAGAACTGAATAGTTTATTGCTCTTGGTGTATGCCTATAAAAAAAACTGAGAAATGGTTTCCAACATTTTATATTTTGGAATTGGGTGCTGTTAGCCAGCCATCCTTCAACTCGTTTGCCTATATTGGGAAAAGGTAAATTCGCCCGAAGACTATTCAATTACCATTTTTTTCTAGCATGTTAATATTGTGCTCTTGCTTGTCTTGCAGTTTCCAAGACAAGGTCTACAGCAGACTCAACAGCAGCAGCAGACCGCAGCCTTAGTCAGACAACTTCAAAAACAACTTTCTAGTAAGTACATACATCGGTGTGAACCAGCATTGCCCTGACCAACCAGTTATATTTCAAACGATAATATCAGGGGGTGTTAAGCTGCTTTTTCAAAGGCTTCATTGTTTAAATGTTTAATAGTTTAAGCACTGGGGAGCATCATATCTGACACGTTTTACTCTGTAGTAATCCATAGATTTATGACGCCTTATTTTATGATTGGTTCATGCACACAATGCTTCTTTTTTCTAACCATCTCCCTACATGTTGTGTAAACAATAAAAACTGAAAGTGATCTGCGCGCCAGTGCAAATTGAAAGGAAAATAATACATGATTTATAACCTGATATTTATGCAGAAATTAGGTTCCGATTTCTTCCATATGTGTTATACATAACAAAGAAGCACACGTATAAGAGTAAAAGGTGACCTTTGTATGGTAGTACACTCACATAAATACAAAGTGTTTTTCAGGCACATCACATGTAAGTTGACCAAGTATTTTTCTGTTTTTTTTCTCTAAATCCAATGTGGGGTATGTATCATCAAAGTGAAGAGATAAAGAGACATTCAGCAATATATTAGAATCAAGAAAGAATAAAATGGAGCAGATATCTTTCACCAAAGTCCAGAGTCAACAGATCCTCAGCAACTTAAAATGTGATAACAATCCAGGTAGAAATAATATCACACATAAAACACATTTTGCCCTCTGTGTGGGGTATCACCCGTTTGAAGCCCACAGAGAGAAACGCATTGGTTATGAGTATCAAAATATCAGAAAAACAGCCTTCTTCTCTGATATTTGCGCTCTTCCCTTACATGTTCTATATTTGAAGTAGGGAACCCTGAGGAATAACTAAACATGGTGTCATTAATAGGGGTGCCAAAGGTGTGAACACACATTGCAAAAGGTTTGCTAAATACCTGTGCATGTGTAGATTGTATTTCATTGTAAATGTGAGTAGAATAAGTGAGCGTTAACAGGTTGAAATGAATAAAATCCCTCAAAACAATTCCGACTTTGTTGCAGGGGTCTATTAAATTAGAGAGTAACACTGATTATTAGACATAAATAAAAAATAAACTGCTCTCTAGGAGTTTGATCAATTTGGTCTTAATGTAATGTCTGTTAATAAAATACTCCCTGTGCACAAGTACCCAATTTCTTCTGATTCACAAAGTATGTGGTGTGTTAATTAATTACCATAATAGCTATATAATTTATAGTAAATATTACTATATATATATATATATATATTTATTATGGTAATTAATTAACACACCACATACTTTGTGAGCAAGAGTAAAACATAATGAGATAGCTCAGTGGGCTATGCATCATCAGTTGAGTCTGTTCAACCTCTGTGGTCATAGGTTTAATTCCCAGCAGGGTTGAGTTAGCCCTTCAAGGTAGATAAAATGAGCACCATTAAATTGGGTAATAGTAACATATGCTGGGTGTTGGGCAAACAAAACATCCCCATGCGTACTTGAAATCCAGAGAATATCTGAATTGTAGGTACTTTCCTGGTAAAACCTTTGTTATTATTATTATTTATAAGAAACAAATGAAAATGTTTTAAGAATGCATGACACATTTTATCAAATAGAACTTAAACCAGAATCCCCATATTTCTTGTTAGATATCATGCTATTGTCTCTAAGAATAGTCAATGTCAGAGGAAGAATCCCCCTTGTTTTGGAAGCCAGCATTATATCAAGAGTTTGACTGTCTGAGGCTCATGAAAACTAGTTAACTGTAGATGGAGAAACAAACATAAACTATGGTTCTCATGATGCTGTCAGACTAAACGTCTCCAATATTGATGGCTGAGCATTATAGGGAAGGTACTTCACAGCAGCTACCTTTACTGGTTAGTATTTTACCAACACCTGTACCTGGGAAACCATATTCATATCGAGTTGTATTGCACTACCATCTATGGCTGGATAACTATATACTGTTGGGCGCTATCTGATGCCTTGTTTCTGTCTGACTAACTGTATGCGGATAAGAGTTATGTTGTGCATCGTTAGTGTCTGTCTGACTTTACTGATGGGAGTGCGACATATTTGTCTGTCTAACTGTATAGTTGGTACAGATAGTAGCTCCTTTACCACAGGTATATAGAAATAACTGGATACCAATAGATGCTATCCTGTGCCTGATAAACAATACAGATACTTTACTATTCCAAACTACACATATGGCAGCTCACATTAATGTGTGATGCGTTAGTGTATTACAGAGATGAATATCAGTAGAACTTGTTGAAATGTGCGGTATGTGTGAGTCTATCCCATACCTTGAAAGTTTTACAACTCACAGTAATATACAGACATTTTATTTCTGCTTTACTGTATGACATTGGTGAAAGAACAAGGACACAGATTGTCACACAGGGAACATGAAAAAAATGTGGCCCAGTTTGTAGGATAAAAAAGCCCCAAGTCGCTAAAACCCTAGCTGTCCAGGATCTGCCCCGCTTTTAATAAAGTCTGAAAAATCAAGATAAGAAGTGGAAAATGCTATCAATACTTCAATTTGTGAAGGGAATATGTTTCCACACATAGCTGCCATTCTCACCGTTATGCTGCTTACTATTAAATCAGATGTAGTCATGGTTTGGGTGCCCATTCAGTATTACTTATTCATACAGGAAGTTATACCAAATGTCATTTCCTGATCGCTAACAACTGCATATTCATAATATTTCCTGACCTGTATATTTTGGCTGAAAAAATAGAGCAGTTCATGGAAATATTCACATTTTATAATGCAGAGTTGTATATATACTGCATGCAGGATTAACATTGACTTGTATAATCGTGCAAATCTGGCATTTGAAAAATCGTTTGAGAAAATGATGGATTAATTTTCATTAAAAGTAGCATGAATCCAGCATGATGATGGCACATGCTTTCATTCATATTTGATGATGACAGATTTGTTGAAGTGTGTTTTCCATAACTGCAAAAAAAGTCTCAGGTTTTCATATGGAAAAGTCTATAGTAAAAAAAAGCAGGTGAATGTCACATATTGGTAATTATATGCTTTCTTCTGCAGTAACCAATAAAAAGTTATACAATCACAATATGCACCATTGTGAAGCAGTGCTGCTGCCTTTATGAAGCATACAAATCTGCATGGAAAGCATTGTAATATTATCAGCATGGCACGTGCATTTATAGGTGGAAACAAAAAACATAAAACACGCAGAAAAACCCATACAGTATTGTGTTGTACATTGAAAAAGTGAAGGCTCCACTTTACCAAACCTTACCTACACCTCAGCCTTAATTTCCCCACACAAATCCAGTGATATAGTTAGGTTTTGTGCGGCTCAAGGCCAGATCTATTGTTTTGAATAGGCATCATGGGAAATGCAGTCTACATTTAAAGTGCCAAACTTTATGTGACAACATATAGGTTGTGATTACTGACCTTTAGCATTTCACTCTGTAGTACACCATAACGCCTGTGACTATATACTTAGCCAGCCATAGACTTGCATAATACAGCATAGCTCCCACCAGTATATAGTTAGTCATACATAGATTATAGTTATTACATAGATAATCAAATCTGAAGTTGATAAAGTAGAGTGGGAAGTGGGTTGCAAATACAGGAGGCAGGTTAGTATGGAAACATTTCAAAATAAATGGTTAATAATCAATGGGAATAGCACAAAAAATAAATAATCATAGCCGAGTGGCATCAAAAGGGGGTGCGGTGGGTGCAGACCACAGCAGATGACACTGTTGGTGGGAGTGACACCCAAAACTACCATCCTCTGCAAGATAATAAAAACTGGACAGTGCTAAGAACTTGCAACATTTCAATGAAGGATGGATATCTAATAACAAAATTTTATATAAACATCTTGTTTTTTATATATCTTTTTTATATCATATTTTGGTATTGGATATCCATCTATCATTTAAATATTTCAAATTCTTCGCACTGTCAATTTTTTGTTATCTTTCTTTCTTACTGATAGATATATTACAAATTTGCCATCTTGGGGTGGGAAACAGGAGGACAGACAGCCAATGTCTGTGCACTACCTATGTGCAGAGACATCCTCTGAAGTTCCCACATGTCAGTGTTGGGAGTCACATGAAAAACCCGACGCTCAAACTCGAGATGAGGAGGGAGCATAATGTGAGAGCGTGGTGGTGGAGCAAGTCCTGTCTCCAAATCTGGGAGTTATGCAAGACTTTGTAAGTCCTTCCTTTGGGTCTGTGAATCACTAACAGGAGGAGAAAAGACCTCTAGTAATATCCTTTTTATAGCCTCTCACTAGATTCCTTTCTCACTGACCTTGCAGCAGTCATACAGTTCCCAAGCCAGCCCAACTTAAAAGGGCATGTGCTAAAAACACCCATTACTCTTTCTTCACAGGTTATTTAAATACGTTGACCTGTTAACACAGAGTTGCTGACTACAATGTAGTGTTTTCAGAGTTGAACAGAATAGTTAGTTGAAAAGTAGGCAATAAAATTGTACTAGCAAGTGTCGTTGTATGGTCATCTTATGCATGTGCGTGTGTAGATGTGTAAAGAACACTATTCTGTAGCTTTCTCTTCAATTGTTTGTATGGCTTGTAAGTACTAATCATGTTCATTTTCTCACCTAGGTAACCAGCCACAACAAACAGTAAATCTGTATGGAGATCCTTCTCATTTCTGAACTTACATAGAGAAGCCAGTGCATTTTTCTCATTACACTGATATTTTGTTAAACGTTTTCCTTATTTTGCTAGGTATGTGGGTAATGTTACAAGACCTGACGTCTGGTATATGATCACATTTTGCTAACCATGGGCCTAAAGAAATTCAGGGCTCGGTTTTAATATTTTATATTGTGATTTTTGCTACTGATCAAAAAAAGGAAATGGCAGAAGAGTGGGCTGGAGAATATAAATGTAGTGGACCAAATCACCAGACTGAACAAAACTCTGGCTTTGAACCTAAAACGGACTTGTTTAAAAATGTCTATACTGCTAGAAGGTAACGCTTTTTTAATAGTAGCTGTTTTCAGTAACTTTGTAAATGTCCACAAGCACTTTATAAAACATTTTGTTACAGTACTGTATTCGTAATGCACTCCTTCTCCATGACCAGTAGACAATTGCTTCCTGTCCATGGAATCTATACACTATTTATCTCAAATATTTAGGTTTGTATATGGAAAAAGCAATGCAGCATTATGGGGGCTTGTGGATAGTTAAGAACACAAATCCAGTGATACTTTCCATCTTTAGTAGAGTTATCTGAATAGGTTGATAACAAGTATTGTGATTATTTATTTTAGGATGGCTTGCCTACCTTATTTTTTAAACTTGATAAAAAAAAATGGTGATTTGGTTTGTTGAATTATCATTAACAATTTGCTTGTCTCAGGGATAATGTAACCCCTTTATTGCCAGGGCTGAGCAATGCACTTTTTTTCCTTTTTGCAATGCACTGCTTATCCCTCTGGCAGTGAAGTGGTTAATGTTTTACTGCTGTCCCCATATCATTATTTATATAGAGGTAACATAGATAAGCAAAGCATTTAAATACCCCATACCTTATTTAATAGTTTTAGATAGATAGATAGATAGATAGATAGATAGATAGATAGATAGATAGACTCCAAGTCAAGTAGATGTGCTTTCATGTCACATAGAGAGCATTTCTCCAGTTAGGGGGTTCATCTGAATTCCTCACCAAAATGAATGAGGGACTAAATACTAAATTCATTTTTTAACAAGATTGAAAAGTTATTTACCACTAGTTTTTGCAGCAACACACTACAGGGCAGCCATTTGTCAAGCAACTTTTCTGGCAACTTGTTCTCTCTCTGTCATTGGTGTGTGCACATGTCAATCACACTGCATACAGCCAATAACGAGCAGCATCTCCATTACATGGCGATTTAGAAGTCTCTGTAAGATTCCCAAAGACAAACTGTTTTAATCAGACAGAACTGATCTTCTGTCTGAAATCCTTAAGAACTAATGCAATTCAATCCCAATGTCATATACATAATTACCCTATGCCTGTATTAAATTCCCTGGCAGCGAAAAATGGGACATTCCATGTCAGAATATTTATATAGATACCAGATTATTATGACAAACATTAGGAGTTAAATTAAGTGTTTAAAAGTTGTTGTTTAGACCCTCTTTAAACATTGGTCCTTAAAAAGCAGACCCAAAACATGCTTCTTTTGATGTCCCTTATTCTTATATTGTTTACTTTAACTGTACAGCATTTTCTGGATAATGAGCCAACAAATACAATAACTTTATTGGAACAACTCTTTTAATGAACAGTACTATGGCAAAAAGTCTGTTGGTGCTGATGTATTTACAGTTTGTCACAATGTTAGTTTAAGGAGGTCACGTAGACATAAAATTTATGTTTCTTTTCGATATGAGCATGTTAGTTTCTCTCTGGGGAAATACTTCTGAACAAAGTTTGATCTGTAGCTAATATGTTAAATAGTGTGATTGTATATTCCTTTCAGCTGGCTACATGTTTTTATTTAGACATAGAAAAAGAAATGAAATATTTTAAAACTATGTTTTGACTGTTTAAATCAGTAAGTCGGTGCATTAAATTATTAAATTATGTATATAGAATATCAGGATGAAGATGCACAACATTTTAATATTGTAGTTTGAAAGGAATGTTTTATAATTAGTGTTTGTTACACAAGAAGCTTTTTTTTTTAGTTTGTTTGTTTTATATGTATATATATATAAATATATATATATATATATATATATATATATATATATATATATATATATATATATATATATATATATATATATATATATACACATACATACATACATACACACACACACACACACACACACACGCTTTTGGATAATCATGTGTTCTGTCATAGTTAAAGGGTACATGTGAGCCAAAAGTCATATCAAATAGTCATATGAGCTAATAAAACATTTTTTCAATTTTAATGTTGAAGACCTATAAAAGTCTTTTTCAGCAAAAGAAAATACATTTCAAATTAACACAAGTGTTTAGACGTTAGTTAATGGCATTTTTATTGGGGTATAGTGATGAGATCTTCTGTTACAGACAGTAAATTCCAACATATAGTGACTGGTTGGAACATTTTTATGATAATTTATTTGCACAACTCTACCAACTGTGTACAGCTGCATAGTAGAGAAATGTAATTATTAACATGATATTATTATAAAACAAATAGTGGAAATGGCACTTATGAAGGGTGAAGATGTAAACAATTGAAAAACACTTGTTGTGGTATATGGACAGTCTGCTTTACATTATACTATGCTTCCCAATTCATTTATTAATTAAAATGACAACAACTACATCTTTCAGCATAACATTTAAATATTCTGCCAGCATTAATTTTATGGAGAAAAAAGTAACAAATAAAAAAGCAACTGAAAAACTATGTGATCAACAGGAGCAGTGGACAATGGGTCCATTAATCCCCCCCCCTCATATTTTTTTGCACGTTATTCATGTTCACAGAATGAATAATGTGCGATTAAATGAATATGGCACCAAGGCACACTGCAGTGTTTTGTTGGTACTGTTGATGGTAGCAGAAAACTGCAGATTAAAAAACTCAACCTGGGGATAGCTACACATGTCAGTCCTCCACGTAGAATGAATGAATCTCAGGCCCCCCACTACCTGGGTTACTTAGAGATGGAAGGGGTAGGTAGGTTTTTTTTTTATTCAGGGGGGCCAGCCCCATTATCGGGATAATTTGGAAAGGCAGGGGCTCTTGGTGCAGCCCCATCCCTGGGATACTTAGGAGAGGAAGGGGCCTTTGGGCCAACCATTGCCCGAAAGATTTAGGGGCAGAAAGGTTCTTTGGGCAACCCTAGTCTCCATAAATATTACAGGGGAGAGTGGGCAGTGAGGAGCACCCGTAGGCTCCCCCAAGCTGCTATTGGGGTCCAGAGAAGCCCTGAAACATTTTCCCTACAGCAATTAGAGGGTTTATGTGCAAAGAACAGCTGTGGTTAAAAGCCTTTGCATAGTCTGGTAGTTTTCATTGAGGTGACCTCATTAAATCAGCTTTGTGTGTTACTTATCATGTGTTTGCATGCTGTAGATAGTTATTTTTAACAAGTGTGATAATGATGTAATAGCACCCGTTAATGCATGTAGGGCATTGAATCAATTTTGCCCCAATATTAGATAACATAGAACATAATCACTTTTAGGGTAAATTAATACCATAGAAACCATTGTACCTATGAATTCTACTAAATTTAGGATCTTTAGATTTGGCATGATAGAGTAATAGTTCAGGGTGCTAATGAACAAGGACACAATTCACAAATTCAACCAAATGTTCAATTAACCAAAATTGCCAGTGCTAATGCACAGAAAATGAGGTAAAACTAGTGACACCTGGGAGTTTGGAATGAAAAACATGTACTAGTATAACAATCAAACTTTGTCATCTCATACCACTCATGGTTTATCATTCTAATTAAAATAAATAAATATTCCATGAGAGCACCACCTCTGAACAGTTACCATTACCATTCAAGAGATAAACATTGGAATAGCAATGGATAATACCTTCATCTGTCATCTGCTCATTGAGAATATGGATATATTTGTGTCTGTTCCCAGATTTCGATGATATAATGTGTTGTGAGCACCTCAGTATCCTGCTGATTGAATGTAACAAATAAAATGATGTCTGTGTGAGTATTAGTATGATTATACTTTGACCTGTATAAAATAATTGGGTAAAATGAATCTATCACTAACATCAATACAGAGGCACAATTAGTAGAACAGAAACATTGACCTATACATTAAGCTGTTGGTAGTAGTAGTCCCCAGTTCATATTAACTATGTACTTTATTGGAAAACCCATAATGCCAGCATGGTGGTTGATCCCTATAGCAACCCCAGAAACCAGTGACATTTTACTTTTTGTTTGGTTCATAGTTTGGCCCTTTTATAATTTGGACCATTAGTATAACTCTTTTCTTTCATGTTCTGTTTAGACTGTAAGCTTTAGGCTGTAGGATATATATCATATATTTTGCTGTATCCCAAAAGTATTACTATATGGTGCAGTTGAATGTAAATTAAAACATTAATATTTCCATTTTGCCATGTGTATAACATATTTTCTTTAAATACAGTACACATGAATTACAATGCACAAGGAAAACAAGAGACACGCAAAAAATTGGTAACCATAGCAGCAAGTAAGGTTATATGCTTGTGAAAGCTTGTGCTCCAATGCAGACATCTCAAATATAATTACTTGTACGCCATCTTCAAAATGATTTCAACCAGGAAGACATATATCATAATCTATTTATTTGCTGCCAATCCTGATACTGCATTGTATGAATCATATTTTCTGCTTCAGAAACTTGTGCCCAGTATTGACTTAATGATCGATTTTTATAAAACTTTTTTTATGCTCAAAAACATATTCGGAATAAAAAAAGCCCAAAATAGACTTTATTAGAATCTATTACATTGTGAAAACGAGATAGACTTGAGCCAATATAAAAGTTATTCAAACTTGTTGACCCAATATTACATGATGTAACTAAATAACCACAAACTTTGTACTGTTGTGTAGCTGCTATTTTTGCAGAATGTCAATAAAGCTATCAGCATTATTTTCAAACTACCTGCTCTCTTGTGTTATCTTTTAAAGTCAAATGAAGGTGTATGAACTGCAATTCACTTTACACGTTAGTGTTTAAATAAAATTTACAAATAATCCCATATGTTGAGTGTTTTTTTTTATAACAGTCACTTAATACTTTCAAATAATTTTTGTTTAAAAAAATGTTGCATCATTTAATTAACTCATTTGTTTAAAAAAGAAAAAAAAAGAAAAACAGAAGAATGGAATATTCATATAATCAATAAACATAAACCATATAATCTTGAATAAAATATTTTTTTTATAACATAAATCTTTATATTCACAGTTTTATTTCTTGAAGGTGGGGTAAAAAGTGCCTTAAAAGTCTGCAGCTTACATAGTTGCTGATAATAATGATAAACTCTAAATGCAAATCTGTGTCCTTGTCACTTGCACAAGCATTTTAAGTCTCATATAAAATTTATGAAATTCAGATTTACTTTTTCATTTTCTTTTTCTTATTAAACTCCATAAAATAAGAAATAAGTCTGGATGTTGAGTACTTGTAGTATTTATTGTTCACTTCCATTTTGTTTGTTCACACAACTTTTAAATATGTTGAGCTGGAATCTGTTCCAAGGGGATTTTTGGCAATGCATTTGTATATTCCTGTATCAGAACCTTTTGGATTCTGTACAACTAATGTGCCTTGAGGGTGGAGAAGTTCTGTACCCAAAGGGCGTCCTTTACTAGCTGTCGATAACACAGATAAGTCTGGTAGCTCCCAGGTTATCTCAGGTTTTGGTATCCCAATGGCCATACAGTTGAGATGCACAGGAGATCCTGCTCTTGTATGAATATTTTGAGGTGGTTTATTTGTAATCCTGGGTGGGTAAGCTACAACCATAACAGGTACACTAATAGATGCCTCGCCTGCATTATTTTTGGCTTTACAAAGATAATTTCCTCGATCATAAATAGTTGTTTCTTGAATGACTAAAGTACCATTTTCAAGCAACATGTATCTCCCATTGACATGGGGTCTATCTATTACGTAGCCGCTTGGGAGAGTCCAGATAACACTGGGCCTTGGTATTCCATCAGAAAGACAATGTAAAGACAGTGTTTCTCCAATGATATTCTTTATAGGTCCTCTTGGGTGGGTAAGGATATTAGGCCTCTGACCAACCTCCAAAATAATGAGCTTTTCGATATAGCCCACTTTATTTCTGGCAGCACAACGGTATTTACCGGTATCCTCTTTTGTGGGACTGTATATAATGAAGGTTCCATTACTTCCTGCATGGTATTTAGAGGGCATCAGTCCATTGAAAAAACGTGTGCCATTTGGCAAAAGCCATATTATTTCTGGGGCAGGATTTCCAGTTGCGAAACAGTTTAATATTGCCATTTTGCCTGGCTTAGCTATTAGTTTCTCATTAAATGGATTTTTAAACATCGGCCTTCTGAGGACATCTACTACTTCCAAATGCACCACCAACATACTTTCACCTCCATCATTACGTGCTACACAAGTGAATTCTGCTGTGTCTGTAGGTCTTACATTCCGAATTTCCAAGGTACCATTCTTGTGAACCATTATCCTGCTCCCATGGTATGGTGCTGTTAGATAAATATTATCAGGCATGATCCACATGATTTGAAGAGGTGGAGTGCCTTCTGCTGTACAGTGTATAAGCTTTCTTGAGTGCTTTAATGCTGTATCCTTAATAATTGTCTTATTTGTATATAAACCATTAATAAGAGGTGGCTTGGATTGGACATCTAACTTGAGCAATTTGGTGTCATCACCAGCAGGGTTGCGTGCCACACACATATATTCACCTGCATCTAATAGTTTAATTTGGTTAATGGTCAATGATCCATTGTCGTGCAGCACATATCTGTCATGAGATGTTGCTATCATATCACTTGATGGAAGCAACCAAAATATTTTCGGTTTAGGCTCTCCAATAGCCTCGCAATGCAAAACTGCACCTTCACCTGCTCTGGCTGTATACTGTGTCTTGTGGTTTGACTGAATACGTGGTGCTGCTGTTACCACACTTACATGTACTTTCATTTCGTCTTTTCCCAACGTGTTTTCAGCATAGCAAGTATAATCTCCTTCCTCAGCAATGCCTACTTTGTTGAGGTATAAGGTACCATTGTCAAAGAGGATATACCTGCGTTTCCGCCTGCCATTGTCATCAGCCTGAAGTACGTTATTTATCATTGTGCCATCAGGTAAGCTCCATGTGATTTCTGGTAGTGGAGATCCTGAGGCCTTGCAGTCCACCTTGAATTCTTTTCCATAAGGAACTTGCTTGGTGAGCTGCTGCTTTTGAATGATCTTTGCTGGTTTCATGGTCACACTGACTTTCATCAATATTAAGTCGTCTCCAACTTGGTTTCTTGCTACACATAGATAGTCTCCTGAATCTTTTTCATTCACAGATTCCACAAGCAGTGAGCCATTTGGAAAAACTTGAATCCGACTGCCCATTCTAGTAAGAAAAAAAGAGAGAAACTAAAGTGATTATTCATTTTCTACAGGTAAAACATGTTATTATATAAAGCATATAAGCATCCAGTCTGTTTAGAATAAAATGTCCATAGAGATCCTGACCAGAAAATTCTTATCTTGTCTCATTATGATTACAAACAGTGTTGTCCAACATTTTCATGTACAATGCTTCATGTCAATAGGAAATGTAAGCTATGAGCTGGATTCTATTAGCTGAATATGTCATACCTTATCAAAGCAAAAAGATTCTTAGGTTGGATCCATACATGGATAGTTGTGAATTGGTGGTGGTACCTATGCATATTGTTTATCCACAAATACCCTTTTCCATTTGAATTGAAAGAGCAAGAGATTTTTCAAGTATACCCTTTTCTCATTCTTGGCCAGCCCGGACATAATAACACAGTTGCCGCCTTCTTTTCCAGTGCCACTTCTCCTGCCTCTTTCAGTATTTTATATCCCATAGCGCTTCTACTTTCCTGCACTTCCACCATATTTGCAGAAAAGTTATATCCTCAATGTGGCATCTATAATCCCACATTGGTATAATATGATTATATAATATGATTATTTAATATGATTATATAATATTTGATTTGAAAAGAAGTTGGAGTTATACTTGGTGGTATTAGTTTTCCAATGTAGCGCTGTTAAATCTTCTAGTTTACTAACTACTGATTCTAATCTGTACCATGCTTCTTTCCTTGCTTCATCTATTTGAATCATAAGTGTATAAAACCATACTAGCTTTGAAATGGATTTTAATTACAGGTAAACATAATCCTCCATTGTTTATTTTACAGGCAATGCAGATTTATTCTGGGCTTTGTTCCTCTCCACACAAGTTGGTGAAGTTTTACTGTACCATCTCCAGCCAACTACACAGGACTAGCAATAAAACACTATTTTGTATATTTTCTCTGTTTCCTCATATATGGTTTTCTACATACTACTGTGGATCATCAACACAATTATACCTGGATTCCAAAAGTTATATAACAAGAGTTATATAACAAGTTATTTGTAACCTCACTGATTTATTCACTGTTCTTTTGGTGCATATTGTAAAGGAATGCAGTATTAACTATTAATGCAGTTTTCTTTTACAAGAGTGCCTTCTTTCTCACTTTTTTTTTCCAGTGTATTTTTTTATAATATCAGCTACAAATACTGGTGTCTAAACTGTGCATGACTGCCTCTGATCAGGGTTTGAGCAGATCTAAACGTCACTGGTTTACCCTGACTGTCTCAAACCCTCAGAGTTGCTAGATAAGGTCGCCAGATGATGCCAAATAAATTACTAGCAATACATACTTAGCACAAAATGATTATAGTGTCAACTTGACAAATGATGCAAATGCCTGATGTTCTATCCACAGATACTGGACCGTTCATATTAAAAATAGTTTGCATATATAATATATTTTATACTATTAAGTTCAAAAAGTGAATTTTAACGATATAAAATACTAGGTTTGAGCTCCGTTTCCAACGATAGCAAATAAATCAATCAAGGAGATCTATACATGACAAGAAGTGATTTAAAAAGTATGTTGACTTGATTTACTAGCAAAGGAATTGCTGACACAATCTTTCTGCCTAAAAATACCATCTAGACTAAAATATATTAACCCTTGTTGTGCTGGCGTGACATCGAACGCTTTGGTTCTGTAAATATTAATAAATAAAATGCATTTGTTTTACAAAACAAAAATTCAATGACAAAAAAAAAAAATCCAACAACTATACTTTAGGACTGATTTGCAAAAAGATGAATCAGCATTATTGTTTAGGTTCTGTTGCCAAAGGACCAAATAAGTTGCAACATTGTTAAAACATTTTAAACATTTTGTTATATAATCTATTCCATTTAAATAAAAAATTCCAAAAATATTTGTGCCAGTAGACACAATTTCCTAAGCTTCCCTGACTTTTCCAAAGTAGATTTTAAGGGGGCTCAGGGGATCAAGTCATCTTCAACAGGTCAGGTGAGCTAGGAGTTTCTTAGTGAGGCTTGCCCTGAGTAAGTTTGGTGAGTACAGAAAAATATGGGCAACTCACTCCTTTGTGAGTATCAAATTGAGGATAAGAATGTCATGCACAGGGCCCTGGATGGCATGGGACCCTGAGCGTCCGAGTTCAGGAGCTCATTGGTATGAGCTGGCCCTGTGTCTCTGAACTCCCCCAGAAGCTTGAGACTCCAGGTTGTACAGCCACATCCTAGGACCCTGTGGAAGCAGCTGCTGTATCCAGTATACCAAGTCAGAACCACAGAAACTCTGCAAACATCCTGAAGCAGGATGACAGTAACAACTATGACAGTATAGCAGGATGTAGCAGGCGGAGACAGGCAAGCTGAGAGGCAGACTATGCAGACAAATTGCAAAGAAGGTCTACACAATTAATAAGAAGAATGGATGATCCTAGAAAAGAAGAAAGACTGGAAAAGTTGCATTTGTATACACTAGAAAAACATAATCTTAAAGGGGATATTATAACATTATATACATGGATGGAGAACAAATATAAATAGCATTCCAGTGACTTGTTCATTAACTTGAAATATACAAGAAGTCATCCTTTGATAATGGAAGATTTCAACAAAAGAAGGGATTCTTTTCAGTAAGGAAAAAAAATGCACGATATTATCTGCCAAGAGAGGTGGTGATATCAAATACAATAGATGTCTTCAAAAATAATCAGGATCAAAAGAAAGGGCTTTATATAATAGCAAAAAAACATTAAGATCAACAGCAGGAAGAAGGATAGGTAAATGGGTTGAACTTGATGGACTTAGGTCTTTTTTTCAACCTAAACTACTATGCTACTATGTTACTATGGTAAATACAATTGTCAGGGTATTATCTGGGAGCCTATGTCAGGAGGAAAATCCAATAGGCCAAACAGGAGCCAAGATGAGGTCAGGATGTACAGAAGAGGCACAAAACTGTAAGACAGTCCAAGATCAGAGCAGTCAGGAAAGGAACAAAAACAGGCAGTACAGGGTCAGAGCAGGTAGCTAAGGAGCAAAACGATAGTACAAGTCAGGGTCAATGCAGGAGATCAGAGTATCTAGAGAACAAAGCCAAGGTCAAAATCTGGAGGTTCAATAGAGAATAGGGAGCACAGGGTAAGATATAGAAGACACTGGGATGCTTCTTAGCAGCTCACTTATATAGAGGAACAGAGGAACAAGGCAGAAAGAACAAGGAAAACCTGGAACGGAACAGCAGAACATAATTAGGCAGAAAGGAAAACCAGAAATGGGTCAGCGCAGAGAACAAAGGAAACACGGAAACAGGGTACAAGAGCAGGGTAGGACTAAGACAGGGAACAGGGAAGGAACTCTTAGACAAGACAGGACTAACCCCATTACCGGGCATCTAGGGTACAGGCCACCCCTATTACAGGGGAATAAGGACTTGGGCAGATGCAACTCTGGGGGCCAATTTAGGCAGCTTTGGCAATAGCCTCTCTGTGGATAGGCTAGGCAGGTGCCACGCATAACAGAAACTAAGAAATGCCACCATGTTGCTGGAACTATGAAATGCCACAATGTGGCTGGAACTATGAAATGGCACCATGTGGCCGGGACTTGGAAGTGCAGAACACACAATGATAACTAACATAAAAGAGAACCCATGAACGAGAATAACTAATAAGCAGAACAGAATAGCAAAAAACAGAAAAGGCTAGCAGAGAAACTGAATACAAACTGGACACAAGATGGTCTGCATGTCGAATGGAACCTGATAGCGGGATGGATCCTGATAACAATATACATGAGAGCATATTATATGGATACACAAATCTCCTGTAGATGGACCAGTACCATTTAGAAACATATGCTAGAGGGCCAAATTGTATTATTTTGATTACTTAATGTAACAAAACCTTCACGATTTTTAAAGCACATAGGGAGTCACACAAACACCTGTCCACATGCAGCCCATGGGGATTATGCATAAAGGTCAATTATGGGCAAACACCTAGAAATGGTTGAGTACCCATGGAAAGCAATGCTTTTAGAAATGTCCCCCTGAAAATATCATTATAATAATGACACAATTATTTTACACAAATAGTGCAGCAACTGTGCAGAATGTGTTTGATTTTAGAAAAGCATGCTCTCACCTGTGCCACTGATCCACCACTGCTTTTGAAGGCAGTCTCCATATTATTCTTGGCTGTGGTTCGCCTGTCGCTGTGCAGTTTAACATCAGCTTGTCTCCAAAACTCATCTCTGTGGTTTTTGGAGATGCATGAACTATTTTAGGAATTGTATTGGTGTGTTGCACCAAGAGACTGACCACTCGTCTTTCAGAACCTGTGGAGCTGGTTGCAATGCATTCATAATTTCCATTGTCTGTTGAGGCTACGTTTCTTATATAAAGGGTCCCATTTGAGAAAAGGAAGAGCTTTGCATTCACATAGTGTAAAGGTTTGACTTTTGTACCATCAAAGGCTACCCAATGAACACTTGGCTGAGGATTTCCTTTTGTTGTACAATGTAGCTTTACGTTCTCCCCTGCAATTGCTAGGACTGTCTGTCTTTTGTCCTCCAAAATGACAGGGGGAGCAGCAATCACTTGAATCCGTACTGTAGAAGTATCAGCACCAGCTATGTTGGTAGCTAAACATTTGTAAATCCCACGGTCATATATTGTGACTTCTTTGATTATAAGAGTTCCGTCTGGCTGAACAAATGCCTTTTTGTTACTCATTGGTGATTCCGAGGCAATGGTTTCATTAGCCAGTATCCAGGTAATAGTAGGGAAAGGCCTGCCCTCAGCCTGGCATTGTATATTCACAGAACTACCAGAGTGTACAGTAATCTCTCTTGATTTTGCCTGCTGAATCTTTGGAGGATATGTAATAACAGAGAGCGTGACCAGTAATCTGTCTGATCCATATTGATTAGTGGCCACACATAGATACTGCCCACGGTCATGTGCACTAGCATTTGGGATGGAAAGGGTGCCATTTGCAAACACTTCCATTTTATGCCCCCGTTTAGTTTTGGATACAAACATTCCTGTTAAGAAAAGAAAACTGTTATTATTCATATATATTTTACTTTGTAATACAATGTTTTCTTGTTAAGGTTAATCATATTTATGTTGATGGTCTAAATGGTATTAATATATTGGTCACTGTTAATATATTGGCCAGTGTCTCAATACTTGTATCATTGTATCCTGAAAAGCTATAGGTGTATCCAGTTCACATAACTAATAATAACATATTATCTATGACATCAAGCCCAAGAAAACCAAATTAACAACATCATTTAAAGACATAAAGACACAATTTGAACTTCTAACTAATTATATGAGTGTCAATAGGTAAATGCTGTTTTCTTAAATAGTTTAATCATACTCTTTATGCTATAGTGCCTAATAATGTATGCCGCTGACAAGGTCATTGACAAAACTCGTGTTGGTTGGACTGCCACATATGCACCTTGTTTATATTCCTATGCTGTCTATATCCATTCAGTATTAGGGTTCCCTCCCTAGTTCCCTTAGGGCTTGAGCTGCATATTATAGCAATTTATAGAGTAAAGGGCATTGTTATACCTTAATTAGTATGATTTAGTTATTTAAGAAGAAGCATTGTTGCTTTTTGGATAGGAAGACCTTTAACCCCATAAGGATGATAATGCTATGCCATTAGGTGATAGGACACTTCATCGCGACTGTATCCGCTTCACCGCCGTCACTTCACCACACGACAGCTCGTTGCGGGATATTTCATTGCAGGATATTTCATCGCGGGATATTTCATTGTGGGACATTTCATCGCTAAAGGTGAGTTTTTATGTGTTAGAAGATAGAGTGTAAGAATTAGAATTTTAGTATTGGGTTTAAGGTGGTTAGAATTAGGGTTTAGGGGGTTAGAATTAGTTTTTAGGGTTCGGGGTTAATTTTTGTATTAGGGTTCGGGGGTTAGTATTAGGGTTTAGGGGGTTAGTATTAGGGTTCAGGGGTTAATTTTAGTATTGGGGTTTGGGGGTTAATTTTAGTATTAGGGTTTGGGGGGCACTTTGTGGGGAATCATTTATTAGGGGGGTATTTTATTTTAACTGGTACGTTTGTAAGAGCTGACAGTTCAGCGCTGAACTGTCAGCTCTTACATGGCCGCGTCCGTGATGAAGTGGCCGTGTTATTCTTCATTGCTGACAGTTCAGCGATGAAGTCGCTGCGCTGAAGTGTCCTTGACCCATGCTATTATTGCAATATAATTCTTAAAAAAACATGTCCTCATGGAATGTCTTACTCTTATTATGAGACAAGGACATTGTTCCGAATCCAGAGGGGATTACATTTTACCATTTTATATTACGATAATATGAAAATGCAGGTAAAAATCGACTCACCTGATGATACTTTCGTCCAGAGTATGGTTGGTGTTGGATTTCCAATGGCTTCACATGGAATGAATGCATCAGAGTTAGCCAAGACAGTAAAACTTGCAGCGTTGCCCCCCATAATTTTTGGCTCTGACTGGACATTATGAGAAGTAGGCTCTAGATTTTGAGGCCTATTTGTTGTTGTTTCTAGAATTCCTTTATTTTCAAGCCAGCCTTTATTGTCTTCATAATGTGTTGGTCCAGGAAGTGGATTGTTATTTCTGGGAGATTTCAAAACATTTGGAGCCTTTGTTGACATACTTACATTTTTTGCTATAACATCTGGTTTTCTTAGACGTGGCCTGTTTTCAAAACCTTTATTGGTTGTTTTCTTAGCAAGGAAAGTATGGGATTGAACTGTTCTTGAGGTTGACGTAGTTGTTGAATCAAATATATTTTTAGTGACTTCATTGGTCATTAAACCTGGTAATTTAGGCCTCATAACAGGGTCTAATGAAGATGTTGTTGTTTTAGTTTTAAATTGAGTAGCTGGAAATGTGTAGACAGTATCTTTATTTGTTTGATGACCATAAGTAGTTATATAATTATTTTCAGGAGGATCTGAATATGTGGTGGGTTGTGGTTCAGTGAGAATCTTAATTTTAGTTAATGACTGCAATGTTGTCTTAGGAGTACTTGAACTTTTACTCCAGTACAACCTTTTGTTTGTGGGCAGGAGAATATCATTCACTACACTTGAAAATGGTGTTGCTTGATTTTCCGTGATAGGGCTACCCAAAAGCAGAGGTAGCTGGGTAACTGAATATGTTTTATTAATTTCCTCAAGAGACTTTATTGTGCTAGTCCTTAGAATAGATGGATTTAAGGTAGATTGGGTGTTAGTTGACATATGGTTTAATGAGGACTTCCAGGTAGAATTCTTCTTCCGTGGTCTTTTTAGTCTTAGAAATTTCTGTCTTGCTGAAATGGTTGCATTAATGAATGATGTAGGAGTTGTCAACATAATGTTTGTTGTTGGTATAGCTTCTGGAGATTGCAGATTGGAAAGTGTAGTAAAAACAGTATCGGCCATAATGGTGGTTTGTTTTGGAGTGCTTTCAGTTGTCACCAAAGGCCTCACTGTACTAGATGTGATGTCAATTGTGTTGCTTGTTTGGGAGAGAATTGATATATCTGTGAGTATTTTGGGACCTAATGATGAAACCATTGGTATAGTAACTGTTGAAGTGTGTTGCATATTTTTTCTAAGCTTTCTAAATATCTCTCTTTGAATGGTCTGGTTGTTTCCAAACAGTCTGTGCCAAGGGATTTTCCTTCTCAGTAGTCTAGAGACAGCTCTGGCTTTTGTGGTGATTTCAGGAGATATGGTGCTACCGTATTGTTTATTTTTCGTGCTAGGCAATTTCGGAGGTATCTGGGTTTGCGTGTGCTGTCTATTTGTAACCTTCATATGGTCATTACCCAAAATTGCCAAATTGTTACTAATATCTTTTGATATTGTTTGGGTAGACAGTTGGTAGGATGTAATATTATTATTAACAGTGGATATCCCTTGTATAGGTTTACTAGTAGTTGCTGATTTGGAGGATGGGATATAATTACTGGTTGTTTTCTTTTGTACTGGGATAGCTAAAGGAGCAGTACCAGACTCTTGGGATAAACTATGATTATTATGTAATGCTTTAAATTCTGTAGGTACACTAAGCAAAGTTGTGGCTGACTGGGAAGGTGAGTTGTTGGTCGATGTGGTACTCACAGCATCTACTCTTGTAAAAAATGGAGTGGTACTTTCTTGAGTATACACATTGTCTGGAGTTATACTCATATGTACATTCAGTGTAGTAGGAGAAACAAATGTAGGGGCATCAGAAGAATTATTTTGAAGCAACTCTTGTTTACTGAACTCAGAAATGGTTGTACTGCCATGTCTATGGTCTCTTAATTCACTCTTCCCAAATTTAAATTTGTGAGCTCTGGTATTTGGAATTCGATCTGGTCTTATAATTCTTCTTTTACCAGAAATTCTTCTTCTTCCATAACGTCTTATAGTTGGAACAAGTGGTGTTACATTTTTTACTATCTGAATCTGTTGATGAGTGATAATTGTGGATCCTGCTGGCAGTTGCGGTGAGATTATTTTTTGGGTACTATGAATGTAGATAGGACCAACCTCAGATTGTGACAGAAACAATTTGGAACTGGCCTCAGTTGAAGAATCGATCATTAGAATTATTGGTTCTTCAGTTTCATCTTTCATACCTTTAACATATGGGATTTTTGTACTCTGATTTTCTCGTCGTACCAAAGGAGTTTCCTTGGTTGTGGTAATTGACAAACTTTCTATTTCATCTTGAATGGTGCTTGAACCATAGCGGCCTATATCATTTGGTGTAGAAGGAACTGTTACTGGAAGGGTAGTTACAGATTTTTGTGTGACAGTTGACATAGGTGAAAGGGATTTTAAGGTGTCAGTTGTTAATACTTTTAGTGTATATGTGTTTCTGTCCTCCAAGGACACTTTTGGTTTGGTGATGGTGTTTGTAGAAATGAATGGACTATAACTTGTTGAACTGCTTGATGAAAAGTATTCCTTTGTACTAATGGAAGACTGTGTGTGAGATTCACTGGGAACACTTTGTGAAGTTGCTTGAAAATAGCTTGAAATGGTGGTTGGATTTGTAAGACTACCTTGTGATGAAGAAAGAAAGTCATTTGATGTTGAGTGAATTATGTCATTTTGAGGTACATTATTGGAATGACTAAACTCAGGAGGTTGGCTAGTCACAGTGCCTTCTGATGAAATGTTCAAATAACTTGAGGAAGATACTGGACTATTCAGAGTACTGTTAGATGTAACATGTCCATGGTATACTGTGGTGGTCGGGTCTGCAGTCTCAGGTTCAGACAAGGCATGCATATAAGCAACGGTGGTTGTAGGAGTGGTTATGATATTTTGTGAAGCAGTGTGAACATAACCAATTGTGGTTGATGGGTTAATAATAACACTTTGTGGTTTTGCAGTTAATGAATTAAACAGGGTTGTTGACTGATCGCTGGTCTGCAGCTTACTGTGTGTGATTGCTAATTCAGAACTTGTTGTGACTTCATTAGATGTTGCATACATGGTCATAGAAGTAGTTGTTGGCTGTACAATTACATCTATTGAAGCACTGTTTAAAAGACTTTGAGTTGTTGGTTCTTGATAAATATTTTCAGCTGTAGTATGTGTTAGTGTATCAAGATAATATTGATTACTTATATCACTGATCACCGAGGTCATATCTCTTACTGTTGTCTGTACTGTTGTCTGTACTTGTGATGTTTCTGTATTTTCCTTGTGAACTGTGAATATTTCTTTTCTCTGGGTAGTTGGTGATACAGATATCCATAATGGTGTTATATCAACATCTGTTTTTGCAGTAGATTTTGCATTTAATATGGTTGCAGTGGAATGCTTTGTAGGCAATATCAAAAAATGTTCTTCTACTGGAATTAACTCTTCACCGGATGTTTCTTCCGCCTCACCAGACACACTTTCTACCTCCTGTTCCTCTTTGATCAAACGACCAATTACTGGGGCACCCTTTTTATTGTTTAGGGCATTCTGCTTTGTTTTTTGTAAAATTTCTGACCAGCGTTGGGGGTCAATTCTCCTTGTGGTTTGACTGAACTGTCGTCTGTGCCCCCTAATCCGTTTGTTAAATTTAGTTCTTCCTTGCTCTCCCGTGTTACTGTTCATTTTACCGTCTAGTTTAGTTCTATCCCCTGATTGGTTTCTGACTGGAAATTTCCTGTGAGCTATGGCCTTGCCTGTGGCTGAATAACTATTGTTTTCTTCAATAGCTTCATTGCCAGATCCTTCATCATTTTCATGCTGGTTGTGACCTAGATTTATATTTTGGTTAAGCATATTGACTTTCTCACCTTTAACCAATATATTGTATATGAGTATGTCAAAACCATACTGATTTGCTGCTAGACATCTAAAATGTCCTTGATCTCTCTTTGTTATATCTTGTATTTTTAATGTTCCATTGGAGAAAATGATGTTGTCCCGTGAAGTACCTTGTAGCACTGATTTGTCAGGAAAAATCCAACTTACTGATGCATCAGGCACACCATTTGATTCACAAGGAAGATAAAGAGCATCCCCTTTAATAACTGTAAGTTCTGCACCATTAACACTCACTCTTTCCACATCAGCACTGACCACAGTAATTCTAAAAGAAAGTACATCTGCATCATCATAGTTTGTGGCAATGCAGTGATAAACCCCAGTGTCAAAGCGGTCAGCTGCCTTTAGAATAAATTTGCCACTTTTTGTTAATGTTATCCTTCCTTCTTCACTCAAATAAGGAGCTCGGATTTTACTTCCGTCAGGGAGAACCCATTCGATTGCAGGAGTAGGTTCACCTATCACTTCACAATCCATTTCCACAGTCCCTCCGATCAATGCAGAATATTCCGTCTTTGTTTGGTTGCTCTTAACAATCATTACCCAGTTGCCTTTTAAAGGCTTTTCTACAGCATTTGGTACTGTAAGATAGATATCTGCTAAATATTGAATATGCAGTGTACTGAGAGTTGTAGCTGTCCTGTCCAACTGTAGGGTCACTGAGTCCTGCATCAGCCAATTGGGCTTAGCTTGTAGTTCAGCTTTGATATCTGTGAATACTTCATCCTCTGATGTAGTCTGTGTATACTTGTAACTAATGTTGGGTATCTTTGTAAGCAAGAGGCCTCTTTTGAGTTTCATTGGAGAATCACTGTACATTGCCAGAATGCCCCATAACTTTTGAATGTGATCATAGTCAATGCTACATACAAGAAAGGAAGAAAGTGTAGTCCTCATGACCGTGTATTCTGCTTTTATATCCAATGTAATCGGAGACATTTTTGATGGCCTTTGAACACTGCAGGCTAAGTTTGCTTCATTTCCATTATGGTCAGTCATGTTTAGGATGAGAGTGCCTATTGGTGCCACAAAATCTTTGGCTGCTATAGCAGTAAATCCTGCTTCTTCAGAAGCTGTAACATTTTTGGTCTTAACGAGGTTTTCAATAGTTGGTTTTACACAAGATAGATCATCGGTCGAGATGTCTGTTAATGACTTTCCAAAGTTTTTTCTCGGTTTTGCACATACAGGACATTGCTGCCCGGCCCGATCACGCTTACATTTTATAAGATCTGAAAGCAAGAAAGATGTTACAATATTAATGTAATATGCTTGAAAAACATCAGTCACCAACAGCCTTGTTAATACATTGCATGTCTCCTATATCCTTGCTGTGGGGTTAAAACTTATGCCCAGCTTTTCAAAGTCAGTCTATAAATTGCCATTTAAATTGTGTGATGATTGTTTTCTTGTCACAATGACAAATAAATATTGTATGCATCTGTGTATATATACATATCAGAAATATAAAGATGTGTTTCATATACTATTTTCATTTGCTGCTTGTAAGTCACAATTTGTTATAGTATTCTTATAATTGTCAGCTCATGGCAATATTAAAAAAAAACATAATTGTTGCTGTATGCAATGTATATGTCTAGATGAGTATTCAATTGTCAAAATGTTAAATTATTTTCTCAATGTGGAAGTAAATTCTATATTAGCTTGTGGCAATTAAGTACTGATTGCAAGCTGTGAGATAGAAAAAGATATGGTGCTAATGTATTGTTTGTTTTTCGTGCTAGGCAATTTCGGAGGCATCTGGGTTTGCGTGTGCTGTCTATGTGTAACCTTTATATGGTCATTACCCAAAATTATATATATTATATATAGTATATATATCTAAACTACATTTCTTGCTTAATAACTAGAGTTGAGCAGACACCTGGATGTTCGGGTTCGGCAGGTTCGGCCGAACTTCGAAAAAATGTCCGGGTAAGTGCTCGAACTTGACCCCGAACTTGACCCTGAAACCCGAACCCCATTGAAGTCAATGGGGACACAAACTTTTGGCCACTAAAATGCCTCTAAAAAAGTCCTGGAAAGGGCTAGAGGGCTGCAAAAGGAAGTACAATTTGGGTAAGAGTGTCCCCATTCATATGAATAGAATTGACCTATTCGTATGAATGGGGACTCTATTTCGGTTTATAGAAAGCCCATAGCATTACATACAATGTATATGTATGTAATGCTATGGGCTTTCTGATTGGCTGCACTGCAGCCTTTCAAAACACGCCATTAAATCGCCCAAACCCCGAACTCCAACCCGAACATACAGTGAAATGTCCGTGTTCGGGTCCGGGGTCCAAAAACCGTAATGTTCGGTACGAACCCGAACAGTGCGGTTCAGGTTTGCTCAACACTATTAATAACTGTTTATTCATTGGGAGATAATAACACAATACAGATGAAAGGAAGTTTGTCAACCTAAACATTGCTTAAACTGTGAATGTAGAGAATAAAAAATGATCTATTGTTTTAGCAAAATTGCATGCAAATACATAGCATAAAATAATTGAAAAATATGTTTTACATATGTCTGTGGTGTCTCCGGTTTATGATTTATTTCTTTTTATTGATTCATTTTCCCTACTTTGGAAACTTTGAGGTAGGGGGTATATAGGTATTTTTTTTTTTTTAAAGAATTATATTATTCATGTATTATATGGGGACCCAGGGGAATTTTGGTGAAGGCACCCATATAATACATAGGATTTAAAAAAAAAAAATGAACTTACAAAAGTAGAGTTACTTTCTTTTGGAAAACGTGTAATCCAATCCCCCAAGTCTCTGTCTGGGTTTAACAGGCTTGTCTAGTGTCAACTCTATATACATGAATAGTATATATACAAGTATCTAATATATAAATAGAGAATACAGTACCTCTAAATTGTTGTGTTCCTTCTGTAAGCCATTGCAAGTCACAATCACAGGACCATGGATTTTCATGAAGATACAATCCTTCCAGTTCAGTCATGTACAAGAACATTTCTTTAGGGAGTGAAGATAGTTGATTTCCAGACAAATAAATATGTTTTATAGAAGATGTTTTAAATATCCGTATGTAGCGCAAGGTGACAAAGGTATCTGTATGAATCTGCCTCAGCATATTTCCCTCCAGATGGATCAGTTTTAGGGATGTGAGGCCATAGAATGATTCTGGGTGTAAAAATTCTAGTTTGTTATGATCTATGTGTAATCTGACCATATTTTTAAGTCCATGAAAAGTGTCCTTATGGAGAGATTTTACTTTGTTGTAGCTCATTTTCAATACCTGGTGCACAATACAAAAGAAAATATATATTAATATGACATCATTTAATCACATCTTAGCTGAACTAGTTACGTAATAAACATCTTAAAAACTCACTAAACCATATTTATTTACACTTTGATAATAATGTATTAATATCCTTCTATAAACGTGTTTCAAAATTGTACATGTACATATAAATAGGTTTCTTTAAAAAAAATGTGTTGCTGCTAATAAGATAGAACTGTGTGTAAAACATTACTTAAAAATTTCTAACTAAGATTATATCCATTCTTATAAGTAACCAAAATGTTTGTTTTATACATTAAGATTTAAATGCAAAATCACATGTAGATTACAAATATTTTATTCGGTCGATTTCATCCTTACACCTATATTTTAAGTACAAGGGTAATTAACACCATTCAGTTTTTAACATAAAATTTAAATTAGGTGCTAATAACCCACACTGTCTACTTACATTAGATGCATATATTTGAAATTTCTTATATATAAACAATGATTGTGGCAACAGAAAAGAACCAAGTGATTTTTAAAGTTTGCACCATAACAAGAGCTTATATTCATTTTTTCTTCAGATTAGCTCGACACAGAAGTTAGACATCCTTGAGTTCTTTGTAGTCTTAGTCCTTTTTAGTTATCCTGAACTGCTACTTTCATTTTCAGTGTTGTTTGAAGCCTGATAGCCCTTATGTAATTCATGTTTATAAGTCCTCTGGATAATATCACTAATGTGGCTAATTAATAGTTCTCAGTATTCATCTTTCCCTACAATATATTTTGGGCAGATTTCTGAGAATGCCATCTCTTGGACTAAAAGGTTTAATGATCTAATGCTAATCAGGGATCCATTGGAAGCTATTTAATAACGCCTGTTAACTTGAAAAAGGTTTTTTATTGCAAAATAAAAAAATGCTCCCTGCTCCCTCCCTGCATAACAATTGTGTTTCACTGTTGATAGTACTTGTGATCATATTGTACACTAATCATTAGAGTTCCCAAGCGTAGTTAAGTAACCCAAACCTTAACGTGCCAAAATCCTTAACTCTAATGCTAACATCCCCCTAAGTCCAACCATTTCTTAAACACTTAAGGCTTTGCGACGAGAATTACAAACATAAGGCCAAAGTACCAGAGATGGAAACATAAAGCTATACTTCAAACTCTGCTATTTTGAGCTTCATTTTGCAATTCCCTCTTTCATGGAGTAGTCAACATTTTGAATGCGCAGCAGTGACTGCGTAACATTTGGACCATTATCGCATGTCCTTTCAATCGGATACCAACCAGCTTTTTACCTGCAAGGAGGATAGATCATTAAAAGTGCTTTCATGAATGGTCTGGATCTCATTACTGTGTAACATCAGCAACTCCATTCTCTGTAGACCAGCAAAGTCACTTTCTGTTAGCCTATTGAGACTGTTGTAACTGTGATCAAGGAAAATATAATGAAAGAGTTAATATCCTCATATAAATGTTATGGTTTACTTAACACAAACACATGGAGTGAGAGAAAAACTGGAACAATTTATGGTCAAAAATAAATTGCTTGTCTTTGACGGGTATGATGGATTTATGTGGTTTGGTACTTATTGCAATGAGGTCAAAATTACCTTTGAGAGCTTGTTTGTCTTAAAATATAATTCTATTTCTTTCTGAGAACTGCCATGTCCTGAATGTTTTTATGAGAGCTGTGTTTATTTTATTGTTAACATGAAGTTGTTCTTATAGTTATGGAACATGTTTCTAGACCTATATACTATTATATATAATGTATATACTATACTACCTCTTTTTACTCCAAATCGCTCTGTGCCTATTTTGTGTGAGCAGAAATTTAGATGTATATGAGTGTTTCACAGACCTACAAATCAATACAACTCATCATATAGTGGATACAATGCATTTTTAGTTTTGATAAATATTTTTTAGCTCTCAACTGGCCATAAAGTTACTTAAAATGCCCCACCCAAAACCCCACCCAGTGGCGGATCCAGGGGGGGGGGGGGGGGAGGGGGGCAAAGGAGCAATTGCCGCCCCCCCCCCCCCCCCCTAGAAGAGGAAAAAAAAAAGTTTAAAAAAACCCCAGATGCTTAAAAAAAAACAACGAAAAAAAACATACACGCAGGCAGAGACGGAGGTGAGAAGCGATCGGAAGATCCCCCTCACCTTCTCTGCCTGCCTGCCAGGCTGCACGGGGAGCCGAACAGGCAGCACAGAGAAACCTCCGTGCTGCCTGTTCGGCTCCCGGTGCAGTCTGACATCAAACGCGCGCCGGGTCACGTGACCTGTCTGCACAATCGCCGGGAAGCCGAACAGGCAGCATGGAGAAGACCATGCTGCCTGCCACTAGCCACCAGGGAAAGGTAAGTGCTGGGGAGATGGGGGGCACATTGGCTGGGGCTTATTAAATTGCAAATAACACTGGCATACTGGGCAAATTTACTGGGGCATATTAAATGGCAAATCACACTGGCATATTATTGGGCAAATTGGCTGGGGCTTATCAAATGGCAAATAACACTGGCATATTATTGGGCAAATTTGCTGGGGCTTATCAAATGGCAAATAACACTGGCATATTATTGAGCAAATTGGCAGGGGCATATCAAATGGCAAATAACACTGACATATTGTTGGGCAAATTGTCAGGGGCATATCAAATGGCAAATAACACTGGCATATTATTGGGCAAATTGGCAGGGGCACATTAAATGGCAAATAACACTGGCATATTGTTGGGCAAATTGGCAGGGGCACACTAAATGGCAAATAACACTGGCATATTATTGGACAAATTGGCTGGGGCACATTAAATGGCAAAAAACACTGGCATATTATTGGGCAAATTGGCAGGGGCACATTAAATGGCAAATAACACTGGCATATTATTGGGCAAATTGGCTGGGGCTTATCAAATGGCAAATAACACTGGCATATTATTGGGCAAATTGGCTGGGGCTTATCAAATGGCAAATAACACTGGCATATTGTTGGGCAAATTGGCAGGGGCACATTAAATGGCAAATAACACTGGCATATTATTGGGCAAATTGGCAGGGGCATATTAAATGGCAAATAACACGAATATTATTGGGCAAATTGGCTGGGGCATATTAAATGGCAAATAACACTGGAATATTATTGGGCAAATTGGCTGGGGCATATTAAATGGCAACTAACACTGGCATATTAGGCAAATTGGCTGGGGCATATTAAATGGCAACTAACACTGGCATATTATTGGGCAAATTGGCTGGGGCATAATAAATGGCAACTAACACTGGCATATTATTGGGAAAATTGTCTGGGGCATTTTAATGGCATATAATACTGGCATATTATTGGGCAAATTGGCTGGGGAATATTAATGGCAAATAACATTGGCAATGTGTATGTAATGGGGTGATGGAGGCATGTAAATGGGGTAATGGGGCATGTCCTTGGTGTGCAACATGGGTTATGGGTCATGTCGTGGGTGTGCATCGTGGGTAGGGGGGGGTGCCCAAATTTTGTCTGCCTAGGGCAGCACAAAACCAAGATACACCACTGGGGGGGAGAGGAGACAACACTGATGGGGGGGCAGAGGAGAGAACACGTATGGGGGAGAAGAGAGAACACTGAAGGGAGGAAAAGAGAGAACACTGACTGTGGGGGAGAGAAGAGAGAACACAGATGAGGGAGAGGAGAAAAAGAGACAGCTATTGGGAAGAGGAGAGACACATACATGTTTAGAGGGACAAAGAGACAGTCATAGGAGGTAGAGAATAGAGAGAGACATGGGAAGGGAAGAGGAGACAGACAGACATGGGAAGGGAGAGGAGTGAGACATAAATGGGAAGGGAGAAGAGAGAGACATAAATGGGATGGTAGAGGAGAGACAGACAGACATGCGTTGGCAGAGGAGAGACAGACGGATATGGGATGGCAGAGGAGAGACAGACAGATATGGGAAGGGGAGAGGAGACAGACAGACATGGGAAGGGAGATGAGAGAGACATAAATGGGATGGTAGAGGAGAGACAGACAGACATGGGATGGGAGAGGAGAGACAGAGAGATGGAAAATGAGAGGAGAGACAGACGGACATGGTAAAGAAGAGGATACATAGACGGACATGGTAAAGAAGAGGATACATAGACGGACATGGGAAGGAAGAGGAGAGAAACGGACATGGAAGGTAGAGAGACAGAGGGACACGGGGAGTGAGA
The DNA here is from genome assembly GCA_036172795.1 of Pelodytes ibericus. Classification (NCBI taxonomy): domain Eukaryota; kingdom Metazoa; phylum Chordata; class Amphibia; order Anura; family Pelodytidae; genus Pelodytes; species Pelodytes ibericus. Next base: position 160,006,003 of record CM069861.1, on the reverse strand, counting down.
GGAGTGCGACAGACATGGGAACGGAGAGGAGCGTGACAGAAGGACATGGGAGAGAGGATAAGACAGACGGACATGGGAGAGAGGATAAGACAGACGGACATGGGAGAGAGGAAAAGACAGACGGACATGTGCCCCTCCCAAGATCAGACTCTGGATCCGCCCCTGACCCCACCTTCAGCCACCTCCTCCAAAAACAGAATGTCCTTCTTTGACCTTTAGTAATGTTGGGAGAAATGGAAATATATATATTAGAATAATGCATATACACTATATTATGTTTACGTGTGTGTAGCTATATGTGAAAAGAATACATGATCAATTTGTATGCGAGTCTAGACAATTAGATATATATATACAGAGTATGGGATAGGCATAAGGCTATCCTAGGCATAAGATAAGGTGAGGGACTTATGAAAGTATTCAAAAGACTGGGCAGACAAGATGGGCCAAATCTGCTGACACATTCTAAATGTTATGGCTAAGAATCCAATGTAACTATGGTTACGGACTTGTATACCTTAATTAAAAACAATTATTATACAAGTTTAAACACTGAGCACACCAACCAATGGCTTTACTTCGCACAAGCAGCATTTCAGTTTTGATACCTCTATTGGATAGGCTGGAGCTCAATCTTGCGTGGGTAATGCTATATTATGTAAACCGGACCATTTTAGGTCAGCCCCGTTGTGTCCTTGTACATAGAGGTCAGCAGGTATGCAGGAAACAAACATTGTCTCGATATTTAAACAACCATAACCTCTAGATTGTTAAAACTAGGATATGTACAATATAACATGTTTTGATGCACACTACAATTTTTCGGTTGGTTTTCTAACCTTTGCATTTGTTCTTTATTAGTTGATGTTTCTTATATTTATGTTGATATTTTTGGATATTACATTTATTTTATGTTTGTGGCAATTAAGATCATAGGTTACTATAGTCAGCGTTTTTGAGAGAACAGTTTAGAACCAAACAAAGTATGCTCCGTTCTCAAATTAATAATAATGTAAACATCTGGAGATCAGTACTCTTTCTTTTTTCCGCTCTTGACCATTTTCATCATTCTTTGAATGTTCATTCACATGGGGCCTATTAATATATTTCATTTATTTTTGGAAGTGGGGTCCTTTCATTACCAGCATCTCTATATTATTTCTACCAATTTTCTCTTGGTGTGTTGTAAAATAAATAAGCAGAGTTGGTGCCATGGGTCATTGCTACTAGTCAAACAAGGTGCCAAAGTGGTAAAACAAAATACACATAGTGTATGTACGCATACACTTAAATACGTTTTAAGACTAGAAATACAAACCCATTATTTACTGAATTATGAACACACTAGAAAAAAAATCCTTCTCCTGTGAATAGTTCAATGACATATTTGCTACAAATTATTAAAAATATGTGGATCTCGGGTCCAAAAAATTTGAGTGTCATAGAACTGGGTAAAGCACTATATTTTGCAGGATATGTCCATGTTTATCAAAGTGTTTGAATTTAAATATCTGCCAAAGTTATCAGTCTGTATAACTGACTTGCTTTCAAATGATTTTGCAGATTATTAGGTTTTTGCACGCTATATTTTCTCACCTGGTCTTATGTAGTCATGAAACCCTCAAGGGGTTATTTATAAAATCTCAAGCACAAGAAAGATTTGCAAAGTTTAAAAAAAAAAACAACCAAGCTAATATTAATGAAAGCCCGTTCACCAAGGTTTGTCCATATTAAAAGGTATTTATTCCACGGTAACAGCACAATAATACATATTTATGACACACACAGCCAAACCCTACAGAGAAACAACTATTTTAATCACTCTCTCTACATATATCATAAAATAATCTCCTTCGCTGTGCTTTTATTCCAGCTGTTAGGCCTCCACTGCTCCAAGCTGATTGTTACCACACCAACCAAGGAAGAAAGTAAGAGGATCTGCCACCTTTTCTGCAACAATATACCAGCCATGTTTTTGCATCCAAATACATAACGTTGGCCTAAAGCCAATTTTAAAATACTGTCTTTGTGGCAACTCTACTGGCAATATCTTATATAACCTTAATCATGATGATGTGTTTTACATCACGTCATGGTTTTCCAGTGTAGTCATGCATCATTTCCTTTGTACGCTGTGTTGAATTATGGGAAGGAAGGAACAATACTAAGATCATGAAAAGAAGTCAAATTACAGTCTTATTTTTTCTAAAATAAAAAAAAATAACGTGCCAGCACCAAAATGGATTTACCGGAGGTTTGACAGCACTTTTTTTAATACATTGGTTGTGATGGCGCAACCCAAGAGTGCTAGTCCAGTGCATATAGTGCTAGCTCCTGACATCTGTCAGCAGTTAGCATTAGACATTGATGCACACTGTGAGAGCACCACTATTTGCTGCTATTTCTACAAAAGTTACTGCAAACATTTATACAATCAAGAAATAAATGAAAGACATGCAGGATTTCTGAATTCTCAAACACTATTAAATGCACCAATGCTGCAGTTACATTAGATTAACATATCAAGGAAAATTAAAAATGCATACCCTAAATTGATGCGTTCCACGTTCTCCTGGATTGGCTTAGGGATCACAGTAAGGTACCTGAAGGTGCAATGGACTTCTGTTTGCACATAACACGCACATGGTTTTGGACAAGCTGTGCAGCTGTTTGGAAGAACTATAAGCAAGAGGCTCATGAGCAGCCCAAGAAGACATGGATGACTTCTACATATTGGCTTCATTATTAATAGTTATCTTACAGCACCATCCCTGTAAAGAATCTAAAAAGACACAAAACAATAAAAAAAATTAATATTTACATCTATTTAATGAAGGCAGTCTCATTATATAAAACATGTTCAAGAAATGTTTCCAAAGAAAAAGGCATTTTAAAAATAAATTCAAATTTAGACATGTTATTTGACAATCTGATATCTCTCTTGTTCTACTTTAATTCTCATTATCATCGGTAAGCTTGTGACAAATAACAGACATGATAGTACCACCAAAATTATCCACGTTATCATAGTTATATGCTAGTTCCTGCTCATTGCTATGCTCAGTTATCCTGATATGAAGTTAACCATCCATGTTTCATCCATTAACAACATTTATAAATTGTCTGTGAACCATTCTATGCCAGAGAACACGTCAACTCCCATGTTGCCAAATAATAATGCCAAAGAAAATGAACTGTTTCTAGTAGATGGATAGTTTTGGCAAGTTGAATTACAAGAAGAAAATGCTGATATCATTGAATGCCTTTCCCTCCTCTGCAGAACTTGAATCCAGTGTTTTTTTTTTTTCTGTGGTGGAAAAGAAACATGAAGCTTTGTGTATATGGATATCTTTCTACTGGATAGACCAGACAGGAATGGTGGCAGAGAGCCATGGCTGAAAAGTATTTTGCATTATAAGAATAGTCAAGAGAGTATTTCATATACGGCCTATAAATACTGTATGCAATTTAAATATATGTTTTAGCACAGGTTTAGGGGGTGATACATTCTCTGAAGGGACAGTGATGTGAAAACAATACTGATTCATAGCTTGGTAAATGTGTTTGCTAAGGATCGCAAATTATAGTTTGTGAACATTAATGACAATTGGAAGAAAAGGCAATTTGACAAACTATGGACATTCCTTGTGATGTGGTTTGGTAGAGGACAAGTTCTTGAGTCATTGACTGATTAGATTGAGCACCCTCCCAAAACTGTAAAGGTAAACTGTAGTTTAAAGCAGAGATCAACAGTACTACCATATCACATAGACACAAATCCCATCACATCTTGGCTGGCAGAGCAGGACGAGGGGGCTTAAGAGAAATTTGATTTTCTGTAATCAACCACATGTGACAATTCATATAGACCAAAGAAGGATTGTAGTGACTGCTCACCTAAACATACATGTGGAGCCTCTCATATGGGATACATTTGTATGTAACGCTAATTAATACAAGGTTGGGTAAAAATGACCATCCACCAATATGTGTAAGTCAGTATTACAAAAATTCCTCTTAATCACATAATAAAACAAATATTTTTTATTAATGACTGATAACAGGAATCATAAAGTTAATGTACATTAATGTTTTATATATATATAACTATACATCAGTACTTCCTTAATCAATACACTGTACGAATCACGGATTCCACTTGATGCAGCAAATTAATTTCCATCATGGAAATATTCCAGATTTAACTAATATTCCCTGGTTTCATAAGTATTTGTTAGATTATTTCATAATATTCTATAAAGACACTAAATCCTCTAAATTAAAAAATCCCCGAACAGATCACGTTATTTAAATCCAATTTAAATAGACTAAAATTACACATAATAATCACACAAAAAATAAATTGTACCTGGTACCTGGATTTGGATAGTTGTTCTTTTTCAAGGGGCAGTCTCCAGTGCACTTATCCAAAAGCACAGTACTCACATGTGAACCATAAAAGCATAGGTTGGAAGAATCCAGACTGAACAATTAATGAATCATGTTTTGATAGGTACAGAAATCCTTCATTTGCTGGCTGTTCATAAACAATTAATTCATAAATGTGCTATAAAGTCCTTGAAATTTGTAAGCCACTCATGGACAGTTAAAATCTATCCAGGATTTGTTATAGCTTTTAGGAAATGCATAACATCTGGCTTCTTAAGTCAGTGTATCCACAGCCTTTTGCTGTGATCAATATGCATTCAAGCAGTCTTTGCAGAGTGTCTTCTATGGCTTGGAGCGGTTTCACTCTGTACAGGTCTCTCTCCATCTGTTCCCAGTAAAAGTAGAAGTTGCTTTCTATCTCCTCATATAGTTTTGGAATTCCTTTCTTGAATCATCTGTCTGTGTTTCGCCTCTGCCCCCTGCAGTCACTCTGAACACTAAATCCGACTACTGAGCAACTTCAGTGGGTCTGCAGTGAGAGAACTGTACATCTTTCTTCCCACTATTTGAAGACAGACACAGCAACACATAAAACATATTCAAGTCACCCCTATCATAGCACAACATACACTCCATTCATCATGCCAGCCTATTTTATTAGATACGTTTAAAACTTATGATATATTAATCATTTTTTCTCTCTGGGGTGACATCAGCTCCCTGCTATTTTGGATAATTTATAACATGTATGATAAAGCGTGAGGTTTATTTAAGTAATTTGAGCTGCAGTAATTGAAATATGTAATACTTTTTTCCACATTGTATGATTGTTTCTTTGTTTTGGTCTATGTTTTTCAACTTGACTTATCATATCAGTACTATTAATATTTTAGTGAATACATTTGAACTTAGCTACTAACCATTTTACAAGAATAGTCCACTAATATTATATACTGAGTAGTGCTTAGAATAGCTATTTAACACTGTCCAATTATTGTGGCTGTTACTATAGAAATTTTATTTTAAAGCATGGATGTCCACCGGGCAGCCTGCGCTAAAAAGACCACTAGATCTATTGTATTAAGAAATTAATAATGTCTGCTCCCCTTACATAAGCTTCTACATGGCATGTGGCTTCAGGGTGGTATTAGGCATTTTGAGAGCCCTAATCAGATAGTCAGATTTATTCCCTTTTCGATAACTGTCTAGACTCAGCTAGGCTTTGTAGACACTCAAGGTAGCGCCCCCTTTGTGTGCCCCCCATTATAACACTGAAAGAACACTATGTAAGAACACTTACAAAGAATAAACAAAAACAATGTAATATAGTAGCATTAGCTTCACCACCACCTTTGTCTTAAAGTACTTGCATGCATAGTGTAACCCTGCAGATTTGTGTCCAGCAGTAATGTGCACACTCTGTGCATCTGTTTTAGATGATGTGACTATGAAATATACAGTCACAGTGAATTTCCAGAGGTATAAGATTATCCACTTATAGGTGGGGGAAGATGCAGTAGGAGCAGCTTGTGTGCATACACATGGTGGTCTGAAACGGCACATCATGCCAGAAATCTCTTCCATGATGATGAACATGATAATGCCAATTGACTGCGATCTCTGTTTAAATGACCAGCTGTGTAACTCTCCCTCAACCACCTGTGCTGCTAAGTAAATCTATCATCAGCCTATAGACCGGTTTCAACAAGTGAAAGTGTTGTATTAACATTTTTTCTATAGAAATTGTATATTCCAAATAGGAATGCTACAAATATTAATGAGATTGATAATAACTCAAAGCCAGGAGAAATTAAATACATTAGAAAAATACATTTATTATATGGAGCAACTTGCAGGCATGGGCATTCAAATAAATATATATTTTTTGGGTGGGGGGGGGTTTCCGGGCATAATTTGTACGTCATCCATCCATCCAACCTTTAGCAATGTCAAAGGGCAGGGGCTTCATAGAAGGATCAAGCTGCCATTGTCTGATTAGCAATTTTGAATCTAGTTGTTTTTATGTTAACACTGTTGAATGCACCACATTATGTATACACACTATGTAACACTCCTCAGCAACAGATAACAAAACCACAGCACAACATATAAACCCAAAGCAACAGATTGCACTCACATTTCCTACATCCATGCCATGTAATTTCCCCCTATATGTCTTTTCTTCCTCCAGCAGTACCATCTCTATCCCCCTTTATGTGTTATATTCCCCCATCCCTGCCATCTCTTTCCCTGTTTTATGTGTTAAATTCCCCCACCTCTGTCGGATCTTCCCCCCTTTTATCTGTTATATTCCCCCACCTCTGCCATCTCTTGCCCCCTTTTACGATTTTACTCCCCCACCCCTGTTATCTCTTATATTTGAAAACAAAGGAGTTTCCCTGTACTCAATTGGATTGAGACACAGAATGAGAGCACTGAAATGTAATTCTAGAACTGTCACACTAGCGAAATAAGCTCTTCTTGTATATTATTTTAATGCGATATGTACTTGAGTTTTTAAAGTCACTCTCCTTTTCGCACACTGGCTCTATGGTGTAACTCTACACTGGAAAGGTCAACATACCTAACTTTGTAGAAAAAGATGGAGACAAGGCAGTCTTCCTTGCTATTCATAATTTAAACTTCACATACTGAACACTTTACAGACACATTTAACCTATGACCTTCAAATAGCAGTGGGGATTTCTGCTGTGCTACCCCTCTTTGTATTCTTGGTGTGGTTAGTATGGACCTACATGGCATATGACATTGTGTGACCTCACAAGGTCATTCTATGTGTCCAGACCTGCATTCCTTGGCTTGTGGTGTTGAGAGATAGGAAGTGTACTTCCTGTCCTGTTCCTGAACTCTCAGCTTAACATTACATTGTAGTCACTAAAACTTTTGGGAAAGTGTAAAAATCTATTTTTGGATAGCTCTCTGCAGTTGCAATCAAATTAGTGAGTAGTATTGTTCTTGTACTATTGGTGGTTTTCTATTAATTAACACCAACTTTTCAGAGCAGTTTAATAGGTGGCAACAGTCCCAGATTTGCAGTGACAGTCATAGTTTTAAGGTTGCTGTTCCGGCATTAATGTTACAACATTATTCTGTTTAAACTAAGACATTCTAAGAGGCATACATAATTTAAATGCACCCATACTGAGTTACAGACGCCTGGTATACACTTGTGATATACACAATATTATTTTTCTCTATTGAATGTTGCAAACTCTTAAATGGCAGATGTCAGTCTAGATATAAAAATAATGTTGTTATTGTTTGTTGTTGAGTATCGTTTGGGAACTGAAAACAGTATTGCCTAAACTTTGTCTTTTGTGTACTATCTGGGCATTATTTTCAGTACCCTGGACAAGGGTCATAATATAGAGAAGGGCTGTTACCACTTCCATTTGACCAATGTTGGTAACAGGGGACATGTGTTATTCACAAATAAAGTATTAATTCAGCCATCTTTCTTGAGTACCATTCTTCTGATAAGGATATGTAGAGCCACACATTAACTACATATGCTTGAATTAAAATAAACTATCTGCACATATAAAATATAAAGTGGTATCACACTCCGCGTGTTAATAATGACATAAATATTCCCCCACAAGATCGCATCTTCCCAGAAGAGCACTCCTCGTAGCATACAATGTAGGAGAAATGAGAGTGCAGATACATGGAAGAGACAAAAAGGATATATAGGTGTGAAGGAATTCCACTGTTTGGCGTTGGGGTGACAGTTTGTATTCCCTTGTTTCATGTTGGCAGTTGACTCCTTGAGCGAGATTTAAAAAATTGTCAGTTGACTCCCTGTTCTGGGTTCGTGTGGACTGGGGATTTAATTTTGCAGCTCCGTTTCAAGATTGCCTGTCAATAAATCTTCAGTTCATCTTTGTACCCTTCTTTTGACTATGTATGTTTTTTTGGAGAGTTCGTGTGTCTACTGAGGGAATTATCCAGGGACACTTTTGAAATTACACGGGGATTCGTCTACCATAACTACCGAACGGAGGGCTATGTTCACTAGGCTCTGGTGGTTCGGGAGGAAACTACCGATTGAGGTTAAAAACACTTGGTTTCCTTACAACTGGTGGCAAGCGGCGGGATTCGAATCCCAAACGGACGTTTTAAACAAGCAAAGGAATGAATGGCTCAGCAGTACCGACAGCTTAAGAGAACCACGCTTAAGGATTTATTGGAAGCTCGAGGCGTAATAGCAAGCAACAAAACAAAAGCCACGTTAATTGCAGAGCTGTTACAGAGCGACAGATCCAGCACTACAGAAATGGAGCGTGAGGATGAAACTGAAATGCAGAAAGACATCAGATGGATGCTCAGTTTATTGGGACCTAACCCAGCAACAGAAGCGGTTCTGCAGGTCATGGCACAAGCCAGGCACTCGCAGAAGGAGCGAGATGACCGTGACAGTCTGCTGCAGGGGGATCTGCTGCACTCCCCGGGAAGTACAAAAAGAAGGTAAATTATGCTGCATTTAAAACCTTTAATGACAATGAAATGGAGATTGATAGTTATCTGCAGGATTTTGAAAGGCAATGTGCACTGGAGGGATTAGACTCCACCAAATGGGCCGCAGTACTGAGCAGCAAGTTATCAGGCAGAGCAGCAGAAGCGGCACGAGCAGTACCTGATGAGGACATTCACAATTATGGGAAAATGAAAGACATTTTGTTGGCTAGATATGCAGTTACCCCTGAGGCATACAGGAAGAAATTCAGGGAACTGAGGAAAACAGGGAAGGATACCCATACTGAATGGGCATTCCGGCTACACAGGGCAGCCCGAAATTGGATGAAGGGCTGCCAAGCAACCACTCTGGTGGATGCTTTACAACTAATCTTATTAGAACAATTTTTTAACCATACAGCAGAGGACATTAAGGACTGGGTAAAAGACAGGAAGCCTAAATCTGTGGAGGAGGCTGCAAGACTAGCAGATGAATACCAGGACAACCGGAGGCGAGAACAAGGGGTGAGCCGACCTGCGTTTAGGCAGCCGTATTCAGCCCCAACCACGGCTGCACCACCCAGAGCCCCCCTGAGTAATCCGCCGCCCAGCGCAACAGCAGCACCCCGACAACCTGCAGTGTGTCACTACTGCAAACGGCCGGGACACTACAAAAACCAGTGCCCACGTTTAAACCGGGGAAGCTGGGAGAGGCCGCCACCACAGTCCCAACCCAGGGCTGCTACTCATTGTGTACAGCAGGAGAGTACACCAGTGTTCCCTACCCACGAGGAACAATGGAGTGTGTTGCACGAAGTCAACCCCGTGCAAGCAGGAGGCGATAACCAGGACCACCACGTCAGTGGATTACAGTAGATGGGGCGGGGGCCCGCGCTTTAAGAGATTCTGGGACCACGTTAACTGTGGTTCAACCCCACACTGTCAAGGCCCAAGCTCACAGGGGCCGCACTATGGCAGTAAGGGTAGCCGGGGGTGCCATTCACAAACTACCCACGGCTAAAGTCCTTGTGGATTGGGGCTCGGGATTGGAGGTTGGCATTATGCAGGAACTACCAGCCGAAGTACTGTTGGGGAATGATGTGGGCTGTTTAACTTCCCAACTAGCCCGAGATCCTGCGTCCGAAGCCTACCCAGTTACCACCCGAGCTCAAGCCAGACTGGAAGCACCGCCGCACTCTTAGGAGACCCTGGTAGGAGTTGAAATACCCCCTTTACCTGACCCCCCTTCCCCGTTCTGGGATACTCCCCAGGGGTTTGAGCAGGAACAGAGGATGGACCCCACACTGGAAGGGTATAGAAAAGCGGTAGGGAATAATAGGGGCGACAACCCACACAAAAGGTTTGAGTGGCACAAGGGACTGTTGTATAGGGTGACAGATGGGGCAGGACACGGGACCGCCCAGGTTACTAAGAGGCAGCTAGTAGTACCCCGCAAATTCCGGGCAGAGTTATTAAGACTCAGCCACGATATTCCCTTAGCCGGACATTTAGGGGTGAAGAAAACTAGAGACCGACTGACCCAAACCTTCTTCTGGCCCAGGGTCACTCAAAACCTTAAATACTACTGCAGGACCTGTGACGTTTGCCAGAAAATAGGGAAACGGGGTGACCACCAGAAAGCGAAGCTCCACCTGCTACCCATCATAGAGGAGCCATTTCACCGGGTAGCGGTGGATTTAATAGGACCCCTCAGTCGACCCAGTCAGTCGGGTAAAAAGTTTATACTCACCGTAGTAGACTATGCCACTCGGTACCCAGAAGCCGTGGCTCTCCCCAATATAGAGGCCGAAACCGTAGCCGAGGCCCTGGTCAAAATATTTTCCCGGGTAGGTTTTCCTCAGGAGATCCTATCCGACAGAGGGACTCAATTCACAGCTCACCTGACACAACAGCTGTGGCAGAGCTGTGGAGTGAAAGCCCTATTTAGCGCTCCATATCACCCTCAGACCAACAGTCTCTGTGAACGTTTTAATGGCACGCTCAAGCAAATGCTAAAGACGTTCGCAGAGTCCTGCAAGAACTGGGAGAAGTATCTTCCCCATCTTCTGTTTGCCTATCGTGAGGTGCCCCAGGCATCCACGGGGTTCTCCCCCTTCGAACTCCTGTTCGGGAGAAAAGTTCGGGGCCCCCTGGATCTCGTACGGGAGCACTGGGAGGGCAACACAGATAATGGGGGGATCCCTATCATACAGTACGTACGAATCAGTTCGGGAGAATCTGCAGGCGGCTCGGGACTGTCAAAAGAAGTGCTACGACAGGGGTGCCCGAGACAGAGTCTTAGACTTAGGCCAAAAGGTGCTAGCCCTGAGACCCGCCAAGAAGGATAAGCTCCAGGCAGCATGGCAGGGACCTTTTAAGGTGGTGGAGCGAATAAGCGATACCACCTATATTGTAAGTAAATGTTCGGATGAAAGACTGACCAAAGTCTTTCATGTAAACATGTTAAAGCCCTACTACGAGCGAACGGAAGATGTCGGCGCCGTATGCGCCCCCTCTTCTGAAGATAGTGAGGGGCTCCACCAACCCCGGACTAAGACCCAGATCTTAGCCTTCTTAGGAACAGCCGGCTATTACCGGAAATTCGTCCCCGACTATAGCGCCCTGGCCAAACCTCACTGACCTCACCAAAAAGGCCCTTTCCAAACAGGTTACCTGGACCCCAGAGTGCGCGGCAGCCTTCCAGAAACTGAAAGCAGCATTGAGTGAGGCTCCTGTGTTGGCAGCACACGACTACTCTAAACCCTTTCTCGTCCACACGGATGCCTCCATGTTTGGGCTGGGAGCCGTGTTAAGCCAGATGGGAGACGACGGCATGGAACACCCGGTGGCCTATCTCAGCCGTAAACTTTTGCCCCGGGAGGTCAGTTATGCCACCGTGGAGAAGGAGTGCCTAGCCCTGGTGTGGGCGCTTAAGAAGCTCCAACCTTATTTGTACGGCCGGCCATTTACTCTGATGACCGACCACAACCCGTTGGTGTGGTTAAACCGGGTAGCTGGCGACAACCCCAGACTCTTACGGTGGAGCCTAGCCCTTCAACCGTACAACTTCACCATTCAGTACCGTCCGGGCAAACAAAATGGTAATGCAGACGGTTTGTCCCGCCAAATGGAACTGGATGTTTAACCTTTCTTCTTTTTTTTTTCCGGACATCCCCAAGCCAACCCGTCAGGGTCTTGGCGGGTATGCCGACCTATGGACATATAGGGGAGCAGTGTGAAGGAATTCTCCTGTTTGGCGTTGGGGTGACAGTTTGTATTCCCTTGTTTCTTGTTGGCAGTTGACTCCTTGAGCGAGATTTAAAACATTTTTGGTTGACTCCCTGTTCTGGGATTCGTGTGGACTGGGGATTTAATTTTGCAGCTCCGTTTCAAGATTGCCTGTCAATAAATCTTCAGTTCATCTTTGTACCCTTCTTTTGACTATGTATGTTTTTTGGAGAGTTCGTGTGTCTACTGAGGGAATTATCCAGGGACACTTTTGAAATTACACGGGGATTCGTCTACCATAACTACCGAACGGAGGGCTATGTTCACTAGGCTCTGGTGGTTCGGGAGGAAACTACCGATTGAGGTTAAATACACTTGGTTTCCTTACAATAGTGTAACACAGAAGGAACGGTGGATAATATACAGGTACTGAAGACACGAGTTCTTCATACAAATTGCCCATTAATGTAGATAAAAGGCAGGTCCTCACTTACAGGAGACTGTACAATATTCTTCTTGTATAAACCAAGCATAAAAGTGAATGGGGCAGTATCCACAAAATAATTAAGACACACAGTATGCGTACACTTACAAAACGCCAGAGCACACAGCCTGTGTGCAGAATCGCACGGTAACAATACAGTGGGTAGAAGGAAGGTGGATCATCAGGTACTCTCACTGCCACAATTCTCACAAAAACAATAGTGCAGAGCTCATCGCGTTTCACTTCCTCAAGAGACAAATAGTCAAAATGTTCCAGTGCATCTAAAAGTGCATATAAAATATGTGCACATGATGACGTAAGCTACTTTCAATCATGTCAATATTTCCATGTTACGCATGAATGCACTGCCCTCTTTAATGCACTTAAATACATTTCATTGGCAAGTGTAATATAGAAGAAAAGGAGGTAGTTCTTCATACCATTACCTTTTTGTTATATAATCAGAATGAACAGAGTAGCTGGTAAGGAAGGAGTTTGAATACAATGATCTGTCTTGCTTGGAATGAAGCACTTTTTTTTATTGCTATTGCTTGAGATTAAGGAAATGACTGGCCATAGAATTTTAAAGAGAACCTTGTAGGTTTTGTTTTTCGATATGATCCGGCTGTGAACTAGATAATTCTTTTCCATGAGTAGTCAGCCTCTGGAATTTGAACATGACATAACGTAAGTTTGCATTAGAGCCAGATGGTGCCCATCTTTGAAACTACCCTCTTTTAAAGAGACTACCATTTAAACCAAAGGACACGGAAAGAGGCTCAGGTCTTTATAATCTTTATTTGATTAATTAATTGTTTCTTAATATGTCATATTTTGCAAAACATTATTTTCTTTCTTAAATTGTATTGCAATTTCTTAATTTTTTAAAATATATTTTTAATGTTTTTTGTTTTTTGAAATGAACAAAAGCTAATTTTACAAAGAAAATGTTAGCCTATCATACATGAATACATATACTATGGGTTATTTATGACATATTTTATATAAATGACTAAAATATTAACAGATATACTATTTTTACTGTATAATTACATTTCAATATGCATTACATGGAGTATATATCGTATCTACTACATAAATGAATAAAATATTATCAACATATTTAGTATCTTGTCTTAAAATCTAGATATTGTGATGTCCTTTATTCCTATATAAACTATATACATTTTCTAAATATAAGGTAAGGTTCGAGTCTTATCCCATGTTATTTTAATATAACATATTCCTCCTACTTTTACTTAAATTAATTATCTAATTATGATTATAAAAATATTTTCTGAAGCCCTGTCTCTTCTACATTGAATGAATAAAATGGTGATGCCCCTCCCGAGTAGGGCATGTGGAACACAGCAACCAAAGACACATGTTTCAGCCTATCATAGGCCTCGTCAATGTGGTATGTGCAGGTGAAGAATGCCAGGCATCAGTCTCCTCTGTAATGGACAAGTGAGAAAAAATGGTGATGCCCCTCCCAAGTAGGTGCCATCCTATAGGGCTGGAAATTTTATCAAAGTTTGTTCTCGGTGAGATGTGGCTCACATTTCTTTGTTTTGTTTCTATGAGCTATCAGGGTATTCCTAGACGTGGGTCCCTGGCTCACTGCACCTAGAGGGACACCAGCTGTACCACACTGACAACATAGAAACATAGAATGTGTCGACAGATAAGAACCATTCGGTCCATCTAGTTTGCCCAATTTTCTAAATACTTGGCTTGCCAGGCATTTTGGATCGGGACAAGGCTTGCCAGGCATTTTGGATCAGGATTGCACTTATGGGTTGGACCACTGTGATATATTAATGAAAAGGTCTCTTCTGTAATGGTGCAAGTGAGAAAAAAAAAAAACCAGTGATGCAATCTTCTACATAATGATACTGCCAAACTACCTCTTTATTTGTAGAATGTACAACCCACTGTTTCTCCACTGTGTTCCTTTTATACAGCTGTAGGCCGAGTTTTGAAGCCAAATCAATTCCTCAGACTGGTAAGTCTAGGGGGCAGATTATCAAGTCTGAAGATGCATTGGTAAAGCAGGGGGCAGTCTGGTAAGTCTGGGTGTGCATTGGCTAATAAAAAGAAATAAAAACAGGAAATGCATTTTTTTAATCATAACTGTTATTAAATATGAAAAAACCTGTTTACATGTGAATTAATATTTACTTACTAGTAAAACTTAATTTTCCTGTAGGGGAGTTTTATATTTACAGTTTTTCTTTTTTTACTAAATTACATTTTGTGGGGTCATCTTATAACATTGGTTGTATTATATTGAATCAGATATGGTATATCAAAATCTCATTTCTTTTTGTTTTATTGAAGCAAAAGTTACTAGTTTTACTTGGTATTCAGAAAATATGTTATGAATTTAGCAGTCCAGTATAAACATTACTCTAAACATGGGCGCTATTCATGATCACGATATGATTTTGTTGAGGACAATGGTACTATCTGCTTCTGTTTTGTCAAATCCTAATCCAAATCTATTGTTTTTACTCCTATTATCAGGACACAGTTAGAAAAAGGTTTTTTTTTGCCATATTTTATATTTATTTATTAGTAAATTATATCATATGATGAAAATAATAGTATCAAAAGAAAGCCCATCTATCCTTTAAGAAATGATATATAATTTGTGTAGGTGGACTGAACATGAAGAAAGAAAATCACAGTTAAGACAAAAGTAATGGAATTCTGGTCTTCAAGGCATATCAAATGCAGCATAGAACTCAGAACTAAGCGGTTAAACTCGTATTCTGTTTTATTTAGATTAGTTGCTTATGCAAAGTTGTTATTTAGTTATTTTTTCATACATTTATTCCATTTGCTAAACTGCTATGTGAGAGTCCTTATTACTTTATGATATATGGTCTTTTTTATTGCATCAGACCCCTTGTAATTGCAAAACAAATGTCTAAGTTTTCTCATGTTTAATTGGAATGAATCGACTTTCCAAATCATATTGCTTTCTGCTAATTGTATCCATAACGTGGTAAATCATGCAGTGCTTTGTTTTTTTTGATAGGCAACATATTTCTTTGGATGATATAATCCTTCGTACTACAATTTTTAATTCAAAGTGCTTAGTTTATGAAGTGTATATTGAGTCCATTTCACTGGAATGTTTAAACTTCAAAAAATGTCATTCCTTTGAGTTATATGCATTATTTTGTAATAAGACCTATTCTTGATTTGACTATTTTATTTTAGCCAGTGACAGTTACAATGATATAAAGGCTTGACTGCTTTTTGATGTGGTTTTCAAAAGCTTTTTTTATGGTTTTACCATATGGGTTTTCCTGCTTACATACCAATCTATTTTAATCATGGTTGTGAGGTCTGTTTGTGAGCCTGTGATTAACATATGCTGGCATACACTTTCTCTAAAAGGTTCCTTTGTTGCTGTGTCCATTTTGTATTCTGTTTGAAATTAGTTGGCCATTATATAACATGTCATAAATCATGAAACTGTATAAAGAAAGTATGACCAAGATATTATTATATACAAAAGTGGTTTAATTTACTCATTATTTTAGTGTATTTCTACAATATATTAATTACAATACTTATTACTTTTTTTGCATTTACTCTTTCTGGTTTGTGAGAAGTTCACATATTGGTAAATATATGTGACATTTTCTCAAGGTGATTATCCTTTCCATCTCATAGAACCTATCTATACGTATGTGTTTTAAATTAGAATGAATGCATACTATTAATACATCCACAATGTACACATGGGACTAGCTGAATGTATGTCCATGCATTCATGTGGGATAGGCACAAGGCTATCCTAGATATAAGATAGGGAACTGGGGACTAGTAAAAGTATTTAGAAAATTGGGCAGACTAGATGGACCGAATGTTGCCGACACCTTCTATGTTTCCATTTATGTTTCTATGTTTCTATTCATATTGTCATTGAGCCATTACATAACTTGAATGAAAATTTCCCCACATATTAAACCAAAAATATAGTTTAGACTGCCAGAATTGTGTTCACAGATCACCACCTTCCCTATGATTTCTTTACTCCCTTATCTGGCTCATGTCCCCGTCTCTCTTTAGATTGTAGGCAGGGCTCTCTACCTCATGTATCAGTCTGTTCTCAATTGTCTAGCTTAGTATATAGTCCCCTTCTATGCTTTGTACCTAGCACTGCGTAAATTGTTGACGCTATGTATATAAATGTTATTGCAATGTAATGTAAGAATAAAACAGAGATACAAATCACATTTTCCTTTCTTAGTATTTTCAAAAAGTTTAAACATTTCCATGAGTTTCTCAAGTCGGAAAATGTTCTGCACAATGTAGTTCCTTGACATGGGACAACTCAGGGAAGCCTTCTTAAATAGACAAGAATGTATTGGTCACTGGGGCGGAGGTAGGTTGACCTGACATATATTATACCTACAAGCTAACAATGTTTCCTCTAACAGCTGTGTGCATAAAGTAAGATCATTACAATGTGGATGGAGTCTGTAACTTTGTTGATTTCAAGTGACTGCCCACAAGAAAGAGGAAATAAAAGTAACTAGGGAGTCATCCTGGAACTGATGAGGGGTTCGGATGATAGCTCTGAAGTATTGGTTATATGTATAGGGGCAATACGTCAAGCAAAAATCACAATTTTTAAAATATCAAAAAGATGATTACAATCTACAACACACAAACACTTAATGTTAATGTCTCGACTTAATCATAAATCCCATGTTATGAAAGCATTAAAACAATCTAAAAAAAAATTTAGACCATCAATTGGGAATCCAGGGGAAGCCCAAGAAAAACTCATATTTAACTTTTTGACCTTAACCTTTTACCACTGAGTAGAATGAGAACCTCCATCACCAATTCCTATCAATGCTTTCCAACAATTTCTCGATAATTTGACTATTATTCATGGCAGTCTTATTGATTTATCTCATCCTCTTGTCCATTGTTAGCTGATATATGAATAATTACATAGTTACATAGTAGTTTAGGTTGAAAAAAAGACTTGCATCCATCAAGTTCAACCCTTTTCCCATTCAATGTTTACTGCTGTTGATCTAAAAGAAGGCAAATAAAAATCAGATTTTTTTATACCATATTCCTAAAAAAGGTCCACCTTTCCTCCAGTCTCTTGCAATCAACATCTTTGTTGCCACTGAAAAGTGTATACGTAATAAACATTGATCTATTCTCTAAAGTGGACAGTTTAGATGAAGCAAATCTATCTCTTTGCTCCTTTTAATATCTATTCCACCTATTTTTTTTTTTAATTCTAAACGTGGTGCCACATAAGTCTTTTTTTCAGCCTTGCACCTCCACCATATATTTACAAAATCACCTTTATATTTATGACAGCATCAACACGTATTAGAGTGTTATTTATAGATCACAGCCATTATTATGGGCACATAGTACCATCTATTGCTTAATTTAAATTGATTTTCTCTTATCGGGATACAATGAAGAGACTTATGAGCACGAGTGATAGCCTTACACTATTCATTCTCATTTATTTTATAATTTAAGTGTTAGTATCAAATAACCTTTCCAATATTTTACTCTAATTGGTATAGCTACAATCTCTATTGCAATAATGTATAATAATGGTGATGAAGGGCATCCTTGGTGAGTGCAGTTTTTTCATTTGAACCAATCCGCTTTTATATTTTGTCCAACCATTTTAGCTGTATGGCTGGAGCACAAAGTTTTAATTGTCTTTATAAAAAAAAACCTTGAAAACCGAATACATTTAATATGTCAAACATAATCTCCCATCTCATGCTATCAAAGGCTTTTTGTGCGTCTAAAGCCGCAGTTAGTAATGGTTCTTTTCCTTTGGTCGCCCTATGCAAAATATTAATTATCCTCCTCTATATATTTTAGGATGCAGCTTTATGCGGAACAAAACCTGATATCTATGTATAATGTCCCCTATGAACTCCTTAATTCTGTCTGTTCGCTATAATCATAGAATATATTTTTATTTATTAAAGATATTGTGCATAGTTTTCTATTTTTGTAGGATCCTTTTTAGGTTTCAGAATAGGTAGGATATTTGCTCTTAATAATTAACTCTTATTTTTCCCTTAGGGCTAATCTCATCAAAAAAATCTACCAAGTACTTTAATCTATTCCCTTTTACCACTTGATAAAAATAATTACTAAACCCATCAGGGCTGATTTTTTAGTTTCTTTAATGCATCACTAGCCACAACGATTTCCTTCTCTTCTATAAGTCTATTCATAGTTTGCATTTGACTCTCTGATATTTTTGGGCCCTTTAATTTACTCAAATCTTCCTTAAGTTTATTTGAATTTGTTTTCGGGCTAAGACTAAATAAAAAATAAAGAATTCATTAAAGTTTGCTCCTATATCTTGTGCCAACATATAACCTTTTTTTAAATGAATTTGTTAAATCTTTACCCACTTTGTTCTTATTATGGTACTACTTCTGCTTTAAGTTCTCAACATTTTTATTGATTATTTCTAATTCTAATAGCTTTATTTGATTTCTTATCTTTCTTTTCTATATTTTTTTGCTTTTAATTTGGTTGGATTTTCTTTATTTGCCATGTCTAGTATATGTAATTCTCTATAACTATGCCGTATTTTGCCCCCATTTTTAATTAAAAAATCCAAATTGTTCCTGTAAATGCACTTAATTTAGCTTGTAACTGTTAATTGTTAATGGAATCAAGTTGGTAGCAGAGTCTTAAGCAGATGAGCTGTGTCTGACCCCGTGTATAAATTTAGGACCTCAGGGATCTTAGGAGGACATGACAAAGAATGTTAAGTGACAAGATAATTAAAATTAAAAAAATATCTAAAATTTCATATTATGAAGTAGTATTGTTATCCAGGTTTTATCTTTGTTGTAGCTTAGTTTTCTTCTTGGCTTTTAGTTTTGTTTCTTTGAAATTACCGTATTTATCGGCGTATAACACGCACTTTTTCTCCCTGAAAATAGGGGGAAAATGGTGTGTGCGTGTTATACGCCGAAAAAAAAAAAAATCTAAAACTTACCTCGTTCCTGCTCTGTCCCCCGGTGCTCTGAAGCTGCGTGGCTGTGAGGGAAGCGTTGTGAGCTTCCCTCCAGCCGCGCGGTCAATAAAGTGTGTTTTTTTTTAAACAAACTTTATTGACCGCGCGGCTGGAGGGAAGCTCACAATGCTTCCCTCACAGCCACGCAGCTTCAGAGCACCGGGGTACAGAGCAGGAACGAGGTAAGTACTGGGGTCTGGGGGAGGAGGGTGGCATAACGAGCATACTAAGGGGCAATATCCTGGCATATTGGGGGCAATATCATGGCATATTAAATGGCATATTGGGGGCAATATCATGGCATATTGGGGGCAATATCCTGCATATTAAATGGCATATTGGGGGCAATATCCTGCATATTAAATGGCATATTGGGGGCAATATCCTGCATATTAAATGGCATATTGGGGGCAATATCCTGCATATTAAATGGCATATTGGGGGCAATATCCTGCATATTAAATGGCATATTGGGGGCAATATCCTGCATATTAAATGGCATATTTCGGGCAATATCCTGGCATATTAAAATGGCATATTGGGGGCAATATCCTGCATATTAAAACGGCATATTGGGGGCAATATCCTGCATATTAAATGGCATATTGGGGGCAATATCCTGCATATTAAATGGCATATTGGGGGCAATATCCTGGCATATTAAAATGGCATATTGGGGGCAATATCTGGCATATTAAATGGCATATTGGGGGCAATATCCTGCATATTAAATGGCATATTGGGGGCAATATCTGGCATATTAAATGGCATATTGGGGGCAATATCCTGGCATATTAAAATGGCATATTGGGCTTCAAAGTTCTTTATTTGAAATTTAAGTTTTTTTTCCTAAAATTTCTTAAAATGAGGTGCGTGTTATACGCCGGCGCGTGTTATACGCCGATAAATACGGTATACTGCATGGTCCATTAGCTCCAGTAATTGAATTACAGTTTTACAGATGGTGCTGTGGTTTTTTGAATTTGTTAATAAATTGCTCTTCAAAGAGATGGGTGAGTCACCAAAACTAAACAACCACCAAGGTAAGAAGTAGGAACTTGCTTTTTAGGTGTAATTAGGAATGGTGTGGTGATTACTGAAAAGGGCTCAGGAGAAATATTCATAAATATTGTAAAAAAAAAAAAAAAACAGTTGCAACAACATTCTAGTATAAATTGGTAGTTAAGCCTCAGATTTTAAGGAACATGAGTAAATAAGAGCCAATTCCTTAAACTGCATGTTGTTTTAAATAACCAAAGATCTGTTTTAAAATAACTGTCTACATTTCTGTTGTCAATGATCAGTCAGGAGAAGCACTGGATTAATTTTTTAAAACCCAGTTTCTAGTAAATTTAAATAAATGTAATAATGCTGCATTTTAATCTGAATAGTTTGAGAGTACACTAAGTAAATAAAACTGATACAAAATAATAACATTAAAATATCTATATTTACATTGAGTAATATGTTCAAGCTATTTTCAAAAATAGGAAGGTATTTTAAGTAAGAAGTGCTTGTTAGAAGCGAGTTAAAAGCCCTTTTCCAAATACATTATAAACATTCCTCGGAAATAATGCCCAGCCTTCCAGGGTGAGAGAGAAAATCAACTGCAACCACAGATTTAAAGTGATCTATTTATTGTAATATATGCAATAAATTAATTTATCTGACATCATTTTATATATATAATTTCTCACATTATCCATTCCAAATCATATGCTGACTACCCCAAGGACCCATTGTTCTCCTTCTATAATTACTTTATTATTTACCTCCCCATGTTGTGCATTTCTTCAACTGTGAAATGTATACAGATGGCACCTTCATTTATACAAACAAGCCAATTATACCAAAAATTTAAGTTGCTTTACAGGATTAATAGTCAAAAGTTCAAAAGTGGATTTTTAACAACAAGCTTCTGTTTAAGAATGACAAATGGTGAATGAGGAGAGGTTCCCCATCACTTCTCATCCCACCATAACTTATGCCATGTGTCCTACACATACTCCCCCAAGTCTCACAAATAGAATGCCAGAAACCAACCTCATACTTATGAGTTCGCATTAAGCACTAAACAGCTGCCCATGGGTGGTTTCCTGTCTCTGTAACTCTATTCTTTGTTATATTTGAAAGGCTGTTTTGAACAGCATGCAAATACTGTCCATATATTATTTGGATATTGAAGAACAAAGGACATGTTTGTTGACCTTATAGTGAAGATTCATCGGAAATACGATGCTATGCATCATCACTATGCAAGAGGAGTGCCTTCCCATGTCCACCTGTCTCTCTCTCTTAGGTAATTGCGAAGGAATTTGGATGTTCCCCACAGTTATGTATCAAAGCACATTAATAGAAAGTTATGTGGAAGGGAAAAGTGTGGAAGGAAAAGGTGCACAACCAGCAGGGATGACCACAGTCTAGAGAGGATTGTCAGGAAAAGGCCATTCAAATGTGTTGGGTACTTTCACAAGGAGTGAACTGAGGCTGGAGCCACCACACACAGACGGATCCTGGACATGGGCTTCAGATGTCGTATTCCTCTTGTCAAGCCGCTCCTGAACAACAAACAACGTCAGAAGCGTCTTACCTGGGCTAAATAAAAACATACCTGGTCTGTTGCTCGGTGGTCCAAAGTCCTCTTTACTGATGAGAGCAACTTTTGCATCTCATTTGGAAACCAAGGACCCAGAGTCTGGAGGAAGAATGGAGAGGCACACACAAGATGCTTGAAGTCCAGTGTGACTTTTCCACAGTCTGTGTTGATTTGGGGAGCCATGTCATCTGCTGGTGTTGGTCCACTGTGCTTCATTAAGTCCAGGGTCAACGCAACCATCTACCAGGAGATTTTGGAGCACTTCATGCTTACTTCCGCAGACGAGCTTTATGGGGATGCTTACTTCATTTTTCAGCAGGACTTGGCACCTTCCCACACTGCCAAAAGCACCAAAGCCTGGTTCAATGACCATGGGATTACTGTGCTTGATTGGCCAGCAAACTCGCCTGACCTGAACCCCATAGAGAATCTATGGGGCATTGCCAAGAGAAAGATGAGAGACATGAGACCAAACAATGCAGAAGAGCTGAAGGCCGCTATTGAAGCATCTTGGTCTTCCATAACACCTCAGCAGTGCCACAGGCTGATAGCTTCCATGCCACGCCGCATTGAGGCAGTAATTGCTGCAAAAGGGGCCCAAACCAAGTACTGAGTCCATATGCATGCTTATACTTTTTAGAGGTCCAATATTGTTTTATGTACACTCCTTGTTTTATTGATTGCATGTAATATTCTAATTTACTGAGATTGTGGATTTGGGTTTTTCATGAGCTGTAAGCCATAATCATCGCACTTATGACAAATCACGGCTTGAACTATCTTGCTTTACACGTAATGCGTCTATCTCATATATTAGTTTCCCCCTTTTACGTTGCATTACTGAAATAAATGAAATTTTGCACAATATTCTAATTTTTTTAATATCACCTGTATATGGTACTTCACTAGGAGGTTCTGCATACTTAATATGCATAGGTTAACATATAAGTATGTAATACACTCATTGGTGCTGATTTTACAGTTCAATTGGGGCAATAGTAATTGTTACTAACTTGCTTGACTGGCATAAATTAGGATGTTTGAGTGCATGAGCAATATGGGCCGAAAATCTGAGGAATTTTAATCTCTGCATATAAAATATCTCTATCTTGTAATATAAACATTTATTTTTCCATAAGCAGAAATAATATGTAGGAAGCAACCAGACAGACTCACACAATATGGCTTAATAAGCCTTCAAGCACTCACCAGAGTAATTGTCTGGAGCCATGTGTATCCAACTCCCATTAACTGTAACAGTGATTTAACACGACTGATGGTTGTTAAATGTACTCTGGATTAAGATGAGACTAGAACCGGTTTTCAAAGCATGTAGAATGTCTTTTTTGTTTAAAACAGTCTTAGAAAAAAATATACAGTAGCCCACAAGTAGACTTGTTTCATGCTTTGATTAGCACTAATCAAAGCACAAAATGCGTCAGGTGATGCACCCTGAACCCAACATTACGTCTCTTTGGTGACCAGGGCATATTTGTTTCTACAACTGTTTTAAACAATAAGCACATGTTCTACATACTTTGAAAAAACGGTGTCTAGTCTCAATCCGGAGTACTTTTATCAACCATCTATCCTGTTGAATCATTATATTTTCCCATAAGCCATATCCCTTTAGGGTACAAAGCTAACATGTAATAAAAATCTACTTAATGGAAAACATATTTTGGTAACTGCGAAAACCAAATATGAAACACTGAATAACATGGCTAATGATATCTTAGACATGTACTATACTCCATGGGCAGCCTTTTGTTAATAATGTGAGATTTTGCCACGGACGCTGGTGTCTTACTAGGTCGCGGTAAAAAAAGAAAAATAATACCTCTTTGGAATTTGTGCTCACGTGGACCCCCAGGTTGAATATTGTAGATAAGTAAGCCCAGACCTTGGGGTTAGCACACACATGGCAAGAGGGGTACTAGGAGGGTTATTTTACGACAAATAATTACACCTGAAAAACACACTCCTTCCTTATAGTTCATTTAAATATGTGATCCTTTTTGAATGTATTTAACGTGGGAGTTATACATGCCTATCTCAGAATACATACTATGGTTGCTAAATGTATTTATACACTTGTTTATATTTGTTAAATTCTTTTGTACTGAATACTATGGTTGTTAAAGAACATTGTTTATGGTGGATTTTTATTATATTTTTGATGAACAATTTAATCATGCCCTGTGGATCTTAATAGACCTTGCCAAGGGCACTGATGGCCTTAGTATGAACCTGTTGTCTATCCATGTTTTTTTTACAACTCTTTAGGTTGTGCACAAAGAGGTGCGTACATTGGTAGAAATATATAAATTGAATGTAATGCACCTGCCTGTACAACTGACACAAGTCCCGCAATGCAGTATTTGCTATCATCCTCTTGTGACTTCTGTGCCCACTCCATCTAGAATTTAAGCTTGCTAACAGGTCACTACTATATGTATTATTCTGTCTCTGTACATCCAATGGCATCTGTTACACACTTTTCATTTACATATCAAATGTTTCATAAATTGTTGGATCTATATAAATGATCATCAGTTTGATGATTATTTTTATATTGTTTTACTTGCTAGCAAGAGGAAGATACAAGTGTGTGGAGGTATCTCGAGAAAGGACATGTTTCATTTATTGTATTGTCCAAGATCCCACCAGTTGCACCTAGTTTCACATTAGTGCTGCACCAGTACTACAGCTGTTAAACTATAGAATAACTTCTATAACCCTCAGTAAGCCTTTGCCTATTAACAAGGACTGGCTGATGTTTGTGGGAGTGGTACATTTAACCATCATTAGTAAATACTCAAGACGATGTTTGAAGGTTTTGGAGTTAGCTTTGCTTGTCCTCATTTAGATTTGTGTTTTCTGCGAAAATGACTTACTTTCATATTCATCGATTTTGAGAAGCACTCTTTATTTCTATCAGAATCGTCCCAAAATTGCAACCCATTTAAAATGTAATCTCACTCTACAGGTTGAGTATGCTGTATCTAAAATGCATTTTTTGGATTAAATTTAGATAACAAATCAATTTAAGGCCTCTTGCAGTAGTATCAATGCAAATAATGTATAGAGCAAATAACTCACTTTTACTGTGATGTGAGGCCATGTTGGGCCCTGCCATCAGTGTGTCAGGCATGTACATGTACCAATGTATATCCCTTTGTGGGCATGGGGAATCTGGGCATGCGTGAGAAAGCTATGTCATATCTTAAGGGGGCTGGAAACTGAACAAACTGTTGTGTGCTTGAATTCTTTTTAGTTTATTTCTTCCAGAATTTTCAATATTACTGGTAAAAATATGAAAAAGACAGACAGTACATTCATAATCAGAACATTGCATCAATAAAACATCATTTATACTGTCATAACTACATTATGGAAACATCGAAATTTTCAATCTTGAAAAACCTGAATTATAACCTTGAAACAATAAAAATTCCAATATAACCTTAGGGATACTCAACCTGTATCAGCATTCTAAACCAAAGTTTGGAATGTTTTGTATTTAATAGCACTGAGCAGTAGTCCTAACATTCAAGTCTATTTATGCAGCAAGTAGGGCATGACATAGGAAAATAAGAGCACAAATGGAAGCTTATTTTGGGAAAGGACGCCATCTAAGTATTTTAGCTCAAGGATCCCTTTTTCATGCAATTTACTCTACAAATAAAATATCGGAGCAGTTTAGTGTTTACAATAGATCTTTTTTAAAAATGTATTTCAAACCCCCCCCCCCCCTTCCCCCCAAGAATTAAGTAAAAAGGATATTTGGCACCTAGACATCTACCGGGCAGGTAAAGTGACAATGAACACAAGGGATTTGATTATACTGCTTGTTATGATATGGTTTCATACCTCCCAACTTTTCCCTCTGGCGAATCAGGGGTGCAGCATTGGAGGGTGAGTGTCACTGCTACCAAACATGCACAGTAGTGCTGTCAGTAAAACTGGGCTTGGAATAACAGTCCTGAATATTGCTGTCCCACCATGCTTTACCTCTATTCCAAAAAGTGGGAAAGAGGTAGAGCTGGGCGAGACAGCTGGAAAGCAGGACAGTTGAGGGTATATGGTTTATATGTTACTTTCTAATATGTCTTACCATTTTATATGTATGCCTTTCACATGACAATTAGTGTAAACCAAATCCAAAGACTAATAGCATTTTTTATCTACAAACAAATGTATTTACCATCAAGCATTCAGACAATCATATGTATTTCTCTTTAAATGGACTCTGTCAACCTAAACATTGTTGATACTGTGAACGTAGAGAATAAAAATGACGAGGAATGATCTATACATTGCTTTAGTAGAATTGCAAGTAAATGCATACAAATATGTTTTTAAACATGTGTGTGGTGTCTCATGTCTATGACATAACCTGTGGCTTAATAAGGAAAATAACTACTTTTCAATGATAATTGTTTATTTTGCATATCATGCCACATGGTGATTTCATATAGAGGATACACAGACACATTTACAACACATTGTCTCACATTTTATTGCATGTCATTTTGCTTACACAATAAATAGCTCATTTGTCATCTTTTTTTTTTGTGTTGTCTACATTTAAACTATAAGCAATGTTGAATACCCAGTCCCTTTAAAGAATATTCGTTAGCGTAAAAAGAGCTATATAAATTGTCCACTTTTCACATTTTCACTTCTTGGTAAATTTAATGGATTTTGTTGAACAATGTGTAAAGAAGAATAATGCCATCAGTGTTCTATGGGGATGGACTAGCTGAAAATATTTATTTGTATTATTTATGTTTATTATTTTAGTTAACTGACACGTATTGTCTGGGGAGTAAACAAGCAACCATGACTTCACGGAGTTCCACATGTGCACAAGATGGATGGGTAAAATAACATCACTGATCACTTCCATTTGTTTACCTACAATAGCTGGGTCATTGTTTTGATTAGACCTGTCATTGATTACTGTGGCAAATCTAAAGAAAACTATCACAGAAAATGTTTTTTTTTTTTTTTGTATACATTTAAATGTATGTTGGAGTCATACAGTAACTAATTAGCTAAATCTTTAAGACATGTTCTACTATCTATGTTCATTGCTTTGTACTTTTTCTTCTTTATGAAAGATTACTGTTCCATTCTTCTCATTCATGAAATCACAGAGTATGTTTTCTAAAGAGATGAGGGCTTATGAATTTTGACCAAGGTGTCAAGTAAGACAGCATGGTACAATTACTATTAGACATGTGCAAAACTAAAATTTTCGTTTCGTTTTCGTCCATTCGGACGAAAATGTTATTTATTTCGTCTAAAACGAATTTCGTTCATTAGTGCATTCGTTTCAGACGAAATTCGTTAATTATTTTCGTTTCGTTAATTTTTTTCGTTCGTTTTATAGAATACAATGTAATACTATTGGCTTTCTATAAACCGAACGAGAGCCCCATTCATAAGAAATTCTTATGAATGGGGCTCTCGTTCGGTTCATAGAAAGGCAATAGTATTAATTGTATTCTATAAGCCGAAAGTCTATAAACCGAACGACGTTCGGTTTATAGACTTTCGGCTTATGGAATACATGTAATCCTATTGCTATTCTATAAACCGAATGACTTTCGGTTTATAGAATAGCCATAGGTTTACATGTATTACATAAGCCGAAAGTCGTTCGGTTTATAGGCTGTCGGCATTTAACTAATAAGAGACAGAGTCTCCATTCATAAAATTATGAATGGAGACTTTGTCTCCGTGTAGTAAAATGCCGACAGCCTATAAACCGAACGTTCGGTTTATAGGCTGTCGGCTTATGGAATACATGTATTCCTATTGCTATTCTATAAACCGAAAGTCGTTCGGTTTATAGAATAGCAATAGGAATAAACCGAACATCAATAATACAGCAGGAGGATCACAAATCCCATCAAGATGAGGCAGCCCTCACCAGGATGCTTGCCCCCTTATGTCCCGACGCCCCGTGTTACTTACCACCTTAAGAACACAACAACGGACGCGCGCATTCCCAAACGGCTGGATAGGCGTGCGCATGCGCTGTGTATCGCTGTGGTCGATGATCTGGTAAGAAGGGGTGTGCGGCGGGTGTGAGGGGGCGGGAGGTGGGTTGCGCAGCTGTCTCATGCACGGTGGTCACAAAGTTAC
This sequence comes from Pelodytes ibericus, assembly GCA_036172795.1. Classification (NCBI taxonomy): domain Eukaryota; kingdom Metazoa; phylum Chordata; class Amphibia; order Anura; family Pelodytidae; genus Pelodytes; species Pelodytes ibericus. The sequence goes on along the minus strand of CM069861.1, from coordinate 159,977,623 downwards.
AGCTGAGTTATCAGCTGTAACTTTATGCGCATGCGCAGTGAGCAAATTCTCCTGCGATTGCGCAGGAGAATTTGCTCCAGAAATTTGTCAGAACACCGGCTTTTAACTATACGGAGACAAAGTCTCCATTTATAATTTTATGAATGGAGACTCTGTCTCCGTATAGTTAAATGCCCACAGCCTATAAACCGAACGTTCGGTTTATAGGCTGTCGGCTTTTAACTATACGTTTGTCTCCATTCATAAATTTATGAATGGAGACTCTGTCTCCGTATAGTTAAATGCTATTGTATTCTATAAACCGACTCTATTTCGGCTTATAGAATGCAATAGTACTACGAATGGACGAATGAACGAATGATTTTCCTTTATTAACCATTCGTTCATTCGGCTTTAGTTAGCTTAGCATTTTCGTTCTTCGTTTTTCGGGCGAATGGACGAAAATGCAATTTTCGGACGAAAATGCATTCGTCCGAAAACGAATGCACATGTCTAGTATATATTCACATGTAAATTGCTTTTTTAATAAAAAATTATGATATAAATAAAATCTTATTTTTATTTCCTTTTATGTGACAAAGCTGCCTCTCTCTTTCCCTTGCCCCCAGATTTGTCGCTCTCCCCCCCTTAGTGTTGTCTCTCTCTCACCCTCCCTTTGGCTCCCCCCTCGCTCCCCTTGTGTCTGTCTCTTCCCCCCTTCCCTCCCCTTGTTTCTCTCTGCCCCCCCCCCTTGTTATTCTGTCCCCCCCTCACCTGTTTCTTGCTCCCTGGTGGCTAGTGGGGGCAGCCGGGGGATGTATGCACTATACATAATAGACGGAAGTGTCGGGCAGCATGGAGGTTGTCTGCACGATTCGTGCAGACATCCCCCAGCTGCCCGATTCTCCCTGGTGGCTAGCGAGGGAGCGGAGGATGTCTGCGCGATGAGCGAGACCTCCCCTGCTGCCGCCCGGAACGACAGCCAGGACTTTTATGAGGAAGCCGGAAGTACCCAGCTTCATCATAGAAGTCCCGGCGGTCATGCCGGGCGGCAGCAGGAGAGGTCTCGCTCATCGCGCAGACATCCTCCGCTCCCTCGCTAGCCACCAGGGAGAATCGGGCAGCTGGGGGATGTCTGCACGAATCGTGCAGACAACCTCCATGCTGCCCGACACTTCCGTCTATTATGTATGGAGGGTGGAGGGTGAGAGAGAGACAACACTAAGGGGGGGAGAGCGACAAATCGGGCAAGGGAAAGAGAGAGGCAGCATTGTCACATAAAAGGAAATAAAAACAAGATTTTTTTATATCATAATTTTTTATTTAAAAAGCAATTTACATGTGAATATATACTAGACATGTGCATTCGTTTTCGGACGAATGCATTTTCGTCCGAAAATTGCATTTTCGTCCATTCGACCGAAAAACGAAGAACGAAAATGCTAAGCTAACTAAAGCCGGATGAACGAATGGTTAATAAAGGAAAATCATTCGTTCATTCGTCCATTCGTAGTACTATTGCATTCTATAAGCCGAAATAGAGTCGGTTTATAGAATACAATAGCATTTAACTATACGGAGACAGAGTCTCCATTCATAAAATTATGAATGGAGACTTTGTCTCCGTATAGTTAAATGCCCACAGCCTATAAACCGAACGTTCGGTTTATAGGCTGTCGGCATTTAACTATACGGAGACAGAGTCTCCATTCATAAAATTATAAATGGAGACTTTGTCTCCGTATAGTTAAAAGCCGGCATTTAACTATACAGAGACAGAGTCTCCATTCATAAAATTATGAATGGAGACTTTGTCTCCGTGTAGTAAAATGCCCACAGCCTATAAACCGAACGTTCGGTTTATAGGCTGTCGGCTTATGGAATACATGTATTCCTATTGCTATTCTATAAACCGAACTTTCGGTTTATAGAATAGCCATAGGATTACATGTATTACATAAGCCGAAAGTCTATAAACCGATCGTTCGGTTTATAGACTTTCGGCATTTTACTACACGGAGACAAAGTCTCCATTCATAATTTTATGAATGGAGACTCTGTCTCTGTATAGTTAAATGCCGACAGCCTATAAACCGAACGACTTTCGGTTTATAGACTTTCGGCTTATGTACTACATGTAATCCTATGGCTATTCTATAAACCGAAAGTCGTTCGGTTTATAGTTTAGCAATAGCATTACATGTATTCTATAAACCGAACGTCGTTCGTTTTAAAGACTTTCGGCTTATAGAATACTATTGGCTTTCTATAAACCGAACTAGAGTCGAGTCCCCATTCATAAGAAATTCTTATGAATGAGGAGGGACTCTAGTTAGGTTTATAGAATGCCAATAGTATTCTATAAGCCGAAAGTCTTTAAAACTAACGACGTTCGGTTTATAGAATGCATGTAATGCTATTGCTGTTCTATAAGCCGAATGTCTTTCGGCTTATAGAACAGCAATAGCATTACATGTATTCTATAAACCGAACGTCGTTTGTTTTAAAGACTTTCGGCTTATAGAATACATGCTGCTATTGGTTGTCTATAAACCGAAAGAGTCCCCATTCATACGAATAGGTCAATTGACCTATTCGTATGAATGGGAACTCAATTTCGGTTTATAGGAAGCTAATAGCATTACATGCATTCCATAAACCGAAAGTCATTCATGTCGGTTTATGGAATGTGTAGTACAATGCTATTGGTATTGTAAACCGACTCTATTTCGGTTTAGAATGCCAATAGCACGAATGGACGAATGGACGAATGAACGAATGATTTTCGTTTATTAACCATTCGTTCATTCGGATTTTGTTAGTTAAAATTTTCGTTATTCGTTTTTCGGACGAATGGACGAAAATGCTATTTTCGTCCGAAAATGCATTCGTCCGAAAACGAATGCACATGTCTAATTACTATCCACTATACATCTACCTACAGACTAACAGATGGTTATTATTCACTTTCACGGAATTATGGTATAGTTATCCACTATTGGTATAAATTTAGCTAGCCGAAGATTGTACAGCACAATTATTATCAATATAGAGTTCGTATAATTATACAATTAATCAGCTGCAGGCCGCATGATAAAAGTAACTTTAAATATACATTTATCCAGCTTCAGATGGTACACTGTAGTTAAATGAACACTAAACTGTTTTTAACTCTTGCTTGTTAACCCGTTAGTGGCATGACCTTTTGACCTTGTCTTTCCCTTGGTGACATGGGTTGTTTTGACATTTCTGGGGAGTTTGTGGTTAGCTGTGATTTTCTTCTTTCTCACATTCTGTACCCACACACATTATAGATTGTTTTCATTACCATAAGTAAGGCTTTCATTAGATACCATTGTGTTCATCATATCTTATAATTTACTATTAAAAAAATCATAAAATATGAATTTTTCTTTAAAAAATAACACTTTTTCTAAAGAGATGACCTAAAATATAATTTACAGAAACACAATCATTAAAAATACCCTATCTAAATAGTTTCTAAATTTTGTCCCAAGTTTAAAAATATGTCTTGCTTTCATGTTTTTTGAATTTTTTTGTAAGTTATAGGGCAAAAAACAAAAATAGTGACCTTTTTACACCAACCTGAACCCTACATTTAACCCTAACTTTAACCCTTATGCCAACCCTTAATTTATTATAATTTTTATAATTTTAATTTAATTTTAACCCTTACCCTTATGCTAAATCTAATTTAATCGTTACCCTAACCATTATTCTAACCTTAACCCTAGATTTGGAGCTAATTAAGTCTTTCTTTTTTTTTCTTTCATTGCAATGTTGCTGACTGCCTCAAGGGGCAGTCAAGCAACAGCATCAGAGCGACAGAAGTGAATTTTTTTCACTTCTGACGCTCTACGAACAAAAGGGCAGAGCCATATTAGAGGAGCATGCTGCTCTCCAAAATGGCACCCGCGAATCGCTCCGTGGAGTGATCGCGGGACATAGTCCATCCAATGTCGGCAAGGGGTTAAAAAACATTCCCTGAGAGTTTGGCGTAAACCCATCATATATCTTAATAGATACACACGGGTTTACTTTCTGCTGTCTCACATCTGAGACAAAGCAGTTCCCGGTTGTTGCACGCTTACACTTTTAGTGCACAGATAGCCAATCTGTACAGGACAATCACTGACCTGTATCCACTGAAGGTCTGGAACCCACTGGCAGGAGAGAGGGTACACCCTTGCAGAGGTCCCACTACCTGGACACCCCTGAGATGGAACAGGGGTCTCAGTAGTGGGTAACAGCATGGGGACTCTGAAGTGAAGAGTTGAATGAATAATAATTCCAGAGGCTGGAGTAGTGATGGTAACGGAAAATCACAGGAAAACTGGATCAGAGAGGAAGCAGAGAATAAAGTTGAGGTGAAACAAAAAAACAAAAACTAAGTGAGTACTGCAGGGACACTGGAGAACCAGTATTAGCAAACTGAAGAGACAAATCAATGGAAGACTGAAGAGACAAAAATAGTGAGTGAACTAACTGGGGGTTCAGTGTAACTGAGCACCGCTGAGATGGTCTTGAGGATATTTACAGGGCTGAAGGGTGCATGCCTATGATGGGGTGGGTGGGGGGGGTGGAGCAACAGGACACCACCCCTTCCGAGGTGTCATGACAAGCATTGCTGATGCTGGTCTCCGGATGCCACCACAAGTCCCAAAATAAAACCGGAAGTGCACACATGCGCACAACGGCACTACAGGACCGCACAAATGGGCAGTGCATTTACTACTTAGCCAGCAATAGGTAAGTGGATAAATCAATTAATTTAGCTTTTGTGTATAAAATGGTAAAAAAAATGGACAACTAATTGGAGCTTTACAAACAGATATATAAAATAATGATGAATCATTTAGTTCTATAATTTTATCAAAGTACAAAGTTTCACTTACAATGTCAAGGTACTGTAGATTCAGACAGTGTTCAATGTTCTTGGATTGTGTTTTGATATTGCCTTAACAACTGCCTTCTACATACAAAAGCAATAGGTTACCATGTTTCTGAAGGAAACTACTAACATCTTCCCAGACATATTTCAATCTACTAACTGACTTGGACTTTAGACTGATTGGCTTGGGTGACAATTACATTTTTGTTTAAAAAAAAAAATCAAATTTTCATGCAACTTATGGTTATGAGTTTATACAAGTGCAATTATTATATAATGAAATAATAAGTGCATTGATAGCTAGTAGTATAAAAATGGGTGCATGTATAAACACTTTGCACACAGAAAGTTTGCCTAATAGTGGAGTAATTTGAATGCGAGCCAGTGTCGGCAGTTCTAACAGTCATGCTCCGGTTCTCAATTTATTAATATTTGTAGTGATCCAATTATTCCATGCCAAACAGTGTGGGAGAAGTAAGAGCTGAAATCAGTGCGGTATGTTATTTATTTCCACATACAGTACAGTAACATGTTTGCTAGTGATCAGAAGGCCTGTAAGATTTATAGCATCACAGAGATGTTACATGGATAATTCTCTGGGAAAACACATGCATTTGTTAAACAATTATGTTTCTTGGAACGGTTTGTCATTCCTGATTTGAAATACCCTTTTTGAGAATTCAAGTAAGCAAAATAATGTATATAAAAATCTCTACATTTTAGAGAATTATAATTTATTAACAGAAGGTATATTTTATGTGCAGTGCTCAATATAAAAATATGACCACCTTTCAAGATTTTTTTCATTTTTACAATTTCTGATATACACTAGATTGAATGTGCCCACTGTATTAAATATACGTTTAATAACCCCTATAAATACCTCTCTGCTCTTTGTTTTAAAATGTGTCCATACCTTTTATTTTTAACCATCATTCACTTCTGATATATTATGCCCTTAAATTGCTGAAATCTAGGTGGCCTCCATCAGATCTGCCCCACTAGCATCTGCCCCACTAGCACCCGCCCTGTCCTCTTTGAGTCAGATAAATAATTTTAAAAACAGTAATAGTTACACGTTCATGCTCCCACCAGGACTAGATCCCCACAACCACCTTCACTTTTACCTCTTCACCCTTATGTGTTTCACATCCCCAACTCTCTCTAGATTGTAAACTTGTGAGCAGACTTTGTTTTTGTATTAATCTGTTCTTGTTCATTTAACTTACTATGTATTTCCCCTCTATGCTCTATATATAACACTAAGTAAATTGGTGGCACAATTTAAATACATGTAATGTAATGTAGTTTAATCTTTTGAATATTGAGGATTTTTTCTCCTCACCTGTAACTTATCTGCAGCACACTTTTGTAAATAGGTCCTCTTGATATTCAACCAATGAATACACAGGGATTGTCTTGTGGCCATTACAGGGGTTGGATGATTCCACTTCTGTGGAATGCACACAGGGTGTTTAATAACATTTCTATGAGGACTGATATAACTAGTTGCAGAGTTGCGTACATATCAATTCTTTAGGAGGCACCACAGGAGTTAAGCTATAGGGTATCAATGCCTTGTGTCTTTTTTTTTGTGGGCATGTTCCATTTCTGCCTGAGTATTTAGTCTGGTATATAAATACAGTCTGGCCCCCATCAATCAAGGGGGCCAATTTGATAATGACCTGGAAAAATGTAGCAATGCATTCCAAAAGAGAAATATGAATATATGTATTGTCTGGCTTAACTCATGTATAATTAAATCCTCATTTTAAGGCTTAGGACCCCTTCAAGCATAAGATCACACACTCAAGGAAGCCTATACAATATAATGCATATCTGCAGTGCATTGAGCAAGACAACAATAAAACAAATGAGGTATTGGGAAAAGTGAAAGATGCGATTTTACGGTTAATACACGTGGTATTTTATATGAGAAGGGTGCCAGACAATGCTAAGTCAATGTCAGTGCAGTGGTGCCTGTAACTTGAAATTAACAGACTATTATTTATTTGCGTAGGACAGTAAAAGTCTCTTGCCATTTAAAATGATATTGTAAAATGCATTACAATAAAAGTCAGTCTCCTTTTATTTTATATACTCTGCAACTAGTTATATCAGTCCTCCTAGGAAAATTATTAGACACCCTGTGTGCATTCCAGAGAAGTGGAATCATCAGCCCCCATAATGGACACAAGACAATCCCTGTGTCTTCATTGGTTGAATATCAAGAGGAACTATTTACTTAAAGTGTTCTGCAGATTAGTTACAGGTGAGGTAAAAAAAAATCCTCAATATTCAAAAGATTAAACTACATTACATTATATTTAGTTGAAACATTTAGTTGAAAATTGGATAGCTAGCAACAAATTATTATTATTCAGCAATACTGAAAAAAACTATGTCCATGTTGTTTGGGACAAATGCTAAGCTACTTAAATTAAACAATCCTCAAAAACACATCAGACCAAATCCAGTTACAACCTGACCCAGGTAAATTCATATACGTATTTTGGTATGTGGCTAGATCCAAACTTATCTGTTGGTCTCCTAATTAACAAGCTCATGTCAAAGCTGTATCCTAGGACTGGCTCTCTATATAGAAACAAATCAAACCTAGATACCACAGTAAGGAAACATATTGTGCAGCAAATGTTAATGCCAATCTTAGACTATGGAGATGTTGTATACGATTCTACACCACAGACTCATCTCAGTAAACTTGTACACTCTGCACTACTGTGCGATTATATCACTCATCACTGTTAAATGTTAAAAGAGTTAAACTGGCTGACACTTGCCTCCAGGAGCACTCTCCACCTAGCGTGTTATTTGTAAAGCTCCCCCCATTCCTGAGCAGCATGATCAATCTTACTCCCTGCACATCCTACAATCTCAGATCCTGCACCAACCCTTCACTAGCGATCCCTCACTTCAAAAACAAAGCAGGTCGAGGTGCGTTCTCTTTCAGAGCTTCTCATATGTGGAATAGCCCTCCTGTTTCTGCCAAATCATCCTCTAGTCTACAATCCCTGAAAATGAGTGTCTCCCAAATCCTCAAAACAAATTGTACCTATTATTCGTTTACAAACTCCTTCTTATACTGTACATTTTGTATTAATAATGATTTACCCTGTATGTTCTCCTTCCAACTTGTTTAAATATGTATGTATGTATTTTTAATCTACTGCTAAATGTGTAACTCTGTGTAATTCCATCATGGACTGGGTCCCCAGGACATACTTGAAAACGAGATAAATATCAATGTATTCTTCCTGGTAAAACACTTTCTAAATAAATAAATAAATGTATTTAAATAGTGCCACCAATTTACGTAGTGTTATATACAGAGCATAGAGGGGAACGACATAGTTAGATGAACAAGAACAGACTAATAGATGAGTGAGGTCTACTCACAAGCTTTTAATCTAGAGAGAGTGGGGGATGTAAGACACGTAAGGGTGAAGAGGTGAAAGGGAAGGTGGTTGTAGTAATTGTTGTAGCTAGGTGGGTTTGACCACGGATTAATTATGAGAAAGAACATGGATTCAGATTTTAAAAATATTATTCTGTACTCATAAATAAGGCATAGTGAGGTTAAACATTATTCACACAATTATGGTTTGGTTAGATTGTGAATAAACGATAGCATATTATCTAAAATGCTCTTAAACTCTCCTCAATGAGTTTGCTTATTATGCAATGGCTTAATCAAATAGCACGCTTGTCAATTGCTATATATTAAGTGCATTATGGTACTATTTTTTTTTCACTCACCAGATTCTGAATTCCACTAGACAACAGCTGTGTTTGTTTCTTACTTCAGTTGCACATTCTTCTAAAACAAAAGGGGTCATTTACTGAACAGTGAACTGTGGTGAACTAGAAAAAATATATACATTAATAGCCAAGTTGGAAATATATTAATCATTTCAAAGTCCAGCATTTGGTAGAGGAGTAACTGTGCACATTATTGCATCCAGGACAGACAAGAACGACACCTGCACCTTGATCCAAAACTTTCCAAGCCAGGTATTTCACGTGCCAACTTGACAGCTTGAGTCAGTATTGCTCAACCTCCAAATCAATCTTCCCTATTCCCATCTGCTTAACCTTCCTTTATTTTAATCTTATCATATTGTTAAATTAAGGGCAGCTAGTAGGGCTAAATTTCAAGGGTTGAACTTGACTCTCAGTAGTGATATTTGCATACTGTATTTTGGTGATTTAGCTTGCATTTTGTATCTATCTCTTCCAATTTTAACATGTGTAAGGAATATGCATTGCATTATATTGGACAGGGCAATGCATGCATGCTTATTCTGTATTAACATCTGCCACTTCAGCTGGAAGGCTATTCTATTCACCCATAGAAACATAGAATGTGTCGGCAGATAAGAACCATTCGGTCCATCTAGTCTGCCCAATTTTTTTTTTTTTGAGTACTTTTATTAGTCCCCAGTTTACCTCTACCACTTCTGCTGGAAGGCTATTCCATACATCCACTACCCTCTCAGTAAAGTAATACTTCCTGATATTACTTTTAAATTGTTGCCCCTCTAATTTAAGACTAGTCTCTAGTATGAAATCATACTTGCCGCTTTTTTCTGTTAGAGGAACTTTTGTGTATGTTTTGTATCTAGTGCTCGCTCCTATTTGCTGCACGTTTTTTCATAGCATTTTTTTGGTTACTCCATACCTGTGATTAAGCACTTGTGTGGGTAAAACATGTTAGGTGGTTGAGCATCTTGCCTTTTTTGCTTTTTTTGATACCGATTTTGTGCTTTTAATGGATTAAATAAAAGTTATTTTTTACTTTCCGGTCCAGCCTCAGAAGCCATTTAACCTGCTGATCCGGCAAACCTCTTTTTTTTTCTGTTACTCTTTTTTCATACTTTGCATTTTAGCTGAGCAGCAGTGGAATCTGTTGTAATTGGATCTAACGTGACCGATTGAATCTACTAAAACTGCATGAGGTATACATCCTAATCTAAGATATCCTTGCAATTTGTGCCACAGATTTGACAAACTTTGTTCACTTATCTCTAGGAACTGTACTATTGGTCCAATGTTCGCATTAATTATAATTTTGGTTGATATCCTGTGTTTGGATTTTGTTTCCTTGCTTTGTTTTGTTTTTTGCCTTATTTTGCTACTCACCACATGAATGCACGGTCACTCTGTCATTCAGATATGTTTTTACTAATCTCATAATGCAAAATCAAGTTTTTTGAGTTATTTCAGAATGACCACTATTTGGGGATGATGACAACAATATGTTGTTTAAATTTGTTCCTTAAATTTGTTTGTTTTTTTAAGTTATTGTTTAATGATGATGGAACACTATGACAATTTTTTTTTTAAAGAAAAATATATGTTTGAATAAATTGCATGTGGGTTTTATCAAGTTGCTATATAGTGATTACCACAATGACCAGTGCAATCCTCAATGGATTTCTTAAACTTGAAAGGGGTATTATTGGTGGCAGTCTTTCTATAAATTCTATCAATCTCTCCAGATGTCCAAAACAATAACAGACCTGGAACTTATGGCCAGGTTTTTTGTTAGGGCCAGTATTCTGGACACAATCCTCTATACAAGGAAGTTGGCTGCTTTAAAAGTAAGTTTGAGAATTGTCATATATTTGAGCCAAGAAGCACATAGTGTGACTTGGCACCTGTTTATACCCTATAAAAAGGACTATTTTACATTTCACCGCACTGCCTAAAAAAATTGTCGGCTTTCTTGTAATGATACCAAGTTTCTCTTCTTTTTCTACTATTTATTCAATACAGATGTGACTTTCTATCTTCATAGGATAAGAATTAATTATGATTTTAGGCAGTAATACAGTAATTAGAGTTGTTGCATTTTAGAATTGCCTGAATACCAAAACATTCATAGTTTGGAAAGATTTATTCATCTTTTGACCCTCAAAATAAAAAAATAAAAAAACAATAGAATACAAATATTGCTGCTTTGTCACTTCTACTGATATCTTTTTTTGTCCATGTGAACCTGCAAGTATTTTTTATTAACCCTGTCTGTGAAGTGTCTCCTCCGATAGATGTACTGTTTGAATATGGAATGGGACGACCTATTTAACACTGACCAGGCCTTTGTTGGGTAGAAAGGCATGAATTCAAAACTTGGGAAGGGCTGATTTATACTGCTTTTGTTTGCGAACTTCAACAATTACAGAGGAGCATTCTATTACCACATCAAACTGGAACAAGGCAGGGCAGTCCAGATCCAAAAACATGGCTTTTCACCTCTGCTTGAAAAATACAGTAGAGTAGAGATCATTCTATAGTCAGGGCCGGACTGGCAACAAAAACCAGCCCGGGAAAAAATTTATATACCAGCCCCATCGCATAAGATTTTTAAACCAGCCCATAGCATAATATCATTTTTTTGTTCATAGAAGGGAAAATCATGCATTTTAAATAGCACATCTGAACAGTGTATTATTTATAGATAAGACTGATATATAAGCCTGTCTAGGGCAATATATATACCTCCAGTATGTACACAGAGTTATATGAATTGCCCTGTGCAGAGGTATATATCAGGGCAGTGTGTGAGAAATGTCCTGTAGCCTGTCTCTCGCATATCTGTAGCCTGTCTCTCTCTGTCCTTTCTGTGGCGTCTCTCTCTCTGTCTTTTCTGTGGCGTCTCTCTCTCTGTCTTTTCTGTGGCGTCTCTCTCTCTGTCTTTTCTGTGGCATCTCTCTCTCTGTCCTTTCTGTGGCGTCTCTCTCTCTGTCCTTTCTGTGGCGTCTCTCTCTGTATCCTTTCTGTGGCGTCTCTCTCTGTGTCATTTCTGTGGCGTCTCTCTCTCTCTGTGTCCTTTCTGTGGCGTCTCTCTCTCTCTGTGTCCTTTCTGTGGCGTCTCTCTCTCTCTGTGTCCTTTCTCTCTCTCTCTGTCCTTTCTGTGGCGTCTCTCTCTCTCTGTGTCCTTTCTCTCTCTCTCTGTCCTTTCTGTGGCGTCTCTCTCTCTCTCTCTGTCCTTTCTGTGGCGTCTCTCTGTCCTTTCTGTGGCGTCTCTCTCTCTCTGTGTCCTTTCTGTGGCGTCTCTCTCTCTGTGTCCTTTCTGTGGCGTCTCTCTCTCTCTCTGTGTCCTTTCTGTGGCGTCTCTCTCTCTCTCTCTCTATCCTTTCTGTGGCCTCTCTCTCTCTCTCTCTCTCTCTCTCTATCCTTTCTGTGGCCTCTCTCTCTCTCTGTCCTTTCTGTGGCGTCTCTCTCTCTCTCTGTCCTTTCTGTGGCATCTCTCTGTCCTTTCTGTGGCGTCTCTCTCTCTCTCTCTGTGTCCTTTCTGTGGCGTCTCTCTCTCTCTCTCTGTCCTTTCTGTGGCGTCTCTCTCTCTCTGTGTCCTTTCTGTGGCGTCTCTCTCTCTCTCTCTGTCCTTTCTGTGGCGTCTCTCTCTCTCTGTCCTTTCTGTGGCTTCTCTCTCTCTCTGTCCTTTCTGTGGCGTCTCTCTCTCTCTGTCCTTTCTGTGGTTTCTCTCTCTCTCTGTGTCCTTTCTGGGGCGTCTCTCTCTCTCTCTCTGTCCTTTCTGTGGCGTCTCTCTCTCTCTCTCTCTCTGTCCTTTCTGTGGCGTCTCTCTCTCTCTCTGTCCTTTCTGTGGCGTCTCTCTCTCTCTGTCCTTTCTGTGGCGTCTCTCTCTCTCTCTCTCTGTCCTTTCTGTGGCATCTCTCTTCCCCCCTTCCCCCTTAGTGTCTTTCACCCCTTCTCTCTGTAGTCTTTCACACCCTCCTCTCCCCCTGTAGTGTCTTTCACCCCCCCCTTCCCCCTGTAGTGTCTTTCACCCCCCCCCTTCCCCCTGTAGTGTCTTTCACCCCCCTTCCCCATGTAGTGTCTTTCACCCCCCCCTTCCCCCTGTAGTGTCTTTCACCCCCCCCCTTCCCCCTGTAGTGTCTTCCCCCCCCCCATGTAGTGTCTTTCACCCCCCCTGTAGTGTATTTCACCCCCTTCCCTTTCCCCTGTATGTCTCACTCACCTTGCTTTCTCTGCTTCCCATCACGCCGCCGGAACTGCTGCTGCATCATCCGGCGGCAGCAGGCGAACTTCTTAAAGCGGCGACGGCCGCCGAATTGCTTAAAGTGGCGGTGGGCCACTTTAAGCAATTCGGCGGCCGTCGCCGCTTTAAGAAGTTCGCCTGCTACCGCCGGATGCTGCAGCAGCCGAACTCTTAAAGTGGCGGCCGCCGCCGATTCACTTTAAGTGGCCAAGGCGGCCCCGGGGCAGGCGGCCCACCGGGATTTTTCCCGGTATCCCGGTGGGCCAGTCCGGCCCTGTCTATAGTACAGGATACTTCAGCACTGTCCACTGTTGGATTGAGATGTTGCACATTCCCATTTTTAGCATCATCTACACTATTCCCATACATGAACAAACAGTACAGCCGACTCCAGTCTCCCTGATAAGATCCAAATATATGTTGCTTCCCCCCAGGTACTGCATCATAAATGGCTTACTCACAAGAGACACATCATTCAGAGGATACACAGAAACGCCAACTAAGCCATCCAGTATAAAGGAGAGCACTTCTTCTGTTTCAGTCCATAGACAGTAAAAAATGAGTGCGCAACAGTATTCCCATATATTGTGGGCAATTATAAATTGAATGTATTGATACAGAAGGTCCATCTTCTAGAGGTGAACAAGTATAGTGACTGAATCTGAGCTCTGTGAGAGCAAGTAATTGTGCACTAATAAAGCCGTTTTTAATATAAAATGAACCATGGTCAAAATTCTGCTTTTAGACCCTTACCAGTATCCCAAATCTCCTACATCTCACTTACTGTTTTCATGGCCATGTAAGCACTCACTTTCATTGTCTTGACACCCTGTTCCATTTTCTACTCAACACCTCATGTCATCTCAGTTAAGCCACTCATCAACTCTTGCCACAGATTTCAACACTCACTTTTTATCTCTGCTAGCCCCACCTATATTCATGTATCTAAGTTCCATCCTCACTGTCTCCCTTTCTCACCTTCTGCCTGCTTCCCTTCATGTCTACATTCCTTTTTTTTTTATCAAAACAACCCCTACTCTTTTGACACCCAGAATTATCACACTTCTGGTTGCATAGCCCTTAATTCATTTATATGTCATACCTCTATCAACAAATGTTGGAGACAGGTCCTGATGGGATCCACAAGGCCATATCAGCATAATCGCTGAAAACAAAATGGTGGGTGCATGTTGTGGGACATAGTCTCCCTAACACTTGGCGGCATCCATCATTGTCCCCTCACAACGGATGCCAGCAGGGGGTTGTGGCCAGTGTTGCTATGGAAACCGGAAGTTCTTCTCCAGGTCAAAGGTTACTTCCCTGTTTCCCTATTTAAGGCCACATCTTCATGTTCAGTGTTTTATTATTAGCAAGCTAACCTTCAGAGTGTTCTGTTGCTCTGATTCTCCTCTCTTTTTCATCTTCAGGCTGTTATAGAATACATGAAATTCTATGCTATTCTGTAAACCGAAGGTCTATAAACCGAACGACCTTCGGTTTATAGACTTTTGGCTTAAAGAATACATGTAATACTATTGGCTTACTATAAAACGAACTAGAGTCCCCATTCATAAGAAATTCTTATGAATGGGGACCTGAACGATTTTCGGTTTATAGACTTTCGGTTTATGGAATGTGTAGGTCAATTGATTCGTACGAACGAATAAAACGAAACAAAAATAATGAACGAATTTCGTCTGAAACGAATGCAGTAATGAACGAAATTCGTTTTAGACAAAATAAATAAAATATTCGTCCGAATGGACGAAAACGAAACAAAAATTTTAGTTTTGCACATGTCTAGTACATTTCATCACTGTTTTTCTCTGAATACAACCTTGTCTTATATTATGCTAAATGGTATCTTTTTTTAGTCAAAAAAGTCTTTTGACTAGACTACTGGTGACTCTGGATATACTGTATCTATGAAATGTGATATCACTGTGATTAAAAGGATTACTCAGACTTGAAAATGCCTATTTTAAAGCATGTACATATATACATGCTCAATAATTGAAAAAAAAATGTGTACAATTATTAAAATCTGAATGCCTGAATTCTAAATATGTTTAACCCCTTCACGACAATGGACATGCCTGACACGTCCTGTGGTGAAATGAGCCGTTTTCGTGAACAATGATCAATAGCCAGCACTGATATTTGGTCTCTGGTGTACCCACGATCGCCCCATGGAGCGATCGTGTTCGCATTATTGACGGAGCAGCATTCTCTGGCAATATGGCTGTGACCTCTTGTGGTCAGAGCTTCGGAAGTGAAAAAAAATTAACTTCTGTTGCTCTGAATATTTTGTTAATTAACTTAAAATTATGATTTGGGTTAGATTAGCTGTTAGAGTTAAAATTAAATTAGGGTTAGCATAAGGGATAGGGTTAAAATTAAATTAAAATATATTAAGGGATAGCATCAGTGTTAGAGTTGGGGTTAAATTTAGGGCTAGGGTTAAATGTAGAGTTTGGGTTTGGGTCAAAAGGTCAATATGGAAAAAAAACTCCAAAACATTATTTTCGGTTTTTGCTCATAACTCACAAAAAAATGCAGAAAAAACATGAAAACCTGCATATTTCTGAACTCGGGACAACATTTAGAAACTATTTAGATGGGGTCTTTTTTAATGATTGTGTTTGGGTAAATTATATTTTAGGTCAAAGTTGGAAATGTTTTTTTTTTTACCCGTCATATTTTATGATTTTATTTGTAGTAAATTATAAGATATGATGAACATAATGGTATCTAATGGAAGCCCTTCTTATGACAATAAAAACAACATATAATTTGTGTGGGTCCAGTATGTGAGAGAGAAGAAAATTACAGCTAAACACAAACACCCCAGAAATGTAAAAATAGCCCTTGTCACCAAGGGAAAGTCAAGGTCAAAATGTCTTGTCACTAAGGCATTAATTTACTCACAAATATCATGTTTACAGATTGTACTGATCCGGGACCACTGTAGCTTTTTGAGAAAAAACTACAACAATGAAAGTGTCTAAAAAAAAGCAGAAATGATATACATACATTGTATGTTGCATAGGAGCATGTACATGAAAACATGAGCATGTACATGAAAACATGTTCTGTTTTTTACACTGTGTGTACAGTTAGGGTCTTCCAGTTTTTTGCAGGACACATATAACTTTTACATGCTCCCCTGCAGAATGTAGAATACATGTCTGTCCAGGAAGAACCAGTTTATTAATCAAGGTGTATATCCTCCTATAAAAAGACCTTGATTAATTATTTCCCTGTGAATATATATGAATCATACATGCTACAGGGCAGAGTGTAACAGTTATATGTGTCCTATAACAAAATGGCTTACCAGGCCATTTATGCACATCTTGCTATCCGTCCAGAAATCTAAAGGTCATAATATTTATATGGAGATATTAGGGAATGTGAATCTAACGATTAATTTACTTGCTGAGAAACTGTTGGTGTTCCAGTAAGGTTACTGCAGATTTCGGTGCAAGAACCATTTAATAAATCGGTACATGTTTTGATCTCTTATTAATGCTTGGGAGGTTATATATATATTACTGCAGACGTTATGGCATGTTCATCGCTTACACCATACAAATACACTTGTGAACATGTCTGTGTTTCACATTACCTTGCAGTCGAGACATGGGGGTCTGTGGTTAAACAGCAGCATATGCTTTGAATTATGTTCATTAGCTGTGAATAGAATGTATTGAGGTAGCTCGACATTTCATCTGTCAGCTAATTTCAGACATAATGATATTCTGACTATTGATTGTTTGGAAAGCAGTGTAAGCTACAATGACTAAAATACTGCATATTGCGTACTGTGGGCCAAAATTATATCCACTGGAAATACAAATATGGTAAAACGAAGTATAGTGTTACTGACTGTGACTTCTACTGACAACTACAGTGACAACTAAGATTATTCATTATCCAGAAATGGGCAGATTCTTTCATGGTCAAGTCATTTTTATTCAAAATGTGTTTATAAATTAATCTGTGTAATTAATATAATGTTTTCTTTTTCTAATGAGCTTAACCACTTATATGACATATTACATTTATCTATGAAAGGGTAATATAGTTACCAAACAAAATACACGAATGTCAACAGCCACGCCCTGTACCAGCCCCACCATCAGGGGTACAGACCATACTCCAGTAAGGAGATCAGGACCTTTGCATGGAACAATGCTATACATCTGTTGTCTAGCTGTTTTCATACCGGTCTCTAAAGATGCATTCAAAATTCAACACACATCTCTTCTACAAAACAAGTCAAATGTATCACAAGAACAATAATAAACATCAAAATAAAATGTTCTGATGCTTAGCAACACTAACAAATGCAAACACATCCATGTGGATTTATCCATTTTTAGAATACATCACAAACAAATTAGCCTTCTGCCATCTCCGAAAAGTGGTTGAACATGTGGGAGAGAGGGAGGCATTGAGCTAATCATGTATACTGTCCAACTCCCATTTGTTGAATCAGAATAAAAATGTGCTTTTTTTTCATTGCACTGCAGGAAGATCAGATATGATATTTTCCAGAATAGTGTGTGCTTAGCAGCAAATTATGTTGTATGGCCAATTACTTGCTAGATTGCAAAATAATAGATTTTACATTTTTTTTTTAGTCACCACATGTTGCTTAAAGATATAGACTGCTACAGTTAAAATGACACACTAAAGCTATTTCTAATTGGATATTCTTCAATAAATACAGCTATATTGAATAGTATTGTGAATATTTATTTGTAATTATTTGTATCAACTAAATCTATATTATAATATGAAGACAAAAGAGTGGGAATGGGAGCACAGACTCACTGAGAATGGACAGCACTACAATGGCCTGTCCCATAGAATGGTGCCTACTTGGGAGGGCATCACGGATTCTTGCTTGCTTACAGTATTACAGCAGAAACCACTCCATTAGCATATCAGACTAATCTCACCCATAAGGGAAGTCAGGGCTGCCATCTGGGGGTGATGGGCGATACACCCGACATAGGTCCTTTGTAAGCGTGGGCAAACTAGCACCAATATGGGCCCTCTGCCCATGTGACTGTCTCACACAGAGACAGTCACGATCGTGCAGAAGCCAGCAGTCCGCATCCAACCCAACGGATGCGGACCTTTCTTTCTGTCACTGCGTGCATGCAGAGGGGACTTCCAGGGATGAGCAGCATCCAGGTAAGTACTGGGTAAGGGGGAAGGAGGGCTAGGGTTTATTTGGAAAATTGACTTTGACATATTAATTGTCAGATTATCAGTGGCTATTAATGGTCAAATTATCAGTGGCTTATTAATGGACAAATTATCAGTGGCATATTAATGGACAAATTATCAGTTGCATATTAATGGACATATTATCAGTGGCATATTCATGGTCAAATTATCACTGGCATATTAATGGTCAAATTTACAGTAGCATATTAATGTTAAAATTATCAGTGGCATATTAATGGATAAACTAACACTGGCCGTGGCATATTAAGTCTTGACAGTGCAATGCGGGTAATGGGGCAGCAGCATATCCTGGATGTGCAACACAGAGAGGGAGATATGAGGGGGGGGGAGGGGCAGATTTTATTTCAGAAAGGGGCCCTGAAATGTCTGATGGTGGCCCTGACGTCAGTCCAGATCTGAAATGCATGGCTGGTCCCACCTGTACGAGGATCACAGCAAACAATAGGCATACAGCTGATGTACCTTTAGGTGCAGAAAGCCAGGGACTAACGCAGGTTTGGGCATACCCTGGGTATGCATGTTGGTGATGGGGCATACCCTGGGTTTGCAGTGTGGGTGCTGTGGCATGTTCTGGTGTGCTGGGGCAAGTCCTGGGTATGTGCAATGTGGGTGCTGGGTCCCAGAGTGAATTACATTAGAGTGTGAGCTTTATGGGTGGACTGCTTTACATTAGAGTGTGAGCTTTATTGGTGGACTGATTTACATTAGAGTGTGAGCTTTATTGGTGGGCTGATTTACATTAGAGTGTGAGCTTTATTGGCGGGCTGATTTACATTGGAGTGTGAGCTGGGTGCTGGGGTCAATTCTGGGTGCATTGTGGGTGCAGATGAAGAAAATAAAAACAAGAAATACATTTTTCAATAACCTTTTTATTAGATATAAAAAAGTGTTCCTTACAAACACACACATATAGATTTATAGATATATCGATGTATATTTATAGATCCCCAGAATTGACTCTGCATCAAATATTCATCAACTCACCAACAACTTCAGTGAATAGACCACGGTGTGTGTGTCTGTGTGAGACACTGTGGATGTTTGTCTTCTCATTGGCATCATATACAAAGATTATGCATTTACTGATCATTGGCATGATATACAATGTTAAAGCATTTTGGCAAATAAAAAGTTACAACCCACTTATCTCAGAGTAGAATTAGAAGATTCTATGTAATATAGTACTAATGTAAAATATGTTTTATAGTACTAATGTTACTGAACCCTTGGGAACATCCAGAGCTGGCAGTGGCATAAATAGAAACTGCTGAACCCTTATTACATACCCCCAATAATTTCTATATTTAGTTTAATATAAAGCCTTGCATATAACGTTTCTGTTCATTGGTATCATATACATAATTTATGTTTTATTGCTCATTTCTTATATTATACCTTTTATATATACCTATTGCTCATTGTCATAATCATATAAATCATGTATACATATACATTTATTGTTAATATTATATATATATACCAGGGCTTGACAAATGAGTTTTAGGAGCCAGAAAAACAAAAAATATATGAGCCAGACAATGGCACATACACACAATCACACAAACATACACACACACAATCACATGCAGTCATACAAACAACCCCACAAACATACACACATAATCACATGCAGTCATACACATAATCACACAAACATACACACACAATCACATGCAGTCATACACACAAACATACACACAATAACACAAACATACACAAACATACACACACAATCACATGCAGTCATACACACAATCACACCAACATACACACACAATCACATGCAGTCATACACACAAACATACACACACAAGCACATGCAGTCATATGCACAATCACATGCAGTCATACACACAATCACACAAACATACACACACAATCAAATGCAGTCATACACACAAACATACACACACACACAATCACTTGCAGTCATCCACCCATAATCACACAAACATACACACACACACAATAACATGCAGTCATACACACAAACATACACACACAATCACACAAACACACACACACACACTATCACTTGCAGTCATACACACAATCACACAAACATACACACAATCACATGCAGTAACATAGACAGTTAGTCACATCCAGTCACATCCATCCATCCATTCATACAGTCAGTCACAGACACACACACACACAGTCAGTAACAGTTTAAAAATGTTTTAATACTATATATCTTTATTTGGTTTATTTAGGTTATAAATGTATTTTCTAAATATTACGTTGTACAGACAGACACACACATACAGTCAGTAACATACAGACACACACATACAGTCAGTAACATAGAGACACACAGGAAGCTGTCGGTGCACACACTTCCCCCTTGTGCTCCACTGGATAAAACAAAAGGGGAAAAAATGATCCCAGCAGTGAGGGCACCATTTGGGAACAACAATACCCGGACACCAGGTCTAATTTCAGTCAAATCTGCCATGGGCTCCAGCCCCAGGTCTTTTGGAGACCTAGCAACCACCCTGGTCATGGGTGTGCATTGTGGGTGATGCGGAATGTCCTGGGGTGCTGGGACATATCCTTAGAAATGAAGCTTCTTTTCCTGATCTGGCTCCATTTTGGGACTAAGGGAGCAAGAATGCTCCATAATAATTCCACATACGCAGTGTGAGGAAGCATTGTAGCATAATATAAATATACAAACAATCATTGAAGAGTACTGACTTCAGATGTTAGTCACCAGTGGCACTCCAACTGCTGTATTGTACCCAGTTCCCATGATGCACAGCTGGCTTGTTTCTGTATTCAACTGCAGCTGGAATGCCAAAGGTTATTTGCCCCAAGGCAGTCCAACTTCTAGTGTTTGTTGCTTTGTTTTTTGGCAGGGACCCACAACCTTTTTTGACTAGCCGCTCAGGTTGCTCTTAGTAAGCTGATTCCACAACACAGCAAAATGAGATGTACAGCAGCTTGGCATGCTATTAATTCAGTGTTACATGCCTGTTATACCTCCCATCTTTGTTTGTGCCATCTGTGCTACTAAGAACATTATGGAAAGTTTACACACCAGCCAAACCACAGGCATTATTATGACTAGAAGAACCTACTGTACTACACTATAGGAAAACTAAAGGACAGCAGAATTCACCCCATAAAATAATCTCATTAATTCCATGTCTCATGACTATTATTATCATATGTGTTGGCTATACCCACGGCTTGAGGCAGCCTTACATCCCAAAACAATTAATTTTTTTTAACTATATTATGCTCCTCTAGCCTGGGTGTTCTGTGCTCTGGCATTATAGTTAAAAACAGATTCTTTTATCCACTGGAAAATGTTGATTTATAATCATTTGAGGCTGACATTTTTTTAAAGATGATTAAACTATTAAAAATGTATTTTGGGTAAACAACAATCTAAATTGCTAGTATCACTCACACCCATTCACAATGACACATTTACTTTCCCATATTTATAAAATTAATATTAGCTATTAACTAAAATTAAGGAGAAAGCATGTTTTCACATTTAAAAAGAGATCCAAATTGACCTTTAATCCGTAACACATGCACAATAGTTTTTTTTCTAATATATTCTGCACTTGTAAGATCTGCTGTTTTATGTCTTGTTAATTCTCCGGCAGTTTCATGGTCGAAAGATTGAGATTTTAAAGTCTGCAAGATGCAAGGATCTTCAATAAATGTCCATTGTAAAGGAAGTCTGTGATCTTGGGCACGTGGTTTATCCAGCTGTGGGTTCCTTTTTTCTTTATATTCACTTGAAATCCTGTGTGTTTTTTGTTTTGTTTTTCATTTTACTTTAAAAAAAAGTATTGCTCTAAGTTTAATGTTTTGCTGGTAACCAGCAAAATCTGGTTAAAAAAATGCTTCATCTAGGCCAACTGTTTTTTTTACATTTTTATGTGTCTTAAGACCCTTTTAAGTGTCGGATCTTTAGGTCCATCAGTCAACTATGAGATTTGCAATTGTCAAAAGCTAAAATATTATACTATTTATGTTAATAATATAACTGTTTATTATGCATCATCATTTAAAGTTATTATTAGGTATTTTTGAAATTAAAATAATTGTATATATATATATATATATTTTTTTTATATATATTCTTGCTAAGAAACATTTTAATACCATTCAAGAAGGTTTTGGAGACTCCTGGAGATGCATAATCCCTGTTTGAAAGTGACAGATGTAGAACTCTGCATGTATAGTTCTTTTATATACATCTCTATTGCTGAAATTCTCAATCTTCCTCTACATTTTCTAGACTGGAAGAAATACATATATTGAAACAAATTTACAACTTAAACTTCACCACCATGTATCGATGCGGCTAGAGAAGAAATAGATGTGTCCTATTTCTTTTTCCTTGAGAGAGTCTTAGTCATTGTAGCAGGTACCTTGCAGTTCAAGAACTGTATGGTTTGGAATTGTGGGTGATATGTATAAAAGCTGCTTTGCTTGGGACAAAAAGTGTCTCTATCCGGAGTTAGTGTTATATGCGCTGACAAGCAGTTCTAGTGCACTTAGCTCCAGCACATCCCACGTATAGAAAAAAACGAGCATAAATGGACTTTAAAAAAAAGGTCAGAGAACATCTGTTAAAAAAAATGTGGCAGAGGTATTATCGTAGCTCCAGCAATGTGTCACAATTTATAGAAATATGGTACATTTACTCTTATAAATGAAACTCCATTGATTGCATCTTTTCATCACTTCCTGACACTTTGCTCTGTGGGAGCTTTATATGTGTCTCCAGTATGCATAATCTTAATAGTAAAAAATTATCTATCCTTCTGGCACTCAAAAAGTTAAATGTTAGGAGATGTTATTTTATGGAATGGGGGAATTACCACTCTTTTTTTCCTTCCAACTCATGTAAAAATATTGTGCTATTTGACAACATTTTTGCAAGTTCCCATTACATGATATAACACTATGGCTGCCAAATATTTTACCACACAGTTCTGTAGCCCATGTAAATCCACCCTGTATGTGATTATGATGGTTACACCATATTTTTGTTACCTGTGTGGTATGTAAGATTTACAGTATGTCAAAATATGTGCCAATGGAATAATACTATGTATCCAGGATGGTATGACCAGTTGCCAGGGTAATTACATCCCACGCAAATCCCAAACCACATTTTGTAACCAATCACCAATGAAATAAATCAGTGCCTGGGCTTTATCGCTAAGGTCAAATTAATGGCGTTATTCCAAGGCTGCTACATTTTTGAGGAGGCTTTCTGGAAATATGTATGATTCATCACAAGGGCATGACTAACATTTCTAGCACTTATACCTCACTTACTTTGAATCATTGTTTTTTGAAACATCCCAAAGGCCTTGAACATCTTGCCAGCTATTATAAAGCCACATCAACTGACCAGCATATAGACATATTCATGCATCTCACCTCCCATTTTGGCACAGATGCCTTGTCATCACGTTTAGAATTATGTTAAATGAAAACTTTGACTAAGCCCTGCACAGTGCAAAAGCACAGTTTCATTTCATTATAATTCCATTATAATAGTTATCAACTATGACCAACTACAGTTCATACAGATGGGGGCATGCCAAACAAGACAAGATGAGCGCATAAGAGACTTGATTCGTTTGATTTACACATTACCAGCTGTTATGGGCAAAAATAAATGACAGCCCAAAGACTCCCATACACCAGGGACATGCAAAGATCAATCAGACTCCTTGCTGAGAGAGTATTTCATTACTCCGTCAAGATCTACATAGCAGGTCACAGGACCTAATATGGCAGACTCTCCCAGACACTCTACATTTTCAGAAGGATCATCTGTCTCCACCTCACCGGTTTTTCTTTAAGAATCCTGGGGGTGGTATTCTGTAAAAAGAAGTAAAAGGCACATAGAGTAGTACAATATAAATAGATAAAATACCTGATTTATTGGAGCATCTTGCAAGATCAAAATGCCCAGTACATGGGCTAAACAGCATGAAACACAAGGTCTTAGAAAAGTCCAAAGCAGGGTGCATAAGATGCCATAACAACAAATGCAATGGCACCTGACTTATTGGCTCTTATGTGATCTATCCCTTCAAATGGAGCATTTTACATCTTTGGAATCTGACATCAGACAAGGAGTGCATGAGATAAGAGAAGATATCGCTGGCCTTAAATATGAAATGGCAGCCTTAGGCTCCAGAATGACTGCAGTGGCACAGGATGCTTCCCACCTAAAATTATGTGGAGGCATTATTGACAAACCTCAAAGCCTACTTCATAGATAGCGGAACTCCACTGGATGCTAGAAGATGCTGACAGCAGAGGAAGAAGGAATAATATAACAGTGCACTGACTGCTGGAGGATATACTCACTAAAGAATTTTGTAACATGCTCTCATAACTAATACTATTTTAGAGAGACCGTTGGACACACAAATCAGGTTTGAACAAGCACAAAACGCACTCAGGGGCAAAGGTTAATCAGCATGACAACTGCGAGATGTTCTTTTTTGCCTAAGTAGCTTTCGGATAAAGGATGGCATTATGTGGGGTGGCAGGGTCTGTAGATTCTGGTCCCTCCATGGAAATGATCTCGCTCTATACCAGGAGCTATCCTGCCTGCTGGAAGCCCATTTTTGGATGAAACAATTCACTGTATTTACAAGCACCTTGTTGTTTTCCTGGAGAGCTGGATCCGTTGAATCATTTGGTCTAACCTGCTGTGAATTTTGATTTCAAGTTCGGGGTCAAGTTCGAGCACGGACCCTGAAAATTTTTCAAAGTTCTGCCGAACCCGAACATCCAGGTGTCTGCTCAACTCTAACTATGATCATTTTCATGTTTTTAAGTGTTTATGTGCAACAATGAAGGAATTACAGTACAGCCAATTACAGTAAAACTGTACTGGCAAAACACAGTACAAGATTGAGTTTGTATTTTTTCTGCTGAGGGCACTTAGTTAGAGAGTTGTTTCCAACCTACTGTTTAAACTTTTTTCTTCTGAATTATTCTTATTGATTTTAGCTTTTCTGTCTTCTGATCTTGTTTCTCTTCTCCAGTTCCAGGCCTCTGCCTTGTGTAAGCAATATTTCTGTTTACCATTTCAGAAAGTTGAAGTGATGTTTGTTAAATATTCTAATGCTTTCAGCAGATTCATTCAATATCAACACAAGTTCTTCAACTTTACTAGTCTCTTCCAGGAAGTTGATATTTTACTTCTGTCTTTGTTTCAGTTTCATTAATAATTCCTTCATTATTCTTTCCAGCTTCCTCACATGCTCTATACCTTGGATCTTCAGTTATAGATGTCATTGCAGTGTTCACCATAGTCCCAATTTCCTTCTTCCCGAGACCACTGGATGACTGAACAGATATAATGGTTTTTATTGCATGTCCTTTTGTCTTTGGCTGACTTATTAACTTTTCCATGGGCATCAGTATGATACATGATTTCACTTAGTCCACATGATGGCAGTGACATCCATTCTTATTTCTTCTTAGCAGACTTGAGTCATTAACTAGGTCAGTCCAACAGTCATACTGGAAAATGTGTGAGTTAGTAGATCTGTGCATCCACTGAATAACTATTATGTGAACATGGTTCCTTGTATTTTCAAGATAAAAAGGAGTGACATTTAGCAACAAACCATCTATCTCATCACCTGCCCTCACTCTTCTGGAATAGCACCACTAATTCCAACACCTTCATCAAAATGAACAACGTATCAAATCCTGTTTAAATAATTGAAAATTAATTACTTCTATTTTTTGAGGGCAAGATTGTTATCAAATATTATGGAAACGATAAATGTTGGTGTGCTACACTTGCAACAGACTCAAATAATATATACTGTATATGTGTAAAAAGGATGCCTGATAAACAGGTGTGAGCATGCTGCAGGTACAGTGTATTTTTATCGAATATTACTCTTTACCTCCATTACAATTGCACCAGTATGTTAGTAGTGTGCAGTATAAATAGTAGATTTGACTCTACTCTGTTGAAACAGTCGGATTAGTTTTGAATTCATAGCAAAGGTTTAACATCTGCAACCACTTTTAATTCAAACCAAAGATCAATTCTGAGAACAGATATTTGGGTATATAAACATTTAGATGTGCCAAAACTGAGGTCTATACATTCCCCAAATAGGGAATTCTACATATTTGCATACCATCTAAGTATTCCTATTTTCAGTGAACAGTCTCTCTTTGTAGATCACATTTTTTCTGGCCAACTTTGTTTGAAGGTATCTTTGCTTGCTGAAAGCATATACATAAATGGTGCGCACACAGATTTTACAAATCTCCACAGCAAATTTTTTTAAAAAAAATATTAAAATCTCTGCTTAAAACAAAAACGTAATAAAACATATTTTTTTTTATCAACACATTTTCCTTTAAGAGATTTTATGCAAAATTTAAAAAAAAACATGATGCTTTCAACTGTATAATGTAAAGTTAGACATGACATACATTGCATTTTATAAATATCATTACTTATTTGTTGTATTACAAATAATTTCTGGTCATTTAATAGGTACTCAAGGCTAATGGATATATGAGAGCCACAACAGAAGGAGCAGGCACCAAGGCTAATTCTGAAGATGGAGCTGTCCCAATTATTTCAAGCTGGCGGGACACCGTGGTGCTTGCTATGATCATTAGACACATTTTGGTTTTCAAAATCAACTTTCCAGTCTTTGTAATACAGCACTTTTGACAAGCTCAGAATTCCCAGTGTGGTTAGGAAATGAAGGCAAAACAAAAGCGAGCCAATGTAAGCAGACAAAGTGCAAGTGCCAAAATGGTTTTAAATGCCTTTAGCATAATTTAGAAAAACAATGAGGTAACGACATGCTAAATTCATTGATAGTTATGTTTTTGATTTCTGCATGTCTATTTTTAGATAAGACGTCAATTCTAGATTAGTGACCATGCACAAGCAGACTGTTCAGTTTTATATTTTCCTGAATTTAACAGTGCAAGAAACCAACTGACGAATGTAACACTTTATAGGTCTTTAATAAAGGCCTCACTGTTGATCAATAGGATCTTAAATACTTTAAAAACCCAACTGAGAGTGAAGTGGTGAGATAGGTATTATTTCATACTTATGCTTTGTAAAAATGTTCAGGGAATTGGCATTAGATTTAGCTTAGCATGTGAGTTAGCTGTACCTGTGCAACTGTAGGTGGTTCAATAGCTATATGTTACTTATGGGCACCCAAATGAATGATAATATAACTTGATTTCATTTTTTTTAATAGTCTTATGTTTTATAAGATTGACAGCTACACAGAAGTTTAATGTCTGTAATAGTACTTAGTAAGTTTGTAAAGTGTAATTATTATTGTTATTACTACTGTCAAAAATCAAATGAATACACTTATTGTAATTAGTATTATTACAAAAACAACTAAGTGACAGTGCGCTAAGTGCCAAATTCAAGTGCAGAATGTATATAACCTGGCATGATTCCAGGATGATATTGTCTTAATTCTTAAACATATACAAGAAAGCAGAAACAACATACACAGATAATATAGTATAGTAAGTGCAAAGTATATATGGAGAGTATGATGTGGTTCTAAATTTTGCACTCACACTTTCTCCCAGATATATTCAGCATGTAAGATGTTCTTTACTGCTGTGTATCCTCATGTTCTCCTCCAAATAAAGAGCACAGCAAATGTATGTAAAGTCCAAAGTATTTAATATAGGAAAAGAATAAAAGTACCTTACACTTAAGTTTAGGTTAGTGTGCGAACAAACAGAACAGTTGAACCGAATACATGTTCCAGGCCCAGCTGCTTTCACAGGTGAAAACTAGCTCCCAGGGAGTGAAGACAAGGCTGTAACTCCAGAGCACCAAGCGTGCTGATCAGTGCAAACCTTGGCAATGTGAATGCACTATGCTTAGAAACTTGTCTATTTGTCCTGATGTGTCCCTTATTTGCTTTTAACTGAATATGAAATAAAGTTAATCTTTTATTGCAACACAATATTTAAAGCTTTCTGTTTGTTCTCCATGGAGCTGTCTCTTTTTATTTTGCACTGACCGCCATGTTTTTTGAATGATCTGGTTACCTCAAATTTGGGTCTGACTTATGTGTTTTGTATTTTTTTTGTATCTATTCGGGCATTCTGTGATTGCGCTTCTATACTTTAGTGAACATGCCATCCAATTGACAAGTTTAATAAAATTTGTATTTTTATGTTCAAAGCTGTGTTATTAAAAGTCTTTACTTGGGACAGCTCCTTAAGCTGTCTAATTGAATCATGGTTTGATTTAAGAGTCAGAGCACCCATCCTTAGTAAAATAAATTTTAAGAAGGAAATTTAAAGGATGAGGGAGGCAAGATTTAATTCTACACATGATTGCAGATGTTATCCTTTTTATCAGTTTGGATCTGTCTTAACTTTTCTGATGCATATACAGCATTCATTTTGTGTGATTTCACCAGAAGAACAGTAGATCTGTAGAATAAGGATATATACCTACCTAAATGTGACACATGTTTTGTGGATCAGTGGTTCACTTTAAGAGGGAATTATTGTCCATAAATGGGTTTTCCTGTATATTGGGCTATGTTTGAATAGGCTTGAATAATGTGCATCTGCTCCAAGGGGATCTGGGATACTGTGCTTATTTGTGGGAAAATGCAATTATTGTTCCCTTGCTGGGGTAATAGCACTGATACCAAATATTAAAAAATATCAATTGAATTCATGCCCATTTTACTGTTATAGTTTGTACTAAAGTGCACTACTTTAAATTGTTCAACACATATTCAGAAAAATAGATTGTTTCAGGAAACTATTTTCTTGAATATAATTTTTTTTTTTAAATGGTATAAATTGCTAAATGTTTGCAACAAAATGTATCCAATTTGGAATGGTTTAGAAACAAAGTAAATAATGACACTGTAATTCCTGGTATAAGAAATATTTCATCATTATATTGATGTAATTCCCTTGGATCGCAAACATTTGACTGAGACGATTCCAAACAATGTAGAAGGTTGCCATGTTATAGACCAGTAATTAGAGGTACACAAAAGGTTTAATGTTCCAATCCACATAGTCTGAGTAACGTTTAAATTGTAGGAGTACTATAGATAAAAAAGCATTATCCTTTAGCCGTAGGTGTAGATAGATTTAAGAGATATGAAATAATAAAATTAAG
Source organism: Pelodytes ibericus (assembly GCA_036172795.1). NCBI lineage: Eukaryota > Metazoa > Chordata > Amphibia > Anura > Pelodytidae > Pelodytes > Pelodytes ibericus. The sequence goes on along the minus strand of CM069861.1, from coordinate 159,948,274 downwards.
ACAGATGTCAAATATCAGTTTAAATATAACTGTTAGTTACTTAATTTAGAAATACAATGAATAATTGTGTGTATGACTTCCCTTTGACTCTTTGACCTTTGCATGACAGCTTTGCAAAAGCAAAGTCAATAAATAAGATCACACTAGTGTTTCACCAGTGAGGAAGCCGACCCTGGCCATGTGATCAGCAGTCAAATGAAAAACAGAGGTTTATTTTTATCAAGATAAGATATATATAATACAATAAAAATACTTGGATTTTTTTCTAGATATGAAATTAATACAGGGTTTCATGAGTGAAAGTAGTGTTAATCCAGTGGGAGTTCGACTGTCTTAGAGTCAAAAAGTAAAGTTTTTATCTTTTGAGATGACATTGCTTAGTGTTTTTTCTTTTTGTTTTTATCTAGCATATTACATTTATTATATTGCAACACACTGTGTTGTCCTGTATGGTCGTATGTTACGCCTTCTTGAGAGATCTTTGTGTTCTACGAACTCAACTGGTTATGGGAAATGTACAAAAATACATGCAAACGGGACATCACCCTGTGGACATCAGCCCTGTTACGAGTACACAGGTTTGATTTAACTGTATGGTAGCGCAAAGGGGGGAAGAGGGCGGGACTTTGAGAAGCTTAGGTCTGAATTTCAGTTATCCAATCCAAAGGAGGGGAGAACATGACAGCACTGCTAAAAGGTCCGTTAAGTATAATAAAATACAAATATTTTTGTGAGAAAACTTTGTACCATGAAGCAAGCATTCCATAAATTATCAGAGAGAATCCACACTGTGCAAAATGTTTAAAAACGTTAATTGAAACACCCAAACATTAATAGGTTTAACCATATAATCACACAACCACAGTGTATTGTATGTACAATGTTGTGGCTTGGGAGTTTAAGAAATATTGGCATGTGTTTCATATACTTGACTTGTGTAGTCATAATTATTGTTTTTAAATAATACAGTATTTCCTTTAAAGGAACATTCAACTTGTTTCACTTGTGCTCCTAAAATAGAAGTCCTTGTTTTTGCATGGGATCAGCAAGGGGGGGGGGGGCTTAACTAGTCCCCCCCCCTCTGCTGATTCCATGCAAAAACAAGGGTCTTTCGCTACGCTAGCAGTGAGAGACCCTCGCATTCAGCAGTCAGAGCAGGGCAAGCCAGGAACTGCTGTGTCTCAGATGTGAGACACAGCAGATAGTAAACCCATGTGTATCTATCAAGATTCATGATGGGTTTACACCAAACTAGAGGGACATGTTTTGTTTTTTTAAAAAAAGTAAAAAAAGAAGTGTAATGTTCCTTTAACAGTATACTAAGGAGCAATCATGGAGAATAAATCATTTCTTTTAAATGGGATGTAACATAAGTAGAGTTGAGCGGACACCTGGATGTTCGGGTTCGGCAGGTTCGGCCGAACTTCGAAAAAATGTCCGGGTCCGTGCTCGAACTTGACCCCGAACCCGAACCCTATTGAAGTCAATGGGGACATGAACTTTTGGCCACTAAAATGCCTCTAAAAAAGTCCTGGAAAAGGCTAGAGGGCTGAAAAATGAAGTAAAATGTAGGTGAGTGTCCCCATTCATACGAATAGGTCAGTTGACCTATTCGTATGAATGGGGACTCTATTTCGGTTTATAGAAAGCCAATAGCCATGTAATGCTGTAATTATAGAATAGCAATAGCATTACATGTATTCCATAAACCGAAAGTCTATAAACTGAAAGACATTCGGTTTATAGACTTTCGGTTTATGGCATACATGTAATGCTATTGGCTTTCTATAAACCGAAATAGAGTCCCCATTCATAAGAATTTCTTATGAATGGGGACTCTATTTCGATCTATAGAAAGCCAGTAGCATTACATGTATTCCATAAACCGAAAGTCTATAAACCGAAAGACATTCGATTGACAATATTGACAATATGACAATAGTTTGCTACTGATGTGTGTCACCACTAGATAGTATCACCAGCATATGCCTTGAGCTACTAAGCAACCTTTAGTAATTAACATGCTGCTACTGGACTTGAAGTTAATGCTGAGTTCAACTGAAAGTACAGGCCTCTTTGAACGTCAACAGAACTTTGTAGATAATAGAGGGTCTTCATATATCTTGACAAATAAAGGATTCACATTGAATTTATCAGTTCACTTATGCATGAGATCAGCTGATTTATGATAAAGTCTAAATTGTGTTTCAGCTTCTACCTCTGGAAAAAAAGTTTTTTTGCCAAAACCTCAGGGTTTTTTTTGTCCTGTTTTCAAGTATGCGCCCTTGTGTCTTCCTAGGAAGTCTGTCTTTTGCTACTTTTTGTGGCTGAAGTACTTTTGAAGTTATTACAGTGGATGGATTTGCAGTATTTAGGGAATTTTTATTATACTTCAAAGATAAACAAATTACGACAATGATTTAAAGGTGAAAGCAGGCATAAGCTTTAACTCCTAGCTGTAGGAAAGGCTTTCCTACAACTAGGAGTTAAAGGAAATGTTAACAACACTGCAAGCAAATGCATACATTAAGAGAAAAATGCCTGTGGCGTCTCCTGTTTCTGACATGTGTTGTTGCTTTGTATAAAATGAAATACTTTTCAATGTGAAATGTGTAACTTGCATATCATGCCACAAGGTGATATCAGAAGCAGGAGCCACCATGTAAACAGTTAAAAAAACAAACAAACATTGTTCGCTTAAAATTGCAATTTTGCTGACACAATGGGGGTCATGTATGAACACGGAGCACACGCAGATTGCACCAAATTCAGGCACAATTGGTGTGTGCGCCAATGTATAAAGCAGACTCATGGGAGCCTGCGTTATCTACGCTGAATGTGTAGATTTAGGATGTGTCTGCGCTCGTTGCACCGGCAGAGTCTATGTATAAAAAACAAAAACAAAAAAACACATGATTTGTGTCAGGGAACCTCTGCCAAACACAGTTTGATGGATGTCCCTCTCTCCCTTAATGCAAAATGTCGGGAGGTATAAAAAAAAAAGCACAATCACCCTTATACACATCAAACACTGATTGCACTTTTTTTTTATTCATTGAGGTTTTTTTACACTGTGCAGTGTCGAAGTTTTTATACATAACCCTCTATGTGTAGATCATTTTTTATTTCCTACATTCGACGTATAAGTAATGTTTAGGTTAACAGAGTCCCTTTAAAGTACTAGTTATATCCAGAATACATACCATTTTGCTAAACTTTTCCTCTACAGAAAAGACAATTAATGGACCTGCTTGTGATCATCACCTAAATGAACCATAGCCGAATGACCCAGGGGTTGTTGAACGATAAAATAACACAACCATTTTTACTTCAAGCTATGGTGCTACAAGATCTACAGGGAATAACATTTTTTTGAATAAGTGTCATTGGTCTGGTGTTGTGTACGTAATGCCAAATTTCTGAGTACAGAATTACAATTCATTGATTTGTGTATTTTTCCAAAGATTGATGTTTATTTATCCAAGGATTCTAAAATCAGTCTAAGGCCCTCCTTGGTAGTTTATCTGGCAGACAAATAATGCAAATCTTTTATTGTATTAAGTGCTGTAGTAGAAATACTGAGAACATCTTATGTAAATGTGTTTTAGGAAACAAAGACTTTATTTCATTTTTTTTTTTAGTACTCCTTGTTTTGTTTTGTTGTATTTTTTGGCATAATTTTCCCCTGTGAACAGGATGTTACCCTATGTGTGTTTGAGCTACACTACTCTCTTAATAGATTTAGCCCATTTTTAAACAAAACAATTTTTTAGCAACAATGAACAAATCAGTTGATATTATATTTATTTTACATCGAATATCTTACCTTATACTTATATGAAAATATGCTTTCTAACGTGTAAATGTCAAAATAAATAGTAAAATAAATCTTTTGTCATAATTTTATAATGTTAAAAGGAATTGTTGTAAAACATTACAAATTATCAAAATCAAACTGATTGAACATGGCTTCTAGTCATGTTTTATCCTTGGCTTTTTTATCATTTCTATGGTGTTTGTGTTTAGCTGTAATTTTTTCTTTCTCTGCACATCCTCAAATTATATATATTTTTTCAGAACAAGATGGATTTCTTTAGATACCATTATTTTTATAATTTACTACAAAAAAAACACACTTTTTCAAAATTTGACCTGAAAAGTCTGTTACACAATTACACATGGTAAAAAAAGACCTCATCTAAATAGTTTCTAAATTGTGTCCTGAGTTCAGAAATATGCCACGTTTAGATATTTTTCTGGTGTTTTTTTGCAATAACCGAAAGTAGCTTTTTTTTGTTTCCTAACCAATTTCTTCCACAGTGACTTTATGACCCCAATACTAACTCTAAATCTAACCCGTCTGCTAACCCTAATGTAAATCTAAACCTTATGCAAGCCCTAACCTTAATGTTAACACTAAACCTAGATCTAAGGCTAATTTAGCCTTTTTTGTATTCTAATGTTGCTGACTGCCTCTAAGGGCATTCTAGCAACAGCAACAAAACAATGGAAGAACTGCTAACTTCCAAATCTCTTGCTATCAACAAGGCAGCACCATATAGGAGAACAATGCTGCTTTCCAACATTACAGCAGCACCACCTGAACATTGTTACTAAACAATGACCACTAACAACATTCATTCCACCACAGGATGGACCATTTGTGTATTATGTCAGTAACTCAGTTGCTGCCTCGACGGAACAAGTTCGTCCAATGTCACAAAGGAGTTAGACTTCTATAATAATCCTGTGACTCTGTGAAATGTATCTTATTAATTTATTTAGAAAAGTATTTATAAAGTATTTTACCAGAAAAGATGCACTGTGATTTCTCTTGTTTTCAAGTATGCCAAGAATGTCCTGCGTGTCTTATCATAGGAACTATGGGTTTAGGTAGGAAATATGGCAAAGTACAACATCGGATTTATGGTAGTGTAATGTAAGTTTGTTGCTGAACTTCATCTTACTAAACTGTTTGGTTAAGCCTTAAATGATTACTGAAAGCTTTGTACTGTTTACCAAGAACAGAAAATCTTCTATTAAAATGCCGTTTTCTCTTAAACCTTCAAGAGTAAAAACACAACAACTTTGAAAGATCAAAAGAAAGGAAGCAACAAATATTCAATGTAGTATTACAGCAAATAATATTTGGATCCGCCTCCATGGACATCTTGATGGAAAGTTTCTGCCATCCTTAAAGGTTTATATCGTAAGGGAATATATACTCTGGGATATATGTATGGATACAATTATGGTAAGAGGGCTCTGCTTGTCAGCCATACATCCACATCACAACATGCTGTCAGTGATCCATTAACTTGGTTTGTTACCAGCGGGCCTTCTTTCTGTAAAACGTGTTGTGATAAATTAAGGTTATAACTGGAACGGCATTGTTAACACATAATGGATTTTTTAAAATTGCTCCCATGGTGTTAACAGATGACACAGGATTTATTGCAGCCCAGCATCTTAGTCCGGCAGGGATAATGTTTAGCAATCATTATTATAATTTGTGATGCACTTCTTCACTACTGGCTGCTTGAATGAATTGTAGCACAAGTATGTTGGAAATGTGTAAAATAAGTAAAAAAAATAATGGGTACTCAGATTTTCATTTCCACACAAATTAGATACATGGATTCAGTGGTTTCTAAATACATGCAAAACATATGTAGCATCCTCAGGAATCTGTACTGATTCCTCAACTTGCCACGTATTATCTGCAGCATGCTTTGGACCAGTCCTTCATGTTCATTGAGGTTTAGCAGCTTCCAGGCTGGTGCTGGCTGAATATACCTTCACCTCCCTTCCCTTGGACACTTACTAGCAGGGTATCAATGTACCTGTTCTAAGCAGCAGTACCTTTACTATGTCAGTATTGTTGAGATATCATCCTGTAAATACATTCCCTCCATCTAAATAAACATACTGATTGAGGCTCAAGTACATAATAAGTGCCTGGTGTCAATTGTGACTGTATCACCCAGTCAGGATAGGACCCTGGGAATCCTCTGTCACCCTTGAAACTCAAGAGCTCATGAGAAACTGGGCAACCCCAATAGAGACCTACTATTTTTTTTTTTTCTAGTTTAAAATTTCTTTTATTTGAAAAACATAATTTGTACATAAAGTGTCGTATAAAATGTCCAAACAGGGGTGTTACTACTGACTTATAAAGAAGATAGATGATGTCCTCCTCCTGTGAGTCAATATTCCTTTTATATCCATGCCAATATCGTACTTACTGTTAAATCGCTCTGCAGGAAAGAAACATCAAGTTAAAGGAGAAGAAATGTTTGGAAAGATAAAAAGTAAGCAGATGTTTATCAGTAATACAGTAATATTTCAAAGTGGAAACTGTCAATGGGGCTGTTCCATTGGTAATATGTAAATGTTTGGAATGGTTTGATGAAAAGAATCACAGTTCAGATCACTGACTCTTCATAGAAAAAAGTCCACATCTACGTAAACAGGCCTTCAGTTCCAGAGGAAGATGATTTGAGATTTTTTATGTCTTGCATACATGTTTGAAGCAGACTCATCTGCTTTTCTTTAGTGTAACAGTCTTCTGAATGATTTTCTTGTCTTATTTCTTTTTCCTTGCATGTTCCAAAATGTTTCCAGTTTTCCAAGGGAGAAGAATTATTGTTTGTGGCTATGATCTCCAGGAAAAAAATAGGACCCAGATTCAAACCGCTGAATCTTCGCCAACCTCATTCCAAATAAAAATTAAAGGGCAACCGCTTCACGCATTGTATTTAACAGTTAATTGAAGTTTCATTTTGGAATAAATGTCTCAAATTATGCTTACTCCTTTATTAGTGATACTTCTGTTTTTTAAGTTTATTATAATAACTCTGGAGGAAAAAAAGGATTTAGAGTGTAATATATACCTTGAAATGAAAATGAATACTTGGTGAAGTAAGCTTGCGACAAGAGAACTAGTACTAAGGTAATAGTGTATATCATGTCCTGTGGATTCAACACATACTGTGGGAAACTAGTTTTTGTTTCTATCATGTTTTATATTGATTTGTGATTCAGTGGAATATTCTTTTAGAAGACTTAGAAATTATAGAGCTATATGATATTGATGCCTGGACCAATAATAATATGGTTTCACATTGCGCTGTGTGTTGGCAAAGTGCTGCTAAATCTAAACTCAAACAATTAAGCATGAGATTGCAGTCCACAGAACATGAGGATTCCTGCAATAAATTGCTGGCTTGCATTTCTTCGTTTTTGTTTTTTTTTTTTTAAATCAGCAATTCCTATAAAATAAATGTAGTAAAAATTCCATAGGTAGCTCTGGGATAGAAGCCAAGAGAAATAGAACACAGGATAAGCACTAGTGGATTCTACTTTTGTGGCTAATGCATAGAACATTGATTGGTTGGTGGTTTAACACAGATGTAGTTTTAGTATTCTAAACTGTTCACAAAATCTGATATATTATAGGGTATATTATGTTACTATTTATGTCTACATTTATCAAAGAATGTTCCAGCTTCTAATATTAATTTAGATGTAATTTAGCATGACTGTCATCAGGAGTGTGCGTCCATCATAATGTAGGTCTGGTGGTTTGATCCAACGGCTGTCCTAGTACTTTGTTTGGGGGATCCCATTGCCCACCTCCAATCCTCACAGCAATTAAAGTGGCTGGGGGATAAATGGGTGGGAGGAGAAGATCCCCCAACTGGTATGAACCTCAAAACTTTTATTTGAATGCTGGGTTAACTCTTTGAGTGCTGCAGTGGAGCACTGATTGTGTTCCCTACAGTATTTAAAAAGGTTAATGTGCAAGAATCAGCTGCAGTAAGGTGTTAACAGGGACATTTTTATCTTTTTTTTTGCCTGTTAAGTTTTAACACACCTCATTGAATCACCTTTGTGTATGATTTGCCCATTAATGGACATCAATGCATCTACCCCAATATCTGCAGTTGGATGTTCATATAATTCACATAATAGATGTGTTATGCTAACATCCATCAAATTCAGTGCTTGAAATGTTGTCTTCAATAACCCCAGTAGTGCTTGTTCCTTTCTCAACTCGAGCTAAGGCAGACAGATCATTCAGCTTGTAAGTCCTGACAGATCCACTTGTGATAATGGAAGATCAACCTGATGGTGTCATGAAAATTCTAATGACCATGTTTAAGGAACTACAAAATTATGATCACTTATAATGAATATAATGCTGCCCAGCAGCACACATTATCATAGGAAGTAGCAATGTGTGCACAAGATATACCCTCCTTATTCTCATGGGCTCCTATCCTGTGTTGTGAATCAGAATCTATACTCAGAATAGAATGAGCAACAGCTCCAGAGTAGAGTTGAGCGGAAACCTGGATGTTCGGGTTCGGCAGGTTCAGCCGAACTTTGAGAAAATGTCCGGGTCCGTGCTCGAACTTGACCCCGAACTTGACCCCAAACCCCATTGAAGTCAATGGGGACACAAACTTTTGGCCACTAAAATGCCTCTAAAAAAGACCTGGAAATAGGGCTGCAAAATAAAGTAAAATGTGGGAAAGAGTGTCCCCATTCATAGGAATAGGTCAATTGATCTATTCGTATGAATGGGGACTCTATTTCGGTTTATATAAAGCCAATAATTGACCTATTCGTATGAATGGGGACTCTATTTCGGTTTATGGAAAGCCAATAGCATTACATGTATTCCATAAACTGAAAGTCTATAAACCGAAAGACATTCGGTTTATGGAATACATGTAATGCTATTGCTATTCTCTAAACCGAAATAGAGTCCACATTCATAAGAATAGGTCAATTGACCTATTCGTATGAATGGGGACTCTATTTCGGTTTATAGAAAGTCCATAGCATTACATACAATGTAATTGCCGAACTCCAACCCGAACATGCAGTGAAATGTCCGTGTTCGGGTCCGGGGTCCAAAAACCGTAATGTTCGGTACGAACCCGAACAGTGCGGTTTGGGTTCGCTCAACACTACTCCAGAGTAATAAAACAACTGCAATAGACAAACAGTCTGACATATTTCACATGCTATCTGTTTCTTCATACTCCAAACTCCTCCAAACACATCAAGTACATAGCTCAAACAATTAACTTAATTAGAACTTATTGAAACATCCCATGAAAGTTTTGTAAAGCAAAACAAGCTGTGTTTCTGTGTAGTATGCACACAGTAATTGCAAGCAATATAATATACTTTGACAGATATAAAGGAATATGAAAATGGCATGTGACTACTTCAATTGTTAGAATGTCAAAATAACAGTAAATTTGACCATTACATAAAATGTTGTGTGGCGTTTTGTTTCTACATTGTGTCATATTCTATCCAATATGAGTTATAGCAGTGTCACACCCCTGCTACAAAACCTCTCCATCCTACTTGTCTTATTGTATTTCTTGCTTAGTCATCAATAATATCATTCCTCATAAATTATTTATAGTCATTTGGGGGATTAAAGCCACGTAATAGCTTAATAACATCCAGTCAAATTAATAACCAATACTTTTTATCTTCAGCTCACAAAGCACCAGTTATAGTATGGTAAATACAGCATGAAACCACTTCACTGTTATATACAGTAAGTCAGAACATCACTATACATGTCTACATAGCTCAGATAAGTGAGCAGGCCTATTTTCCCAAGTATTCTGGGTAAGCAAATGCAAATATGATTTGTAATGACAACCTTTTCATATCCATTTTGGACTGGTACATTGCCTTGGATATGCAGATATGACCACTGATGCTCTAATGCCTATACTTCTATCTAGCATACTCTGTGTATATATAGTGAGATTACCCCACCGATAAAAACCCTTCTAAGTGGATGAGAGTTCAGGAAAACTATTCTTGGCACAGGTGCAACCGTTTCTATTTTTGAAAAAATTATTTGTTTCTGCAGAATGATGTCATACGATTGATAGTGGTATTGCTATTATTAATACGACTCATGTGCTTCCTAATTCAAAGGGTACACCTGATTAATATACAAGTACAGTAATAATAACTCTCTAAGGGAGATGCAGAAAAGGTAGAAAGTAAAATAAATCAAAAATCGTCTAGCTGTCTAATTCAGAAGGCATTATAATTCTGAAACATGCAGTTTAAGGATTTATGTTGCAATGTGATTCACTCCTTTACATTTTTCGCTATGGAGCTGTTAGTGCTGAACTGTCTCCCACACACGCAATAGCACCAGCACTAAGTCAAATCAGTAAAGTGTGCACCACAAATAGAATCCCTTAACACATATTTATGATTCCAAGCGATTCCCTGCTTCTATTTTATTTCTCTGGAACAAGAATCTTATAGAATATATATATATACACACACACGTTCTACTCACTGCTGTAATGCCCAAAGATATATATTTGAAATTACACTATTCACTATTATATGATGGTTGAATTCATAGGAAGAATGTAATATGCCTGAAGTTGGACTATCGTAAGAGACTTAAAGTCTTAATGAGTGGATCCTGTGAGAGAAGGTGATGACAGGCAGAAAGCCAGACAGCAGAAAATATGTTAAGGTTTATGTATATTATTATAGCTGGCTGAACATGCATTTATACCTCTGTTTGTTCAACAAAACTTTATAGTCTCAGATCTATCAGCTGATCTAATTTCTTAGTGGAACACAGTAGCTTGTTGTGACCATAGAAATTGATGCTTTGACGCAACCTGTTGAGTGGCTTCCTACCAAACATCCAAGAATCCCTATGGAAGGCCTAAAGAATAAAGAATAGCTCCCAGAGAGATCTAATAGAAAACTCTTAATATAATTTAGGTCCTGTCATAATGTTCAGTGATATTTTAAAATATGTGACTTACTCTTTCTTTCTACAAACCCACACCTCCCTTAATTCTATGACAAATGGTACATGAGCCAAAACGGAATTCAATTTAAGATGCCCATATCTCAAACCTTAAAACTTCTGTCAATTCTGACAAGGGCATCGAAAACTGAATGTGCGTTAACAGTTTTGGACACTGTTCTTTAAAAAAATGCTTTAACTTCATTCAGTGAAAAGCACTTGCGTCACAAAGAAAACATGCTGCATTAATATTTAATCTTGATTTACTCATATGCAATGTGGATTCATTTATTTTGCAAATTCTCTGGTTATCACTCATTTCAATAATCTTTTCTAAACTACTTTCACTAAAGCTCTCTGTTGACATTGGCTTACATTGGATTACAGGTTTAACTAGCATGGATCTTTGACAAACTGTAAGTCAGACCTATTTTTGATCACCTATTTTATCACCATATTATGCAGAAGAATATTGAATGGCAGTTCCCAGAAGCAAAACCACAGTAGGAATACCTGCCAAGTAAGATTAAGTGGCTAAGACCATTTATATCTGTATATTTTCTTTGAATGCTACACATGTAATGAAATCAAAGCAAAACCTGGAAAATATGAACCTTTTAATCCCATTAAATGTATGAGCAGAGATGGAAAAATATCCCTGAGATTCACCAGTTACTGGGAAATACAAGAACCTTATCCAGTGTTATATAGATAGAAAATAATCATTATTTTATTTTATGGTGATACTTTTTAACAACAAAAAATGACAATGTATGTATAGCTTTGTAGAATGTCATTTTAATTTTCAATAACAAACACATAGTTATATAGTAGAAGGCAAATAAAAACCCCTTGAGCAGACGGGCAGAGCGCATCCCACATGTCACGGGGCTTAGCTACGGACCTTTAAATAGACAGCGCGCCTAATTAAAATTGCTTGAGTATTTTACAAGCTTGTGTTTGTGCCTCTTTCCTGCTACCTTGTTATTTGACTCTTTGGACCTCCCCACCTTCTGTGTTCCTGACCCTGTTCCCTGGACCACTCCGCTGATCTCTGGATTCCCTGAACTGGCTATTCTCCTCGACCTTCCCGATTTCTGTGCTCTTGACCTGGCTTTCTAATTTTGACCTTGCTCCTTCTCTTGCTCCCCGGCTCGGATTGTTGCTGGCACCAGTGTTCTTCCTACATGCAGACGCTCGTGCCCACTACCAACACTGAAGTCTGCCATATCCTTTGGTTCTTCAGTGATTGGGGAATCTTCCAAGGGTTGTCCACTTCTGCAAATGGGACTCCTCCTCTGAACCACGGTACGTTCCCCTTCCGAATTGTAACATAATACTCAAGCCATATTACCATGGACCCCACAGAAGTTATGGATGTCGTCACTGCCCTATCCCGGCTGTCTACCCTGACACAGTCCATACAGGATCTGCAAGCAGTCACACTTTCAACACCAGTTTCATGATCTACAGACAACTCACCACTTCCCCCCGATACGATGCCACCGTTCTCACAAAACGTTGACATCACTCCTAGCATCTGAACCCAAGATACCATTGCCGGAACATTTCTCCGGTGACAGAAAAAGTATTGTGCCTTTATGACTTCGTGTCAACTCTTGTTTGCCCTGCAGCCCAGGAGGTATACTTTGGATTATATTAAAATACGGACTGTCATATCCTTGCTTCAAGGGGAACCACAGACCTGGGCCAATCATCTTTAACATAGATTTTCTAACCACCCAGCTTTGAACTCATTGGCTTCTTTCTGTCAGGAAATGAATGCACTGTTTTGACGACCCTCTCAAAGCCGCTACTGCTCAATCCTCGCTCCGATCCCTGCGGCAGGCCAAAGACCAGGGAGGAGTATGTGATGGAATTCTGAAGTATTGCAGTCGACAGTACATGGAATGAACCGGCGCTCTTAGGCCAGTTCCGAAAAGGATTAGCCGAGACACTTAAAGATGAACTCGCCCACATCGGCATACCATCTTCTCTCGAATCCCTCATATTCTGGTATTACAACTGGATTGAAGACTACGGGAGAGACGATTGGAACGTGCCTCTTCTTTCACCCCTCAACCCAGACACCCTGTTTCCTTTGTTGAGCCATCCAGTACTACCACTTAGGCCTTGCCCGGGGACCCCTCACAGGGGGCGAGAGGAACCAACTTGTGCCTTACTTTGGAAAATATGGGCATCTCATCCGTTCCTGCGCTCAGCCATCCAGACCATCGGAAGGTAACAGGCTTAGACCTGACATATGCCTTTGCTCTGCCCTAGCGTTTGGTTCCCATCATTTGACCCTTTCCTTACTCCTACAATGGACCAATGACTCAAGCTATCGTCAATTCCAGAGCAAGTTGCTGTTTCCTCGATAGCTCCACAGCGAAGCCCCTCCATATACCTACATGCAAGATGCATAGACCTCTACACATAAAAGTGGTGGATGGCACCCCCCTAAACTCAGGACCAGTTACCTCGGAGACACTCCCGCTTCAAGTCAGAATTGGCTCCTCTCATACAGAATTCCTCCATTTCGAGATTGTGACAACCCCTCTCTTCCCTGTAATTATGGGGATACCCTGGTTACGTCAACACAACCCTATGATAGACTGGATAAAGGGTTTCCTCTCCATTTCTTCTGAATACTGCCTACACCATTGCTTTGTTGCACCATCCCATCTACTGACATCCTTTGGCTCATGCTCCACTGTAGTAACCTTACGATGATTACTCAGATGTGTTCGATAAGAAAGGTGCTGACATTTAACCTCCAAGACGCCCCTATGATTGTTCCATTGACCTATTACCTGGTTCCTCCATCCCATTCGGAAGGATCTATCCATTATCTGAATCTGAGTTAAGCCACCTGAAAGATTAAATAGAGGAAAACCTCAAAAAGGGATTCATCAGACCTTCCACCTCCCCGGCTGGTGTGGCTATATTTTTTATCGGCAAAAAAGATGGAGGGCTCAGGCCATGCATTGACTACAGAGAACTCAATGATATTACAATCAAGAACCGATATCCACTTCACCTTATTGCAGAACTCTTAGACAGGGCTAGGGGAGCCACCATCTTTACCAAAATAGACCTGCGTGGTGCTTACAACCTTGTCTGGATTCACAAAGGGGATGAGTGTATAAAAGCGTTCCGGACCATGTACAGACACTTTGAATACCTGGTGATGCCCTTTGGGCTTTGTAACGCCCCACCACATTCCAACATTTCTTGATGTATGGAATGATGTAATCCCGGACTTTGTAGATGTGTTTTCTTGTAGTGTACCTTGATGACCTTTTCATTTTTTCCACTGACCTCCAAACCCATCGTATACATGTTCATAAAGTAATTGCTCATCTTCGTACTCACAAATTGTACACCAAACTCGAAAAATGTTCGTTTGACAATACTAAGATCGCATTTCTTGGATACTAACCCCAGGAAGCATTCAGATGGACGAAAAGAAAGTTACTGCAGTCTTGAATTGGCCAACACCCACTTGCAAAAAAGCCATCCAGCAATTCTTGGGGGTTCACTAATTATTACCGTAAATTCATACGCGGATTCTCTCAGATCGTTGCCCCTATTATGGAACTAACCAAACAACATCCATACTTTTCATGGACCACGGCCACCCAGAAAGCCTTTCTCTTTCTAAATCAACGTTTCACCTCAGCTGCTATCCTGGTTCAGCCTGACACCTCTACTCCCTTCTTCGTAGAAGTTGGACGCCTCAGAAACAGCAGTGGGGGCTGTATTATTGCAAAGACAAGGGGAAAAGCTGTCCTCCATCCTGTGACCTTTTATTGTCATTGTCTCTCGACTTCTGAATCCAATTACGATGTAGGAGATAGAGAGCTATTAGCCATTAAGTACACACTTGAATAATGGAGACATGTATTAGAAGGATCGTTGTACCCCGTTACCATCTTTACCGATCATCGCAACCTAGAGTACCCAAAAAGAGCCAAACGTCTCTGTCCTAGACAGGCAAGATGGTCCCTCTTCTTCACTAGGTTCAACCACCACATCACCTTCAGGCCAGGAACACGCAATACCAAGGCCGATGCTCTAGCCCGTCTCTATGACACCCCACCTAACGAGGACCTTTCACCAAACCCGATTCTTCCTTCTTATGTTTTTCTATCAATGCATGCTTCTCTAATGAATAAAATACAATCCCACACACAGAATACTGATATTCCCCATACCAACCCTCCTGTCACATTGCAGGCAGTAATATCGCTTCCAAGACAAGATTTACGTACCCAAACCTGCCCGGGTCTCGGTGATGCAGTCTGGTCATGATTCCCTATTATCTGGACATGGTGGCATTTCAAAAACTGTTGAGCTGATAGACACCACTTCTGGTGGCCCTCTCTACTAAAAGATATCAAGACACCATTTAATTGTTTTAACACTTTTTCTTGTGTCAACCAATCACATGCTTGCTGTGACTGTTCTGTAAATGTAGCTTGCAGCTTCTTGCCCAGTGGTTCTTCCTTGGTAAAAACATAAAAAAAATATTTAAAATATCTGCTTTCTCTCTGTCTCCACTAACAATCTCCCCCATTTCAGATAACAAGGACCCAACATTTTCAGCTTCTAATCTTTTGCCATTTATATATTTAAAGATTTTTTGGGGATTCCTCTTGCTCTCCTTAGCAATTGTTTTTTCATTCTGCAATTTATCCAAATTATTAGCCTTTTTTACAGTCTTTGTTGTCTCCTTTATAGTTTGCATATGCCTCTGCTGATGCCTCAGCTTTATAATGTTTAAACGCTACCTTATTTTTATTTATTTCATGATTTACCTTACTGGTTAGCCACATTGGTTTTAGTTTGCTTCTTTTATATTTGTTACCAAAGGGTATACATTTATATGTATATTTTTGTAGTGTTAGTTTGAAGGTATTCCACTTACCTTCTGTGTTTTTCCCCTAAAACAATCCATCCCAGTCAACTAGACCAAGGGATGTATTAAACCTAGCCTTTTTGAAATTCAGTGTTTTGGTGGGACCCATACCAATTTGCATTTTTGAATTAATCTCAAAGGATACCATGTTATGGTCACTATTCCCTAAATGCTCCCTTACTTGGATGTTAGAGATAAGCTCCTCCATGTTAGTTATTACCAGATCCAGGCATGCATCCCCTCTGGTTGGTGTCTATACTAGCTGAGACAAAAAGTTGTCCTTCAACAAATTCAGAAACTTACTGCTTTTAGCAGAATTAGTGGTTCCATCACAAATTATTTTTAATGACAACTACAGTATACATGCAACATTAAGTATTTGAATAATAAATAGCACTGAGGTAGGTCCAAATATTCCCCCTGCCATGTACGGTGGTTGTGAAAGTAGTTGAAATTATTGGGGTCAGGGTACCGCAGATCAATATGCATCCATTTATTCCTTTTCTTTTTTTCAGTTAATATTTTATTTTGTTTATAAATAAGTTATAATTACATTATATTTGGATAACTAATTATTTGAATGATATATAAACAAGAAATAAAACAAGAAAAATAAAAGTTTATAAAAATAAAAAAAAAAAAAAAAAAAGATATCTTGTTTTTTTCATTACGGTTTTATTTTTCTTCCTCACCTTCTTCCATTCCTTCTCTCTTCCAGTTTTCTAATTTTCTTTCTTTAAAAAAAAAATCTTTCTCTTCTTTTCATAGTGAAAAGTGAATAATTACTATAAAAACAGTTTTATGTTGCCAGTCATTAATCCATATAAACACTTTAAACTAGAATAAAGCAGTGTTTGCCTTTACTGTATATCCCAGATAGAGTTTGGTCAGTGGCAAGGTTGGCACTCACCCCAGCCATCCAGCTGCCTTGTAAACTGGGATTGCACTACTTTTCACTTCAAAATGCCCCAGTATACAGCATTTTCTATCTTTTTATATAATTGTCATGTCTGTCAATCAATTTGTAACTTCTCTGTCAACATATCTGTCTTGTCTATCTGTCTCTTTCCCGGATGAAAAAATTGTGGGCTGATAATTATTTCCACCTCATTTTCCATTAACAAATATTTATTTTCATTGCTTGGGATATCATTTCCTTGCAAAAATATTTTTCTAATGGTTTATAAGCATTTTACTATTTACTACATTTATTGGCTGCCACTCATGAAGTAATATATGATGTCTGATGGCTGACATGATCTTTTATGTGGTTGCTACACATACCTTTTAATCTCTGTATACTCCATCTGTCTTTCTGTGGCTGTGAGATGTCTGTGTTTTGCTAGACCAATGGGACCAACGAAGACATTACATTCCTAATGCACTACACAATGCGAGAAGAAAGAGATAGCACTACATACAGTTGCCTACTACATGTTTTCCCATCCGCTTGTTTTCTAGATTCATGGAGAGAAAAGACATTTATATTCCTGTCTACAACAGGAAGGCGATATTTCAAAAACACAAATCATCTACAAAAATTAATGAGAAAAAGCTGTTTATTATTAAGGGATAGATGTGGTATTTGGATGTACTATGGTTGATAAAGTACAGGAGACAAGAACACCAGATGGGCAGGTTTACTGTGTTAACAAGTACTTAAACCCAAATTGTAAAGGTGAATATGACCTAGGTAAACGCAGTAGACGAGAGGTGCATTACATAGTTCTATTTGATATGAGATGCATTTCATGTTTGGACTTGTCTGTTACTCTTAGGGGGGCTTAACCAGCACAGTGGGGCTGAGGGGATTGCTAAATGGGTATGGGGAAATCTGCAATTCTCATTTGTCATATTTTGTGACTATTTTACTGCTTATATCTACTTAGTGTGCATTTGTCAGGGCTCTATATAGTCTACCCAAACCCCAAAAGACAGATCAATAAATGGCTGAATTCTTAGAAAGTCTAGACCTGCCGGTTCTGTCCCCTGAGAAATTAAGGCTACTTAACGAACCCCTCAACCAGACCGAGATTTCTGATACAATTAGGGACATGAAGAAGGAGAAGGGTCCCGGACCTGATGGCTTTACCTTCATGTTTTACCAGACACTATAGTCCATGATAGCCCGGGTCTTGGAACGTGTGTATGGTGCCATTAGTAGTGCTGGGAGATTCCCACAAGAAATACTCAAGGCCTCTTTTTCACCCATTTAAAAAACTGGCAAGGACACTAATATAGTTACTAACTACAGGCCAATATATTTAATCAACCTTGATTTAAAAATAGTTTCTAAGATTTTAGCTCAGAGATTAAAATTGTAATTTTAGATCCAATACACTCAGACCAGGAGGGGTCCGTGGTAGGCAGATCAGGGGAGGACAGCACCTGCAGAATAATTAATTAACATAATCGATGAAATCCACCTTAGGAAAACTCCATCTATTATTATGGCCTTAGACGCTGAAAAAGATTTCGATAGGGTGAATTGGACTCTCAGGCAGATTCGTAGAGCTTACCATGGTGCTCTATACAGTTCCTAGTGCAAAGATATGGGCACTTTTCTTAACTTGTCAAGCTTTAATATTCGAAATGGCACTCGCCAGGGCTGCCTACTTGCACCTCTTCTTTATTTCCTCACAGTAGAATCCCTGGCGGCCTTTCTGAGAAAGACGATGGCTGTTGTGGGAATCAGGTTAGGTCAACAAGATCATCTGGCTTCCCTATATGCAGTCGAAGTCTTACTAATATTGTCTTCCCCTTGTTCGTCTTTTTCTGAAGTTCTAAAAATGTTACAAAGGTATAGTACATTTTCCAATTATAAACTCAACTATTCTAAGACTTAACTTATACAATTTTATCTCACAGATATGGAACTCCAGATCTTGAAAAAACACGAAGTGTTGGACTGGACCAATAAGGTGGTTCAGTATCCGGGAATTAAGAGATGGTCAGATTTTAAAAACGTGATATCCAGAAACAACTTAGATTTGATTATAGATCTGATTTTTTTTCTCACTTACAAATAGTCCTGAATATCATCTAAGAAACAGATGGAGATTAAATGAATCTCTATTATTAAAAGACTCAGATTTTCAAAATTACACTGCCCACACCTGTTTCTTTTTAAAAAGTAATGATAATGGGGAGGTCTCTGACCTCATCCTATGGTGTACATTGAAATGTTATGTAAGAGATTTAGATCTTTATATTGGACTG
The DNA here is from genome assembly GCA_036172795.1 of Pelodytes ibericus. NCBI lineage: Eukaryota > Metazoa > Chordata > Amphibia > Anura > Pelodytidae > Pelodytes > Pelodytes ibericus. Next base: position 159,929,309 of record CM069861.1, on the reverse strand, counting down.
GCCAAAATGGAGAGACTAGACAAATGAACTCCATCTCCAATACTTTCCAAATCTATAATGGATATACAGAGACTAATTAAATTAAAGTTAGAAGAACAAACTAAATGTACTTTATGCCTGTTAAAACAAAAATGGTATGCCAATAAACTAAAAGGCAGAAGAGGGGTCTAGGACACTTCCGAGCCGCATCTTAATCGCTGACAGTTCAGCGCAGCGGTTAGAACGCTGAACTGTCAGCAATTAAGAATAACGCGGCAGTTTCATCGCGGCTGCAGCTATGTAAGAGCTGACAGTTCAGCGCTGAACTGTCAGCTCTTACAAATGTACAAGTAAAACTAAAATACCCCCCTTATAAATGATTCCCAAACCCTACCAGTAACACTAAACACTAAACCCTAATACTATTACTAAAATTAACCCCAATTATAAAATGAACCCCCTAAACCCTAATACTAACCCTAATACTAACCCCCGACCCCTAGTACTAACCCCCTAAACCCTAATAGACATGTGCATTCGTTTTCGGACGAATGCATTTTCGTCCGAAAATAGCATTTTTGTCCATTCGTCCGAAAAACGAAGAACGAAAATGCTAAGCTAACGAAAGCCGAATGAACGAATGGTTAATAAACGAAAATCATTCGTTCATTCGTCCATTCGTAGTACTATTGCATTCTATAAGCCGAAATAGAGTCGGTTTATAGAATACAATAGCATTTCACTATACGGAGACAAAGTCTCCATTCATAAATTTATGAATGGAGACTCTGTCTCCGTGTAGTGAAATGCCGACAGCCTATAAACCGAACGTTCGGTTTATAGGCTGTCGGCTTATGTAATACATGTAATCCTATTTCTATTCTATAAACTGAAAGTTCGGTTTATAGAATAGCAATAGGAATACATGTATTCCATAAGCCGACAGCCTATAAACCGAACGTTCGGGTTATAGGCTGTCGGCATTTTACTACACAGAGACAAAGTCTCTGTCGGCATTTAACTATACGGAGACAAAGTCTCCATTCATAATGAATGGAGACTCTGTCTCCGTATAGTGAAATGCCCACAGCCTATAAACCTAACGTTCGGTTTATAGGCTGTCGGCATTTTACTACACGGAGACAAAGTCTCCATTCATAATTTTATGAATGGAGACTCTGTCTCCGTGTAGTGAAATGCCGACAGCCTATAAACCGAACGTTCGGTTTATAGGCTGTCGGCTTATGGAATACATGTATTCCTATTGCTATTCTATAAACCGAACGTTCGGTTTATAGAATAGCAATAGGAATACATGTATTCCATAAGCAGACAGCCTATAAACCGAACGTTCAGTTTATAGGCTGTCGGCATTTAACTATACGGAGACAAAGTCTCCATTCATAATGAATGGAGACTCTGTCTCCGTATAGTTAAATGCCCACAGCCTATAAATCGAACGTTCGGTTTATAGGCTGTCGGCATTTTACTATACGGAGACAAAGTCTCCATTCATAATGTTATGAATGGAGACTCTTTCTCTGTATAGTTAAATGCCGACAGCCTATAAACCGAACGTTCGGTTTATAGGCTGTCGGCTTATGTAATACATGTAATCCTATGGCTATTCTATAAACCGAACGTTCGGTTTATAGAATAGCAATAGGATTACATGTATTCCATAAGCCGAAAGTCTAGAAACCGAACGTTCGGTTTATAGACTTTCGGCTTATAGAAAACATGTAGTACTATTGTCTTTCTATGAACCGAACGAGAGCCCCATTCATAAGAATTTCTTATGAATGGGGCTCTCGTTCGGTTTATAGAAAGCCAATAGTATTACATGTATTCTATAAAACGAACGAATAAAAATTAACGAAACGAAAATAATGAACGAATTTCGTTTGAAACGAATGCAGTAATGAACGAAATTCGTTTTAGACTAAATAAATAACATTTTCGTCCGAATGGAAAATCATTCGTTCATTCGTCCATTCGTAGTACTATTGCATTCTATAAGCCGAAATAGAGTCGGTTTATAGAATACAATAGCATTTCACTACACGGAGACAAAGTCTCCATTCATAAATTTATGAATGGAGACTCTGTCTCCGTGTAGTGAAATGCCGACAGCCTATAAACCGAACGTTCGGTTTATAGGCTGTCGGCTTATGTAATACATGTAATCCTATTTCTATTGTATAAACCGAACGTTCGGTTTATAGAATAGCAATTGGAATACATGTATTCCATAAGCCGACAGCCGACGCAGAGTCGGCGGTGAAGCGGCTGCGCGGAAGCAGCCGCAATGAAGAGTCCCATCCCCGGCAGAAGATCCCATGACTGTATAAATAGGATTGCAATAGGTCACCAGATTATGCTGTCTCCCAAAGCTATCTCAGGCGCTTTCAGAAATTACTATAGTTCCTTATACAATCTAGCTGAGGGCAGTAAAACCAGTGAAGAAATGTCTTCTTTTTTATAGAAAATAGGGCTTCCCAAAATTAAAATAAAAAGCTTGGACAAATTAAATGAACCTTTCAAATTGGAAGAAATCCAGCAGAGATGCTTAAGGCCACCATCTCTCCCATATCAAAACCAGAGAAGGATCAAGCCACCCTGTCAAATTACCATCCAATAACATTAATAAACTTGGATATGAAGATTTTTGCAAAAATACTGGCCAAGCGTTTGAAGCTTGTTATTTCCGATGTCATACACATCGACCAAACGGGGTTTGTCCAGGATAAATCATAAACTTAATGTATGGCGTCAGAGATTATAACATTCCTTCCATTTTTAAAGCATTGGATGCGGAAAAAGTATTTGGTAGGGTGAGCTGGATCTACCTCCGGGAGGTTTTGGAGACATTTGGAATATCGGGAAAATTTATTACTAATGTAATGTCTTTATATTCTACTCCTCAAGCAATGGTAGTGGGCCCAAGGTTGGACTCAGCCTGGTTCGATATAAGGAACGGCACCAGACAGGGTTGCCCCCTGGCCCCGCTCCTATTGTTCCAGTGGCAACTTTAATTAGACAAACCCCAAATATCCATGGTATAACTATTGCAAACCAAAATACAAAGATCACTCTTTTTGCTGATGACATTTTACTTACTTTTGAAGATCCATTGATATCTTTGGTGGCAGCCATGGAGGCAATTCACAAAAACAGGGAATTCTCAAATTTCAAATGAAATCTGACCAAAACCAAAAGTACTTGTTGCTAACCTTGATCCTGAGACAACAAAGACAATTCATAGTTTATATGGATGGAATCTATTGCGGGAAGTAATCGACCATTTAATACAGGCAAATATTCAACCTATGTTAGAATACTTTAAAAGGAAACTTGGTGATTGGAAAGGGCTTGAAATGTCATGGTTGGGATGTCTAAACATGGTCAATGCCATGTCAAATATACCCATTGAACTCATTGGTATCTTTTAATAAATTGAAATCAGCCTATAATATACCCCAATCAGAATACTACACTTACTTGAGGATTAATGATCTGATCAATTCTGTGAACATACTTAATATTCCAAAAATGTAGCAATTTTTTGACACTCAACACAATAAAAAACTCTTAGGTAAAGTCACACATTTTTTGGAAGAGGTTATCCCACTTAAGAAGGATCATTCATGGGTAAAATGGGAGAACGATACTGGGAATTTATTTACACTATCAGATTGGCTCAAACCACAAATACAGATGAAACAATTTGTTCATAATCTGACTCTGCAAGAAATTCCCTGATCCCCGGTCCCCATCTTCTTCCCCCACCAGTTACTCAACCGAGCTACCTAGAGAGAATTATGTTGTCAATATTGTCTGTCTTTTTATGTTGTCTATTTGTGTATATATGTATATATCTTTCCTTTGTTGTTATTCTTCTTCCTCTCTTGTCTGATTACATTGAACAGAGTTTTCTTATAGTAACATCTATTATCAAATATGTTTTGGCCGTATATATGGGCCTCATAAATTAGGATACAGATGATCAATCCCCAAGATTGCGCATGTTTTTTAGGTATAAATATTGATTGACTGTTTTATATATATTACGATTATCAAAGATAAACAAAGCATTTTTGTATGTATTTTTGTATATTTGCGTAATAAAGAAATTAAAAAAAAAACATGTCCTTTTAAAATGCCTACATATGAATTAATATTTCAAATGAACATAACTTAAAAAGAAAAGAAAAAAAATCTGATTATCGAACTTAATGATATACTTACTCTTTGGAAGAGTATAGAGATCTCATGGCTTGGATGAATCAATATAATTAAATCTTATCTTGTCCCTAAAGTCGTATACTTCTTCAGAGCCATACCTATCCCAGTTCCTACTGCTTTAATAAGATGGATTGAGATGCTCTCCTCTTCATATGTCTGAGGGTTTAAGAAACCAAGAATCCTGGGAGCTATTCTTAAGCGGAATACGGATTCGGATGGCTTTGGGTATCCAAACATAAAATCCACCAAGCCTGTATGTTATCTCACCTCTTTATGCCAAATATGAAAATAAATAGAAATCTAGGATGGTATAATCTAGAGATGAGCAAGTGCCAGGGACTCAATCCCTTCCTGTCCCTGGCACCTTCCCTCCTTGGGAGATATTTTCTATGGAGCCAGTGAAGATATAATAGACCCTTTATATAACCGACAACTTAATACAAATACTATTGCCACTGCCATAAGAATCCTTGATAAAATAATTCCACCAAGTAAACAAGATATTGGCTATTCTATACCTTTACAGACTTGGTTCAATACTTGGTGTTTCACTAGGAAAGCCATGAATTGTATTAATCTTCATGAGCAATATTTTATTATTGGCACCCAGGTACATATCTGGTGGGAATGCCCCAGGCTCTTTGAACTTAAAGAAAAATGTATAGAACAACACCTAGCAGACATCTTCTCCATAGAATATAGCTTAACTCCCCAGGTGTTACTATTTCATATTCATATCTCAGTGTCAGAGAGGCAAAATGAATATCTCTGTATCAATATTCTAGCAACAGTAACATTGTGCTTGGCCAGATACTGGAAGAATTCATCTGCTTCTACTTGGGAAGAAATAAAAACTCAAATAAACTTTCAATGGGATGCAGAAAAATTATTTTTTGATAGGGACCCAACTACAAACCCGCTATATAATAAAAATTGAAATCCATGGGTTCAATTCCTTACTGCATAGCCTGACCCTGTGAATAAACCATTAACTTCTTGGCCTCCTCCTCAATCTTCTCTGACCACACCACCATAGTTTTGTGTTACAGATCTTGATATATCCGTATTTTCTTATTTTGACATGTATTTTAATTGTTACTCTGTGGATATATGCTCTTTTGCTCTTCTGATTGAATGTTGTTTGTACGTGGTATGCTGTGTCTTTTGTTATGAATATGTATGTTTTATATACTTTTGTTGTTTTTTTGTCTATATGCAGAAAAATAAATAAAGATCAATAAACTGGAAAAAAGACATGTAAGTTGATGCTATATTTTGTAAAGTAAAGTGAATATTTCATATAACGTATTGAGTATTCTTTACATACACATCAAGGGGGAGATGACCTGTAAAGATTGGAAGTGTTATAAACAGCAGGGACACCCTCAGATCCACCGGCCATCTATGAGCCTAGCTCTATCAAGCACCATGCTGGTGAGTGCACTTCCACAGTGGGGAAATACATTCATGGGAAAAAGAAAGTATACCCTCTTTGAATTTTAAGGTTGATGATTTATTTAACAAAAAAAATAAAAAGTCAAAAATTGAGAAGCCATTTTTAAGATCTGCTAAGAAACAGATGATTGTTATTATGCCCTGAATACGATTATAGAAGGGTGTACTTTATTATTCCATTACTGTATATGCTATATCTGTAAAACCCTTGGTATACTGCACCATGATTTTTCCTATTTTCTTTCCATGTTTTAAGTGATGTGAGTCTGCACAGACTGAGAAGATAAGTGCCTTGTTTACATATCTTTCTGTGCACCCAGACTTTTGCACTGCTTTTACTGTTCATTATAGGTGTGTGGGAATGGTTCACACACCTCAGGCTTTTTGTGCTGCACATTTAATTTATTAGCATAAATATGAAGATTTCCCACACATTCACAAACAGACAAGCACAGATTCATTATACCTTGTGCATAATTATTGTTGTATTTCCATTAGCTGTGTGTGCAGTTCTCATGCAATAATTATGTTTAAAGCTATAAACACGACACAAGGATTTGAGTAATACTATTCATGATTCTAGCAGATCATTTTTCGAACACATTTTCATAATGTTAGAACAGAATTGTGTTTAATGTTTAGCAGTACTTGGTCAGACACAGGAAGTGTTCTGAACTTTGGCTGTTATGTGAAGCTGCAAACTGTTGAATTTACTTTATGTGTGATAGACTATAGATTAAAATGTAATTCTAATATATATGATGTGATTATGATTTGTTTCACCCTGTCTATTATTAGATTGATATAACGATATGTCATATATATATCATTGAGCAGGGCAGTGCCTAACGTCCAGGACAAGGTATTACACCAATGGAACTCTGAGATAAGATTAAAATCACTGAAATACATGTTGTTTGTCATTTAAAGTTTTTGAAAAAGAACAAAACAACCATAAAAAAAACAAATATATAATTGTATTACTGCCAATTCTTGGCGTATTGTTATCGGAGTAGTCCATGGATGGTAGAGCACCACATTCTGTCTAGTCTGGGTAAGAAGTAGTAGAAATTGTAGTAGTGCACATTATGTTTTTAACTTTGAATAACCTTTTCTGATAGAAATATTGACTGCAAATTAAGTACAGAAGTTTGGCCAATGTTTCCCTTGCATAAGCAAATGTCTCCAGTGCCTTTTGTGCTGGTGGTTTAAGCAGCTGTTGGATATTATACTTGATTGGTTTTCCATTCTGTCTCAGTTTCAGAGCAAGTGAAGCACCATTTCACAGTTCTGAAAATAAAAGGAAATACATTTACAGAAATGGAAATATAAAAACTATGAACTCATTCATGAAAAAAATACCTCTTTACCACAGGGAAAATGTGCATGTTTTCATTGTGTGGTTAATCCATTCCTCTAATCTACAGACAGAAAGAAGATTTTAGCTCAAAAACATCTATCTCTAAAGTGAGTCCCATAACAAATTGTCCTTTGCAATTAAAGAGTTATTCATTCACAGATCAGGATACTGTATGTTTAATTTTTTTTTTTTCTACCACATTGCAGTTTGGATTATTTTTGTTCCTATTATTGGAAACTTTTTTGATGTCATAATGAGGTTTGGCAAATGCACAGGCGAAGTAAGACAAGTAAAGATGAATAAACGTATCACCTTAGTTACTCATTTTCTAAGGTTCTACATTGACCTTCCATCATTTGTTTTGACCAGACTGGGGGGAAGATAAAGCTACAGGAAAAGTGGTTGTAATGGCTCAACACTGTAGGTAAATTCTTGAAATATTTCAGCTATTTCCTAAATATACACAAACCACAATTTAATAGTATGTTTAAATAAAATTATAAAATATACAATACAAGACTGAAGGAGTACATGATGAGAAAGAAGAGGTATAAAAATATGGATCACCTTACCTACTCCTTTAGAAATGCTCTCTAGTAGTGTTGAGCGAATCCAAACCACACTGTTCGGGTTCGTACCGAACATTACGGTGTCATTACCCCGGACCCGAACCCGGACATTTCACTGTATGTTCGGGTTGGAGTTCGAGGTTCGGCTATAAACCGAAAGTCTTGAAACCGAAAGTCATTCGGTTTATAGACTTTCGGTTTATAGAATAGCCAATTGCATTACATGTATTCTATAAGCCGAAAGTCTATAAACTGAAAGACATTCGGTTTATAGACTTTTGGTTTATAGAATACATGTAATGCTTTTGGCTATTCTATAAACCGAAAGTCTATAAACCGAACGACATTCGGTTTCACGACTTTCTTTTTATAGAATAGCAATAGCATTACATGTATTCTATAAAACGAAAGTCTATAAACCGAATGTCTTTTGGTTTATAGACTTTCGGTTTATGGAATACATGTAATGCTATTGCTATTCTATAAACCGAAATAGAGTCCCCATTCATAATAATAGGTCAGTTGACCTATTCTTATGAATGGGGACTCTATTTCGGTTTATAGAATAGCAATAGCATTACATGTATTACATCTGAGAGTCAAATAGAACCGTCAAATACTGTGCTTACAGCGCACTTTGAAAAATTCTAATAGTTTTGGGTGCTAAATAGTACATTTGCGTCTTGCGGTGCACTTCATATCTGAGAGTCCAATAGAACCGTCAAATACTGTGCTTACAGCGCACTTTGAAAAATTCTGGCTACCTCCTCCTCCTCCAGCGCCGCTTCCACCTACACCGCCACGGTCACCGCCTCCTCAACCTATGGGTCACTTAGTATAAACTGAAAGAGAATACCCTGCACTCCAACCCTCTCTCAAATGGATAATTCTGTTGATCCTCCTGGCAACCATGCTTTAGATTTAGATTTATGTTCTTCCAAAGCTAAAATCAAAGATTCCATCTAGTGCTATTTTATGGCTCAGCTGTATTTGTAATTTGTATGTATTTTATGTTATTTTAAGTTATTTCCCTATCCACATTTGCTTGCAGGGCACTTGTCCTACTCTTACCCACATTTTAATTCCTTTTGCAGCCCTCTAGCCCTTTCCATTACTTTTTTAGAGGCATTTTAGTGGCCAAAAGTCCGTGTCCCCATTGACTTCAATGGGGTTCGGGGGCAAGTTCAGGGTCAAGTTCGAGCACGGACCCGGACATTTTTTCGAAGTTTGGTCGAACCTCTCGAACCCGAACATCCAGGTGTCTGCTCAACTCTACTCTCTAGTACTGGTCAACATACTATGTGTGGTCTAACTATAGATGTATAAAGCTTTGGTTTAGCAGACAATGCATCAAGTTGGAGACATTTGATTATTTCAAGGCCTTGTGGGTAGGGACTTGGCTGTTACGCAAATAACCAAAGTCCTCCAATAGACGTCAATGGGAGGAATTTGACTTTTGTAAAAATAGCTGAATTCATCCCGAAATGGTCCAAAATGAAAAACAATTAAAAGAAAATGAATTAAAAATAAACAAATACAATTATATAAAAAAAATATATATTATAATAAAATAAATAAAATACAAATAAATATACAAAAAAACATTAAAATGAATGAATAATGATATAAACACATATTATAGAAAGAGAGACAGAATCAAGCTTCACCTCATCGAACTCAACCAGCACATGGCTGTCGTCACCAAATTGCTGGCCACCCAAGTTATGCCCTTTTACTCCACCAAAGCTACTCCAGCAGACAAAACCTACCTGTGACCAACCATCCAGGATCACTAAGAGTAGCCACAAGAATCCAATGCAGAAGTAGCCACGAGCAGAATATTTGTTTCTTATTAAAATTGAATTTATTTGGGCTAATAATGTCTCTTTCCTAACTCCACATGTTTAATGTAATGTTGATGTCAGAGGGTTTTATGTATTTACTACAGGTGAGTTGCAGGTGGATGTTTTCTCTCCTTGACTTGCGATACATTATACAATGTACTACCACTTGAGCTCCGATTTAAGTGGAACTCAACAAACTGGTTTTTACACCATCATGTATAGTTTTGTGAGGGAGATGAAATGTGGTTGGTTTCCTAGTCTGTGTCTCAAATGTTGTGAATGGCTGCCTTCATGTGGTACCACACTTGATTCCACTGTTGAATTAATGGCTACCGGTTATCTGTAAATCACTTTTAGTGCAGTAATGACTGACCCTTTCAGGCTTTTTTAATGGGTGTGTTAATTTGGTTCTTTTACTGCACCTTTTAACTGTTTTAGTGGTGGGCCTTGAATCACAAATGCCTGTTAATTTACTGCTCAATGGAGCTTTTTCAGTTAAGGGTCAGCATTGAATCTAGGCTACTATCTTGTAAAAGGAACAATTGCACATCTTAAATAGAGTAACATTGTATACATTCTATATTTTTTTTCTTTTTAATTTTCCACTTCCTTCTGTGTGTTCACTGCTTTATCCATTGCTTTTTGTTGTCTGCCACTGTTCTGGGGGACTATTGAAGTGTTTATGGCAGCATTCCACTTTCCTTATAGATTATTGTGACATTTTGTTTGGAAATAACATGTGGGTTTAATTATGAGAATTATGTACAAGAGCATTGAATTGACATGATAATTTGAAAAGAGAGTCCAATGTTGTTTTATATAAAAGTGCTCATCGCTTTTTTTTTTTATTATAACTGTTTCCATTCCCATCTTAAATTCCTAGAACTTACTTGTGGTAAATCATAAATATATTCCAACAGGACTGTAAACCAGATGATCAAAATGTAACCTAACATCACATAATTTATGGCTGGATGTGAACATTAATGAGCAGTTCATTCAAGTTAAAGAAATATATTCTCTTATTTTTGTAAAAGAAACAATTGCTTTATGTTGAAGATTATTTTTGGTGAAAGACTTAATTATGAATTGGATTTTGTGGACTTTGCTATTGTAAAGATTATATGCTGAAGAGCAGGGGCGTTGCTAGGTCTCCAAAAGATCCGGGGCTGGAGCTTGTGATAGATTTGATAGAAGTGGAGTAAATAAGCTCACATGCTTAGGCGGCATACAGACTGATATATATGATGCTAATGAACAATAGGTATGTATGGGTATATATCAGGGCTCCACAAATCCCGGGCACCAGGAAATTATACCCAATTATTGTTGACCCTGCCTGGCGCCCAGTTATTGTTGTCCCTGCCTGGTGCCTTCGCCGCTGGGATCATTTTATTTATTTATTTATCCAGCGGAGCGCGAGGGACCAGTGTGTGCACGGGCTGCACAGTCTTATAGTGTCCGAGCAATGAGTGTGCTCAGCAGGGCTAGAAACAACAGCAGGGCACAGACCAGGCTAGAATGAGGTATAGGAGCCAGGAGGGGGACATATTGATAGATGCACTTTATTTTATTGTAAACAACAACAAAATTGTTGACTTGTGTGTAAGTGTATGTCACTGACAGTGTGTGTGTGTGTGTGTGTGTGTGACTGATTGTGTGTTTATGTGACTGACTGTGTGTATGTCTGTCTGTGATCAACTGTATGTGTCTGTGACTGACTGTATTTGTTTGTCTGTCTGTCTGTTACTGACTATATGTGTGTGTGTCTGTCTGTCTGTGACTGACTGTGTGTGACTGACTGTATGTCTGCCTGTGACCGACTGTATGCATGTGTCTGTATGTGTGTATGTGTGTCTGTCTGTCTGTGACTGACTCCACAGCAATAAAACTCACAGTAATGTGCAAATGCGTGAGTATAACACAGACTCAACAGCAATAAAACTCACAGTAATGTGCAGTGTGTGAGTTAATAATGTATGGGTTTAATACTATAACGAGGTACATGGGATGTGTAATGCCATGTGTATGGACTTTCATTGCCATGAATATAAAGACTATATATAAAGATGAATCACTATTATTCATATTGAATGTGATAATCAAGTGTGAAAAAAATAATAATATTAGATGAGAGCATTGTTTCACATTTGATTATCACATTCAATATGAATAATAGTAATTAATCACATTTTCTCCTAGTAACCTCACTGGGATTCACACTCAGCCACTCACACTTTCACTCACACACACTTACTTTCTTCCAAACACTCACACCCACTTACACACACTTACACTCTGCCTCTCACATACATACACATGCACTCATAACTCTGCCACTCACACTTACACTCACTCACACTTACTCTCTTCCAAACACAAACGCTCTGCCACTCATACCCACTTACACTCTACCACTCTCACACATGCAAATGCACACTCATAACTCTGCCACTCACACCCACTTACACTCTGCCATACTCACATTCAAAGCTTGAGGGGGCAGAGTTGAGTGTGAGAGGGGGGCCCAGCGCGAGGGGAGATCCGGGGCTTCTGCCGCAGTAGCCCTCCCCTAGTGATGCCACTGCTGAAGAGTATACTTAAAAAAAGGAAAACTACCATACCAAGAGTCTTAAATTAGAGGGGCAAAGGTTTAAAAAATCAGAAAGAACAGAAAGTATTACTTTACTGAGAGGGTAGTGGATGCATGGAATAGCATTCCTGCAAAGGAGGTAGAGGTTAATACAGTGCAGGAGTTTAAGTGTGCATGGGATAGGCATAAGGATTTCCTAGGAAAAACAAGTTACCTGCGCTCTCTCCTTTATCCCTATGTATTTTTAAACAAATGGAGGTTTTTTAGTTACCTCCAATGGCCATGAGAGGATGAGCCTACCTGCCAACGTCAAGGCAGACCCCACTAGGTGGGTCCTAACTCTAACCATTCACCTTGCTTCTTTGAGCCTCTGGCAAAAATCTCTAATGAGACAGAAAGGGGTGTTTTTTATATACACCCCTATACATTATTAACCCTTAATAGGGAACACATGGGATGGGCGGCTGCATTGTAACAAGGCTGAGTAATACAAAAATGGATACAAATGCAGAAAGAAAAGTCCTGCGCTCACTCCCATCACTGGGCGGCTGCAATGACTACAGTACACATCAGCCCCAATATATAGTAAAAACCAAAGAAAAACAAGTTACCTGCGCTCTCTCCTCTATCCCTATGTATTTTTAAACAAATGGAGGTTTTTTAGTTACCTCCAATGGCCATGAGAGGATGAGCCTACCTGCCAACGTCAAGGCAGACCCCCCTAGGTGGGTCCTAACTCTAACCATTCACCTTGCTTCTTTGAGCCTCTGGCAAAAATCTCTAATGAGACAGAAAGGGGTGTTTTTTATATACACCCCTATACATTATTAACCCTTAATAGGGAACACATGGGATGGGCGGCTGCATTGTAACAAGGCTGAGTAATACAAAAATGGATACAAATGCAGAAAGAAAAGTCCTGCGCTCACTCCCATCACTGGGCGGCTGCAATGACTACAGTACACATCAGCCCCAATATATAGTAAAAACCAAAGAAAAACAAGTTACCTGCGCTCTCTCCTCTATCCCTATGTATTTTTAAACAAATGGAGGTTTTTTAGTTACCTCCAATGGCCATGAGAGGATGAGCCCACCTGCCAACGTCAAGGCAGACCCCCCTAGGTGGGTCCTAACTCTAACCATTCACCTTGCTTCTTTGAGCCTCTGGCAAAAATCTCTAATGAGACAGAAAGGGGTGTTTTTTATATACAGCCGCCCATCCCATGTGTTCCCTATTAAGGGTTAATAATGTATAGGGGTGTATATAAAAAACACCCCTTTCTGTCTCATTAGAGATTTTTTGCCAGAGGCTCAAAGAAGCAAGGTGAATGGTTAGAGTTAGGACCCACCTAGGGGGGTCTGCCTTGACGTTGGCAGGTGGGCTCATCCTCTCATGGCCATTGGAGGTAACTAAAAAACCTCCATTTGTTTAAAAATACATAGGGATAAAGGAGAGAGCGCAGGTAACTTGTTTTTCTTTGGTTTTTACTATATATTGGGGCTGATGTGTACTGTAGTCATTGCAGCCGCCCAGTGATGGGAGTGAGCGCAGGACTTTTCTTTCTGCATTTGTATCCATAAGGATTTCCTAGATATAGAATAAGTTCAGGGGCAAACTGAATTATTCAGATTTTTTTTGGCCAGTAATTGGCAGACTAGAATGGTTCTTATTTGCCATATCTATGTAAAACAAAGATATATGAGGCTTCATTTAATAGATGTTCCAGAAACAACATAATGTTGTCAAATTTATAAAAATGTGAATCTTATAGAGTTTTCATGAACTATTACTAAATCACAAAAATAATAAAAGGTATATTACTTATATCATGCTCCCCAACTTCCAAACCAGCTATGTGTTCCTGAAGTTGGGGTGATTCACACTTCTTCTCATATTGAACTTTAAAATTACATTTAGTTCAACTAAAAAGGGGAATAAAGTTGATTTTTGTTTAATGTATGCAGGATTAATTAGCAGCATTACATGACTTTTATGTATATGTATGTGTTGTTGTCAAGAAATCATTCAGGTTTATTAATCTCCAATTAACACATTTGGAAAAGCAAGTAAATGATATCATCAAACAGACCTATTGGTCATTTGATCCATTTGGATTTTTTCATGGACTGTTTAGTAATAGCACAAGCACCTCATTTTTGAAATCTTATTTTATTGTGTTGTTTGTAATGTAATTATTATCACATTAGCAATAAAAAAAAAATACATAAATACGTTAACCATAAACTTATGGCACAATAGGTAACACAGAAACAACAGGATCAAACAATTACAAAAAATATAACCGTGACTGAGGAAAAAGGTGTGTGTGGAGCAATACAATGCTAAAAGTAGTAAATCCTGCAAGATGAATATTGCTGAAGTACAGAATTATTCATGATAAATGTACTAGTAAAGTTCTGAATTTGGCCTTTGTAAAGTTAGGCCTCTGTTTTCTGCTACGGTTTTCTTCCCCAGAGGTTTTAATATAAAAATCATTATTTGAATAAGTTCATGGATTCTTTTGCCTTTAACTAACTGAAGAGAAAATGAAGTGAAGTGTTATTTTGCTGTGAAAACAAAGGAACAGCTATAGCTTTTGTTGCTCAGGCCAACAGTTCATTGCCTACATAACTGCTTTCTAAAGGGTAATGATTTTCAAAATCTTACAAGGTTGTTTTGTTGCTAGCAAAATTCAAATCATGATATTCCAGTTAAATGTGGGTTGTTTAGATCCCATCAGAAGCTATCAATTTGCAGCTACTTACATTTCAGTATTCTTCTTTGCTCAATATAATTCTCATTTAATTTAATTTGATACTTATAGTACATTACTGTGTTCCACTTCATAATGTACCCATGGCATGACATAGCGATAGGAAAGTGTCAGTATGTCATATGTAGAGGGGGCTTTCTATATTCGAGATTATGTTATTAGCACGAAATGCGTCAAGGCCGTATTTGATATTGCCTACTTTTGTACCCATGCACTCTGCTGTTTTGTTTTTCCACATTTATATTAAATTCCCACTTTGTATGTTCACGAGTGCCATTTCCATCTTATTCTTATTAAAGTCAAACTTCTATATTAGAAGTCTTGTACTTATGTTAGGCACTTTAGCACTGCAGTTTATTTTGACAACTGTTTTCCTTTTTGGAAATAATGAGCATTTTATGGACCACTTCCAATTATAATAGCAAAGTAATATATTTGTTTGGCACTGTAAGTGCTGCACTGGTTATTTTTACCTTCTGTTTTAAATTAAAACATTTTAATTTAGCATGCTACTCTCTGAGGTCAGTAGCACACTTATGTTTATGGAGTTATTGGAACTTTTCTGCATTCTAGACACCTTGTAAATGAGGAATAATGTTTTACTGTATGTTTGACATGAAAGAGATTATTGTAAAGAGCCCTTTTAAGTGTAAGGAATTTTAATAATGTCTCATATTTCAGTAGGCAGACAGTAAGGAAGCCATAGATTTGCACCTGTTTCCTGTAGACAAACATGCAACATGCCTCCAATTTTAATTAATTCATTTCAATAAAACACATAGGTCTGGAATGTAAGTATACATTTCCAAATGTCTAAGTGTACTCAATATACAATTACTGATGTCTATGTATAGCCGCTGTATTCTCTTACAATTATGCTGTTTCTAAGCCTAATTCTTGGATCTGTGGAAGACAGCAAATAGGTTGAGAAGGTAAAACTAAACGCGTCCCCCCTTGACTGTGTTTGTTTGTCCTTTCCAGGTCATTACTTTCTTATATTTTTTTAGCATCATTTATGTTTTGAGTGGTGTATCAATTGAATTATCATTTATTTAAGTTGGTTTATTTATTTACTGTGAATTTATTTTATAGTTAGTTTTAGTTTTGTGCTTTGTGATTTTTTTTTAAATACTTTTTACCTATTAATTTGTTGTTTTGTTTATTATTATTATTATTATTTTGTATAATTTCTAAAGCATTTTTTACTTATTAGTAAACTATATATTAACTTTGGTAGGGAAAGTGTATGTGGTTTTTAAATACTATTCTATCTATCTGCAGAATAAAATAATTTATATTTACATTTAAATACATAAAGGGAATCATCACAGTAAAGGAAGAGAGTATATTTAAAAGAAGAAAAACTACCACAACTAGAGGACATAGTCTTAAATTAGAGGGGCAACGATTTAAAAGTAATATCAGGAAGTATTACTTTACTGAGAGGATAGTGGATGTATGGAATAGCCTGCCAGCAGAAGTGGTAGAGGTAAACACAGTCAAGGATTTTAAGCATGCGTAGGATAGACACAAGGCTATCCTAGCTATAAGACCGGGAATGGGGGACTAATAAAAGTACTCAAAAAAAAAAAATTGGGCAGACTAGATGGACCGAATGGTTCTTATCTGCCGACACATTCTATGTTTCTATGTTTCTATATTAATTTTATTGCATTTGGGTTTTTAATAATTTTCATTTTGTCTTGAACGCTGTCTTTTCTTGACAGTACAGTTATTTATAAATTTTATATATATATATTACAGTTAATACCAGATTGGGATGGTGAAAAATTGTGGCACAATAAAGTTATGAAGCTTTTTTTATACATCACCATTAAAAAGATACCAATGATTAGAAACCTTTTTTATATTGGTACATACATGTTTTTTTTGGCCCGAACAGGTTAAACGGAGTCACTGTTTTAGAATCACACCATTTTACCAGTGGTGGTATTCAGCCAGTTTGCACCAGTTCGTGCGAATCTGTTACTAAAATTTAACAAGTTTGCCGAACCGGTGCAAGCAAGAGATCCCTTTAAAAAAATTCTGTAAAAAAAAAAAAAAAAACGTGGGCAAACAGGAAATGGGACAGCTGCCTAGGGCCCATTCCTGGGGCCCCAAAACAACTGCTCAGTGGGCCCCTGCTGCCCGTGTGACTGTCTTACACAGAGACAATCATGATTGGGCAGGAGCTGGGTCCCCATCCGCCGCCGGAAATGACAGCGGCTATATTTCCTGCATACTGCTGAGTATACTGGTGATGAGCAGCATAATGGCAAGTACTTATTTCATTAAAAAAATGTGTGATTAGTTTAAGAATAGTTTTAGAATTGGGGGTACTTTACTAGGGGATTTTACTAGGGTTTTACTAGGGTTAGTATTTTTCGGTGCTGACAGTTTAGTGTTAGACCTGTCAGCGCTGTGATACAGCTGAAAAGAACAGTCATAGATCCTCCTAGTGAATAGTAAGGGAAAGAAAGAAAACAGCTAGAATTTCCATTGTTCTTTAGTAACCAATTTTAATTTTGATGCAGGGATTATCAAACAAACCATTAGGAATTAATTGCTGACCCAACCCAAGGAAAAGTTATTCCAAAAAAACGGAGTGATTTTTAAAAGGGTCAGGAAAGCACAGTTTTGACAAATACAATAAATATTCAAGTTTTGTATAATAGAGCACAGTGCTATACACAGTACTGCCGGCGACGTTTCATCCTTTTGGGGATTTTTCAGAGGTCAAAGCTGGCAAAATGTTTTGGTTTGGAATGACACATTAGCCCTAGAAGAATTCAGATAAAAAAAAAGAAAAAAGAAATTAAGGAAAATAAAAGGCTAAACAATCATTTTTAGATATTGAAAAGCATCTGATGTCTTTATCAGATTAGAACTATCTTTTATTAAAAGAGTTAATAATAGTTTGTCTTGGAGTAAACAAAGAAATATAAATATATATAAAACCTTAAAATGGTGTATCAGTACATATTAATAATTAGAAAAACACATTAAAAATTTGTTTTTTTGACTAACTGATATGATAAAGCATGGTAATACACATGGATTATATATATATACATAACTTACTATACATACATCACTATACATAACTTCAGGATGACAAGAAACATTGTGTTAATTTAATCTGGCTTATTTCCAGGATACATTTCCCTAGAACCATATAGTTTTGCAATGTTTATTTGTACATCAGTGATTCACTTAAAAAAAATTGTGACCACTCCTCCTTCAGGGAGGCGTGGTTAAGACACGGGTGATGTTGGTTCATTTCCACGCTTTTTGGCAGCAGGCTATCCCGGATCAGCTGTGGCAATGTGAAAAGGGATAATCTGATCACCTTTAAAAACACCCACTTGAGAGAGGTGTATTTAGCTTAACCCCTTAGTGACAAGACATTTTCACCTTGACTTTCCCTTGGTGACAATGGCTGTTTTGACATTTCAGGTTTGTGTTTAGCTGCAATTTTCTTCTTTCTCAGATACTGTACCGAGACCAATTATATGTTTTTTTTATCGTCATAAGAAGGGCTTTCATTAGATACCATAATGTTCATCATATCTTTTAATTTACTACAAAAAAAAATCATAAAATATGATGAAAGAATTTAAAAAAGCCACTTTTT
Organism: Pelodytes ibericus; assembly: GCA_036172795.1. Taxonomy (NCBI): domain Eukaryota; kingdom Metazoa; phylum Chordata; class Amphibia; order Anura; family Pelodytidae; genus Pelodytes; species Pelodytes ibericus. The sequence goes on along the minus strand of CM069861.1, from coordinate 159,910,856 downwards.
CTAACTATAACCTAAAATATACAATATACAATCATTAAAAAAGACCCTGTCTAAATAGTTTCTAAATGTTGTCCCGAGTTCAGAAATATGCATGTTTCCATATTTTTGGGTATTTTTTCGCAAGTTATGGGGCAAAAACTAAAAATAGTGTTTTTTGTTTTTTTCCTATATTGACCTTTTGACCCCAACCCGAACCCAAAATGTAACCTTAACACTAAATTTAATCCCAACTCTAACCCTTATGCTATCCCTTAATATATTTTAATTTTAATTTAATGTTAACATTATCCCTTATGCTAAAAATTATTAAATTTTAACCCTATAGGCTAATTTAACTATATAACCAGTTTTTATTTAATTAAATATTAAATTTTATTTTTTTTACATTGCTATGCTACTTAACTACCACTAGGGGCAGTCAAGTAGCAGATTCAGAGCGACGGAAGTGAAGTTACTTTCACTTCCGAAGCTCAGACCTCCAGAGGGCATAGCCATATTGATGGAGCATGCTGCTCCGTCAATATGGCTCCCACGATCACTCCTTGGGGTGATCGTGGGTGCCCCAGAAAAGAAATTTCGGTGCTGGCTATTGCCTCGACATCGAGGCAATAGACCAGCACCGTTAAAGTGGTTTCGCGAAAACCGCTTGATTCACCGAAGGACGTGCCAGGCACGTCCATTTTCGGGAACAGAGTTCCTGGCAGGACTTGCCTGACACCTCCATTGTCGTGAAGTGGTTAAACGTTGAGGGTTTGGTTGATCAGTTTGGCCAGGCTCTGTTGTACTTGTACATTGGGTAATGGAACTTATTTAATATGTGTTCCTTTTTTGTATTAGCTATTGGTTATAAGTTACTATCCTTCTTCTCCCAGACTTGGGATTAATATTGTGTTTGGGCTTATATGCTGAGTTGTTTTGCTTTATATTTAATAACAATTTAATTATTTTATTATATTTGCGATTATTCTGCATATTTATTTTCTATGTTTATATATATTGTCTTGGGACTGGGTTGGAGAAACTGGAATTTGTTTTGCATTTTATAAGAGTTTTTTCGAATGGTCTATTTTATATTTTTGCCAAATAAATGCAACAAAGAAAAAAAAACCTCCAAACATCCCAAGAGATCCTACACAGGTGGCCTATCTAAATAACCAGCCCACCACCAGGAAAAGCCCTTCTGTTTTTATGCGTTTTTTAAACAAATATTATAATTCCACCACCTCACACAAACAAAAATAACAAGCCTGCAATGCAAGTGCAGGTAAAAATACCACTCATTCAGTCTGCTTAATATTTCACCAAGGCTCAGAATTAGCTTAGTGTTTCAACAAAAATGGAATAAAGAGGGGGGAAAAAAAAACTCCAAACAAGAATACTGCCTTAATGTCTGCACATAAAAAAAATAAAAAATTGTACTTCTTTTTTTTTTTGACACTCAGAATTTGTGCACTGTTAAGCCAATACATAATTGTATATATCATCATTGTGTCTTTTTCCTATTCATCTTGGATATTATCTTTATTTTTTTTTTACCAAAAAAGAGAAAGGAATTATGTGTCAAGTTTCTATTTTTTTTTCTTTTTCTTTTGCCTTTTTTTTTTTTTTTTTATTATTATCTGTTCTTATTTAATATATTTGCTATTATGTAACTTGCACTCATCCTTTCATTAAAAATCCAACTCCATATATCTCATTCACCCTGACATTCATTCTCACTGTCGAGGGGGGGTTGACTCATCTTTGGGGGGGGGAGGGTTGATCTTCATTAGGGAAAAAAGTTTTCATATTTATGTTTATACATCTGCGCTCATTTCGGGCTTACACGGTTTGGATCAATTCGATCCATTTTTGCCATTTTTCTTTTTGAGCATCTAGTACATTAAACTGAAAGGCAATTCCAGCCTCCATTTTAAGTTGCATGGTTAGTTGTTGTTTTACCTGCAACCATATCGGGGCTACAGGAGATTTCCAATGTCTGGCAATCAGTAATTTGGCTGCCAAAAGGCAATGAATTATTAGGTTTTTGTCCTGTACAGGCCATGTCCGCATATCTGTGTGCAGCAAGAATGACTCTGGGGACTGCTCCAGATGTGTATTACAAATCTTATCTAATTTGCCCCCAACCATACCCCAGTATAGGCGAATCGGCCCACAGCTCCACCACGTATGCAGCATGTCTCCTTTACCACTTCCACATCTCCAACACGTGTCGCCTGAACCTGGGAACATCCTTGCTATCCTAACCGGGACCATATACCAGCGGTTTAATATCTTATAGTGTACCTCTGTTAAGTTTAGGCAATGTGCCGCCTGTGCTACTGTATTTAGGGAATTAAGCCAATCTTTAGGATCTATATTAGTGCTCAGTTCTCCTTCCCATTTTATTTTGGCTGGAATTTCCATATCCTCACGTTCGCTATGAAATAATTTTAAACATTTTGAGATTGGTTTTTTGATTTCCTCTAATTTTAGGAGTTCCCCTAAAAACTCGACTCTTTGGGATTGTCCTCTGTATATATGTTTATCTATATATCCCTTTACCCTTAGATAAGTGAATATTTGTCTGCTAGGGAGGTTTCTTTGCTGAGACAATTTATCAAATTCTATCAGATTGTTTCCCTCCAATAGTTCTTGTATCTTATTAATTCCGCACTCTAACCATGCCTTTAGATTTAGATTTTCTAGATTAGCTGCTATTACTTTAACTGGGAGGTTCGGGATAATTTTTCTTTTAAGCCCCATATTATTTAAAAGTGCACCCCATCTCACCCAAAGGTCTTTTAGTGTCTGGGATAAATTTAATCTGCTATTGTCCCTATTTCCAGTATTCCAGAATATGATACTAAGATCTTCCACCCCTGCCAACTCCTGTTCAACATGATACCAACCTTCTTTTATACTATATTCTTTTTGTGTATTTAGAGCTTGGAATATGATACACGCATGATGGTATGTTTCTATGTTAGGGATGCCAAGGCCTCCTTTTTTGTTTTTCCTCATAAGAAGTGCCGTTTGTAAACGGGGTCTTTTGCCTTGCCATATATAATTTAACATTGAGGTTTGAGCCAGTTGTAACCATGGCTTTGGAACTATCAATGGTATCATGTTGAAGAGGTATGTTAGTTTAGGTAGCATATATGCCCTAATCACATTTATTCTTCCAAGCCATGAGATATAGTCTGACTTTAATTCCTGTAACTTCTTGTTCATTTGCAACAATATTGGTAGAAAGTTTGTTTCAACTATTTTTGCCGGATCTTTTACTATTTTTATTCCTATATGGTTTATATACTTTTTGGCCCATTCAAATCCCCCTAGTTTCGCCAAGTGGGCTTTTTCTTCATCCCCCAAGTTAATTGCCAACGCCTCAGATTTACCCCAGTTAACCTTATACCCTGAAATTTTTGAGTATTCCTCAATTTGTGTGATCAATTCTTTTATTGAATCTTCGGGGTTTTGTAGTGTTACTACTGCATCATCTGCATATAACATTAATTTGGATTCTCCTTTCGATGTTTTTATGCCCTTAATTTTCTCGTTGTTACGGATCTTCTCTGCAAGAGGTTCAACTGACAATATGTACAATAGGGGTGATAACGGGCAGCCCTGTCTAACTCCGTTTGATATCTCAAACCAGTCAGAGGCAATTCCGGCACTATATACTCTAGCTAGAGGTTTACTGTAGAGAGCCATTACTTTTTCAAAGATGCTTCCTGAGAATCCAAATCTTAACAACGTCTCCCTAAGGAAGGTCCAGCTGACCCTGTCAAATGCCTTCTCGGCATCTAAAGACAGGGCCAGCTGGGGCGTCCCAGTCAGTTGGGCGAAGTCCATCAGATCTACCATTCTTCTAATATTACTAGAACAGAGTCTGCCTGAGACAAATCCTGTTTGATCCGGATGGATCAACTTATGGATTATTTTTTTAAGTCTCTCTGCCAATATTGATGCATAGATCTTTACGTCCACGTTTAACAGGGTAATTGGTCTATAGTTAGCCACTAATTCCAAGTTTTTATTTGGCTTGGGAATTGGGATAATGTGGGCCCGTAAAAGTTCTTCTGGAATTGGTTTTTGGGTCCCGAACTCTTCAAATGCTTTTATCAGATCTTGTTTGATATTTTCCTTGAATATCTTGAAGAATTCGTTACTAAAACCGTCTGGACCCGGAGTTTTGTTGTTTTTCAATTTTTTTATGGCTCTATCCAATTCTGAATTGGAAATAGGGAGATTTAAATTTTCTAACTGTGGTTTAGTGACTTTGGGTAAATTTAAGTCTGCAAAGAAAATTTCAAACTGAGTCGAGTCTATCTTTTCTGAGGAGTTATATAGTGAGCTATAGAATATTTTGAAAAGATCTGCTATTTTTTCTGGGAGAAGTACCACATTATCCCCATGTTTAAGGCGAGATATAACTTTTTTTGCCTTTTCTTTTTTAATTTTATTTGTAAGTTCTCTTTCAGCCCTATTGCCGTGATAGTACCATTTTCTCCTCAGATATTCTAAATTTCTGTTTGCTTTGACTATCAGTCCCTCATTTATACGATTCTGAATTTGTATTATTTTCTCAGTAATTTCCCTTGAGGGTTTTATTTTATTTATCTGATCCAATTCATAAAGCTCTCGATATAACTCCTCCAGGGTAGCTTCCCTATCTCTTTTTTCTTTTGCCCCAATTTTTATGAGGTATCCTCTTATCACGCATTTATATGCGCACCAAGTGGTAGTTGGAGTAACCTCTTTATCCCTATTTTCTTGGAAGAAAAAGTCTGACATTTTTCTTAAATATTCCAGATTTCCCTTTTTACGTAATAATAAGTTGTTAAGTCTCCATTGCGTCCCTATCTTCTGATATTGATCTTGTATCTCCAATAGTACCATATTGTGATCTGACCATGGGATGGTAACGATGTTAATCTTTTTAACTAATTTTGTGAAATTTGCTCCTGTCAGTATAAAGTCTATTCTAGAGTACACTAAATGGGAGCGGGAAAAACAGGAGAAATCTCTCTCCTCGGGATGAAACACCCGCCACACATCCAACAGCGCATGTTTGGTTAATATTTCTCTAAATTTCTTTGCGCCGCTGATTGTGTTTTTGTTTTTTGTCACCCCATGATCAGAGATATTATCTAAAGTTGGGTCGAGTTGACAATTGAAATCGCCCATAACTATACATTGTCCCTGCTTTATTTTCTCTAATCTCGCTAATATCTTCCCTATAAAACGGACTGGGGAATGGTTGGGGGCGTACACATTAAGGAATGTATATAGAATATTTTTAATTTCGCATATCACAAATAAGTACCGACCTTCAGGATCAGGTTCTTGATAAATAAGTTTGACTGCCAGAGATGAAGAAAATATGATGGCCACTCCTCTTTGCCTCTTGTCTTCCAATGAGGAACAGATCAATAGGGGAAATGCTCGGTTTTTTAATCTTTTCTCATCCTGCCTTCTCCAGTGCGTCTCCTGTAGCCCACAGACATGAATTTGTTCTTTTCTCAGAAAATTTAGGATAATGCTCCTTTTGTGAGGTGAATTTATGCCCTGAGCGTTAATAGATGCAATCTTAATCATTTTTTCACTTTTTCTTTATTTCACTTCCTCTATCCATAACCTACATCTATCGATCTGCCCCACCCCCCCAGAGTCTCCCCCCCTCGACCACATTCATACAACATATAACATACATCATGCATTGGTCCGCGCCCAGACCCCGCATGAACAATTAACCCTTAAGACGGATACCCCATTACCCTCCCATTTATGAGTCCAGGGAGACCCCGGGATCTCAAAGAAAAGCCACCGCAGGAGCCCCTCCATATTGAGGGGACTCCCCCGGCACTCCTCCAAGTTATCTTGGTCGCGATCCCATCCGCGACACGCCGATGGGCGCAGCTGAAGCTGACTTACTAGTTTTTAAATTAGCTTATTCTATTCTTCGAGGTCGGGCAGGCATTGTCTGAACCCGGTACCAATCATATCGGAGGCGAGGAGAACAAATTATGGGAAACGCGGGAGAAAAAAAGAAAAAAAAAAAAGAAAAAGAAAAGGAAGGAGAAAGGAAGGAAGAGAGAAAAAAAAAAAAAAAAAAGGAATCCAACATCCCCAACCTACTCTATAATAATTCTTTGTGTGATCTATTATCATTTTTTCCATATTTATAATTCTTCCTTCGCCATTTTAAATAACTTAGCTTATATTTATCATCTTTTTAATCTTTGTAGTGAAATCTTTAATTCTATAATGTGCTTAATGAAGTATACTTGTATGTGCTCTTATGTAATAACTGTTAAGAAGAAAAAAAAAAAAAAAAGGAACAACATCCCCCACTCTTTCTATAATAATTCTGTGTGCATTCTACTATCATGTTTCCATATTTGTGATTTTTCATTGGGCATTTTATAGTGACTTAGCTTATATTTATCATCCTTTTGTAATCTTTGTAGTGGAATCTCTGATTCTATATTGTGCTTAATGAGGTATATTTATATGTGCTTTCGTGTAATAATTGTAAAAGAAGAAAAAAAAAAGGGGGAGAGAAAAAAAAAAAAAATAAACGTTCTCAGCATCGTTTTTGCTCATAGTGACAGGCATAAATTAGCTAATAGCTAATCAAATGGGTTTAGAATAAATTTTCCATCTCTCCTCTTCCCCCATCCCCCAGTGTATTCCATAACTCTCTCCCTCTCCTAACCCGTACCTCTAGATTCCTCTCCTATTCTAAAAGCCCCTGCTTGTTCATCCATTCTTTCAGATCTCCAACAGAGTCAAAGGGTTGTTTCTGATCTTTATAAAACACTAGGATTCCTTGTGGAAATTTCCAGGCGTATCTTATTTCCTTCAGTCTTGATTTAAAGGTGTGGGGTGCGTACAATCTTCTGGTCATCCTTGTTTGATATGATAAATCTGGGAAGATTTTTATTTGCTGATATTCTGATCCGCTTTTATCTTTGGAAGCAAAGGCTGAAACTATCTTAGACTTGAATTGATATGAATGGAAGCAAATTATGACATCTCTTGGGGCTTGCTCAGGAGAGTTCTTCCCTTTGATAGTTCTGTGGAGTCTTTCCATTGAATTTAGATCCCCTTCCGTTCGCAAACCCAGAAATAAAAAGAACTCTTGGAGGTATTTTTCCAGCATTGCTGGCAGGATGTTCTCAGGTATACCTCTAATCCTCAAGTTACATCTTCTTGTTCGATCCTCAAGGTCTACCATTTTGTTTTCCATATTATATAATTTCTGTTTCATCTGTTGAAATTCCTCCGCTCTTGTTTAATCTCTGCCCTTAGTTCCAGGGAATTTTTCAGCATCTCTTCCTTGATTTTAAGAAATTGTTTATCTAGGATCATTGTCAAAAATTCTTGGGTCAAGGCCTGTGGCTCAGCCCACGATGAATCAGAATGCTCTTTATTCTGATCAATTTCGGTTGCCGAATCACAGGTCTCTGTTATGTCGGCCCGTGCCTTTTGAGTTGTCAATTTTTCCATCTGGGGTGAGAAGAAGGTAGACAGCCTTTTTTCAACTTTTTCCTGCCTTCTCTCCCTGTCCTTCTCCCTCTTAGAGAGACTTTTGCTCTCTGTGGCTTTCCTTGCAGCCATATTCTTGTGGTTTGTGAGTGCACCAATAACCAATAGGTTTATTTCTCTTATTTGACTAGCTTACTGCCAATTAATATTGATTGTCTTCAGTTCCTTCTTTACGACTATATTCCGTGATTGCCACATTCCATCAGACCCAAGGGGTATGCAGTGCTAGTATTTTAAGGCTCACAATACAATTCAGTGCTGCAATGAGATTGTTAACCCCTGGGATACCGGGTATTAGTATTTTACAGCTGGCCTGGCCTTTTAGTTTATGTAGGAAATCATTTGCACTTGGCTCTCTCCAGCTGTGTTATAAACAGTTTCAGGTTGGTTATATTGTCCGTTTATTTCAATCCGCTCGGTTCAGGTATATTTTTAAGTTGGATTTATAGACAATCGGTTGTATTTTACTCACTCCAGCTGAACTAAGATAGATTCAACTTTTCCCTGCTATATTGAGATAATTCCAAATGCAGTATGTTGAAGGACAGTTATATTCCACGCACTCCAACTGTGTTAAAGTGAACTCAGGTAGGCACTCACTTATATTCAACTTTTTCCGATATCGTTAGAGTAATTTCAAACAAAATAAATAAACGAAGTTATGACCTGTAACTCTCTTCGGCTTCAAAACCCTCCAACTGTATTAGAGTAATTTTAAATAAGGTATGTGGCTAGGCAATTGTATTGAGCTCTATCTGATTATATTGGGATACTCTTAGGTAGGGTATATAAACAGCCGCGTGCCTTCAGCTCTATCTGGCTGTACTAAAATAGTTAGGAATAAGGTGTATATACAGTCATTTGCTTTCACCTCTTCCCCGTATATTAGTATAATTTCAGATAGACTATATCTACAGTCGGTTACAATCGCCTCCCAGCAGCTGAATTAAAGTGTTTTCGAATGAGATTTACACACTTGATTATATTCAGCTCTTTCCAACTATGTTAAACCAATTGTAAATAGAATATGTGGATAGTTAATTGTTATAAACGCCCTCCTGCTTTGACCAATTTATCTTCAAATCATATTCCGTGAGTTAACACTATGTATTCAGCCCAAGCAATGTCAAAAAGGTCTCACAGCAGGGATCAACTTCTATCCCACTATCTTCAGCCCACGAGTCGCCAAATGCACACCCTTCAGCCAACATTCACATTCTTACGAAAGAAAAATAGCATTGAACACTTGCTACTACGCCTTCCACCTGTAGGATGCCAGAAGTTGCGCCAATAAATCCCCTCCACTCAGATGCTTAATCAGATGTATTTCGACCCTTTGCCAATCTGTGTTTCTTTTTGCCTTCTATTCCCTTCCTCTCCTCCCCTACTCTTTGAGTATATGGAGAAAATGAAACCAGAAAGCGGCATGTGCCGCACTCACGTAACCGGCCCGCTGTAAGCTTTCTTCCGTTTAGGCAGCTTAGATTCGTATCTGAATATGAATGCGTTCATCCATTTGGTGAATTTGCGGCAGCTTGTCTCTGATGTCCGACCTCGTTCCGTGTCCTTTCAGCTCCAGCTACTTGCGCTCCATGGCGATCTCGCGAGCGCAGCTACGTGGTGCGTGCTACGTCATCGCTCCCCCCCATATTCTTCAAAAAAAAATTGTACTTCATTAAATTGAAATTAAGTATTATTATTTCTGAAATCAACAAAGCCAATCATGATTTGGTTCACTATCTAAATATTTGGAGCTAATATGTAGGGTTACTAGGGCACATACTCCTCGCACCATGGATCACAATTGGTCAATGAATTATTGCTAATTGCAGCTAAAAAATGTACTGAATGCATGTAATACCCTCTCCAGGCTTATGGCATTAAGTGTGTGTGTAAGTCTGACTGTGTGTGTGTAAATGTGACAGTGTGTGTATCTAAGTAAGAGTGTGTGTGTGTGTGTCTGAGTGGGAGTGTGTGGGAATGTGTGTGTCTAAGTGGGAGTGTGTGTGTCTAAGTGGGAGAGGGTGTGTGTGTGTGTCTAAGTGGGAGTGTAAGTGTGTGTGTCTGTGTATAAGTGGGAGTGTGTGTATGTCTAAGTGGTAGTGTGTGTGTGTGTCTAAGTGGGAGTGGGAGTGTCGATGGTGACAGATTAATAGATATGGGATGCTCTTGGCCAACATAAGCAAGGGTAGAGGATGGGACAGTTCATCATGGACAGGGCCAGTGGAAGTATTTTTTGCTACACAGGCAAAAGTGCTTTTTGGGTCCCCTCCCCCCACCCGATCCCATGACTCTCCCCATTTCCCTTATCTATCCTCCCTCTCCCCATATCTCTTTCCCTCCCCATATCTCTTTCCCTCTGTTCTCCCCCCTCATCTGTTTTCTCACCTCTTCTGTTCTCTCCCCTCCCCCATCTCTGTTCTCTCCCCCTCCTACCCCATCTCTGTTCTCTCCCCCTCCTACCCCATCTCTGTTCCTTCCTCTGTCCCCCCATTTCTGTTTTCTCCCCCTCCTCTGTTCTCTCCCCTTCCACCCCCACCCCATCTCTGTTCTCTCCCCTTCCACCGCATATCTGTTCTTTCTCCTCCCCCACCCCTGTTCTCTCTCCCCCTCCCCTGTCCACCCCCCTTGTTCTCCCCCCAGATAGAACCTGGGAGAGTGAAGATCTCTTCGTGTGTGAGGTCCGCCCCCTCCTTATAAAGCTCTGTCACACAGAGCTCATGCTGCTCGGCTCCCCGTGAAGCAGACGCCACTCTGCTTCATGGGGAGGGGGTGGACCTCGCACCCAGGGAGATCCGTCCCCTCACAGGGTGCTCCACTCCGGTGTAGAGGGCTAGTGAGGAGAGATCATCTCCCCAGCCAGTGCCTTTGCCGGCATTTTTTTTTCTTCTGCTAGAGCTGGCACGGGGGTTATGGTGGACATTTACTGGAGTTTGTGACAAACAATTTAAGGATGTTCTTTGGTCCCTCACAGACTTTGCCGTTGGGATCAGTGTTCTTGTAAGAATGCTTTGCCTAAAACTGAATATGAGAAATGTTAACCTAATATACATCTCAGCCATTTTATATTTTGGTCTTCAAATGGAATCTCAGTGTACACCAGATTCATCATCTGGCTACTCCATCAATGGAATTTGTTTAAATGATTATCATGTGTATCAATATGAAAATATTGTAGACCCTGAAATCTGACTTAGAACATTTAAATTGGCAGTTGAATAATTTCAAGCATAATAAAATGATAAATAACATGCAATCAAATAGTTTATTGGAAACATTTAAATCTAAAATTTCTACGTAACCATCCAAATCCCTTGTACTACTATAATTACAGGTTAAGTTTAGAAGTCTAAACTTTGCTTAATGGAGGTAATAAAGGGAAATCTAAAGCTTATGTAGTTTAACCTGAACTACAAGCGTTTTTGTCCTTATTACATTATGTAAAATCTCTGGCGCATCTCTGAGTTTGAGATGTTCCAGAGGTTTCTTCCGCATCCAGCTTTCTCTATTATCTGAGAACATCATGAAGCTGTTGAGGAAAAAAATATTATTTGGAATAATAAAATGTACAAATGTAGTCATGGAATTTAATGATATTTCATTTTTCCAACTTTATATTTTAGTTTTTCTTACCTAATAAAACACATGTTCATTTCCTTTGCTAACAGAATGTGAAATACACCCCTGCAATGGATGTATTCTTTTATTATGTTTGGGTGGACATTTGGGATGCGTCCAGGCGAAATTTATTCTTCCACTTTGAAGTTCAGTTGGGTAAGAAAAGACAGATGCCTCGCTGTCAATTCAGAATGCTGTTTTATTGAGTCTGGATTCTTTTACCTGTGTAAAGTATAAACTCCTAAATATGGCTTTATGTCTAAATACCCCACCTAGACCATAAAACAGGATGTTCTACACTTACGAGGTTTGCTCACAAATATGGCAGAGGAAAGCAAGAACGATGAAAGTGTCTCAGGTCATTGCAAATCAAACCATATAACAGTTAACCTGGTTATGATTTGTGGAAACCTATATTATAGAGAACAATATATATAATATATATATATAATCTTAAAAGATGCACACTGAAGTCATAATAATGTCCAAACAACCAAATGGTGTCACTCAATGATGTTAATAAACACTCTTCTGTAATTCCTAATAGAGAAAATAAACATATATAACAGCAAAATATCATGAAATACTCTATGTGGAGAGCTATGCTTATATAAGCAAAATTCATTGTATTTATTTTATACACATTACAAAACTAGATATGTCTGTATATGTATTATATCACTCTGGGATCTATTAAAGGTGAGTTGAGGTGAGATTAACATTTAATCTCACTTATGCTTACGTGTCAAGTGTTTTCCTACACCTCACTTTGCCATCTGTATTATCTATAAAGCCTATTCATTGATTAAATATCGTAGTTGAATCCCGTTACCTGCGTGCCCACTTTCCTTGATCCTATGTGAACATTTAGATATGCATTGCGTAGGGACAATTCTTATGAGTTATTGTAGAGGGGGGAACGACTCATCATGTTTGTCCCTGCACAATACATTATTCAATTTTGGAGATTAAATGTTCATCTCATCTCATCTGCAACTAAACTTTTCGTTTATAGACCCCTATGTCACTTAATCTAAGTCCCTAAAAATGGCTCCAGGTTAGTGAAAAGAAAAATGTTGGTGTACTAAGCTTGCCACAGGCTCAAATACTGTAACTTTCCTGTTCCCTTATACATTGCATCATGTATTGTAACCATTTAATCAGTAGTTCTAACCTTAAACCTGACAACTTTAAAATTAAGATCTATGGATTGATCGTGTATTTCACATCTGGTGTTTTGCTATTACACGAGAAGCTGTCAGATATCATTATGGGTTTATTTACTTTTATTTTTAGTTTGACAGACTGTTGTGTATTTAATCTGCGGCGCTCTGTCATTTTTTTTTTTTTACTTTGAAGGTGCCCTAATGAAGAACATGTTTTGCAATTGGTTTTCAGTTAATTATAAAAAATGGGGTTTTGGAATGGCTTTGCATGCTATGTGAAACAGTATTATAGTGGCACTGAAGACTTTCTACCCCTTCTAGCAATGAAATACTAAAAAAAAAAAAAACACAGATCAAATGCAGTTTTAATAACTAGATTGTATTTCCATATGTGCTGTTGATAACAGGTATGTAATCAGAAAACAGTTAGGTTAAAAGGCCTTCAGGCACTGGTAACCTATACTGTAAACACTAAGTGACCACTACGCCTGTAGCAGTCTGTCATAGTTATTAGATGTTTTCCAGATAATTGGGATAAGAAGTGAATAAAAATCAGGAAAGAGTTCAGTTTTAAGGACAGATGTAGTATGTTTGGATTAGAAGAAAAGCACCAAATATGTGATGAAAAATATCCAAGGTTAAAACAGAATCGTTTTTTGTTAACTAGTAATCCAGGAGGTTGTACAGGTAGCATGTGGTATTCATATAAGATTATGAGAGGATTCTGTACAATTAGTATTTTGGCTTGAAAATCAGTATGTCAGATAATTCACAGAAAAGCTTTTAGTGACACTTATTCTGCACAGGACTGTTTAGATGTTTTAGGAAAAGTTTATTTGATTTCCACCCTTCTGTTATCTGGATAGAAAGAGGTTAAAGATACTCTGTTAGTATCAACATTGCTTATACTGTGAATACAGAGAACAAAAATTATATAAAATGATCTATACATTGTGTCAGTAGAATTGCAAGTAAATGCATAAAATAATGGGAAAAATATGTTTTAACCATATCTGTGATATCTCTGCAAATTACACATATCCCCATAGGAAGCAAGGGTTAAAAATAAATGCCGATTTACTTTTGGCTCTGCCTCAGAGCTGAGGCAGAACCGGTTGGGAGGTTGGCGCCGATTTACAATGTCAGTGTGCAGGTAACCAATTAGACCATGGGCTCACCCCTCTTTTCTGATCAAGGTCTGTATTCAGTGGGAGTCTCTAACTGCTAGTTAAGGTCCGCTCTGTTGATTAGACATGTGCATTAGTTTTCGGACGAATGCATTTTCGTCCTAAAATAGCATTTTCGTCCATTCGTCCGAAAAACGAATAACGAAAATGCTAAGCTAACGAAAGCCGAATGAACGAATGGTTAATAAACGAAAATCATTCGTCCTTTCGTAGTACTATTGCATTCTATAAGCCGAAATAGAGTCGGTTTATAGAATACAATAGCATAGTACACTTACATTCCATAAACCGAACGACTTTCGGTTTATGGAATGCATGTAAGTCTATTGGCATTCTATAAACCGAACGTTCGGTTTATAGAATAGCAATAGGATTACATGAATTACATTAGCTGACAGCCTATAAACCGAACGTTCCATTCAATTATGAATGGAGACTCTGTCTCCGTGTAGTGAAATGCCGACAACCTATAAACCGAACGTTCAGTTTATAGGTTGTCGGCATTTCACTACACAGAGACAGAGTCTCCATTCATTATGAATGGAGACTTTGTCTCCGTGTACTTACATTAGCCGACAGCCTATAAACCGAACGCCTATAAACCGAACAGCCTATAAACCGAACGTTCGGCTAATGTAAGTACACGGAGACAAAGTCTCCATTCATCTGTCTCCGTGTAGTGAAATGCCGACAACCTATAAACCGAACATTCGGTTTATAGGCTGTCGGCTAATGTAATACATGTAATCCTATTGCTATTCTATAAACCTAACGTTCGGTTTATAGAATAGAAATAGGATTACATGTATTCCATAAGCCGAAAGTCTATAAACCGAACGTTCGGTTTATAGACTTTCGGCTTATAGAAAACATGTAGTACTATTGCCTTTCTATGAACCGAACGAGAGCCCCATTCATAAGAATTTATTATGAATGGGGCTCTCGTTCGTTTTATAGAAAGCCAATAGTATTACACGTATTCTATAAACCGAACGAATACAACTAAATGAAACGAAAATAATGAACGAATTTCGTCCGAAACGAATGCAGTAATGAACGAAATTCGTTTTAGACCAAATAAATAACATTTTCGTCCGAATGGACGAAAACGAAACGAAAATTTTAGTTTTGCACATGTCTACTGTTGATCCTCTTTCAAAACCAGAGTCCCCCTTTTTAAAAGCAGAGAGAGAAAGTCGCAGAGGATGAACTGGCATATATTATAAAAAGTACATGCCAGTTAATCCTCCTACTAGGGGAACTAACATTTAATCTTTTTTTCCAAACCTAACCTGCAAGTCTAGTGGTACAAGGAATTTGGATGATAAAAAAAAAAAGTTGAGTTGTTCTTTAAAACAAGTTATATCATAAAGGCTAGTGTGGATAAATATGGATCCTATCAATAATATCAATGGTTGCACACTTATATTATAATACTCCTCTGAGGATAGCCTGCACAAATAAGGATTATCATTCATAAAGTCTGCTTAAAAGGTCATTTTTTGACTGAGCACATGTGGAAGGGATAAATATTAGATTTTTCCTTATTGACATGATATCTGCTTATTTTTTCAGTTTGTAATCTCCCTCCTAGTGTTTGCCTGCATCATGATATAAATGTACAATTGAACTGGACATTTGTTTTCATTTATGTAGATTATAGAGGCGTAATAAACTGCAGATGTTAGAGAGGATTCCAGCCTCTCTATACAGAGAGTCAATGTTGTACAGTAGAGCTTTTATGGAAATACCCCATATATAATGAGGATATAACAGAACCTAGAGAAAAATATACACTTTTAGAAAATCACTCATTATATTTTGGAGGAATAATACACGTTACAGTGCTAAAAGAGATACAACATGTCACAAAATTATACTGATTGGTCATGGCAGATTGTTATTTCTAAACTTTTAAATATGGCAGTGTTGCTTATAATTAATTTAACTGTCCCTCCGGTTACACTTAGACTATAACTCCTAATAACATCAGACAGAAACACATTTCCTGATGTTTAGTTAGGGGCGAACAGTGGTGAGACAGTGGGACAACACAGTGGCAAAGGATCCAGTCGCATAACAGTGCATTTGTACACAATACAATACCAGTCAGGGCCTGCTCTGTAGCAGGAGTATTCAAAATACTCTTTGGCAGAGGTTGTCCACCTCTTTTTCTAAACATAGACTGCCCTTGTGATAACTGCACATGGTACTCCAACTATCAACTTGTTGGTGTTGGGTTAAACACTGGTGCATGAGGTGATAATGCCACCATCAGATGCTCTTGGGGTATTTCTTCTTTATAAAAGCCTCCCATTATTTTCTAAGGCACAAATAACTGACATATGTCATGTTTGTAGCAGTAGTGGATGCTTTTTGTGTAGCTCTTGTGAGATGGAATCTATGCATTTACACATACCTATATAATTTATTTGGCAGATTCCATTTTAGAAACATAGAAATATAGAAACATAGAATGTGTCGACAGATAAGAACCATTCAGCCCATCTAATCTGCCCAATTTTTTTTTAGTACTTTTATTAGTCCCCCGTTCCCGGTCTTAACGGGGGACTAATAAATCGAATTGAAAAACTTAACCCAAAATGGCTGAGCTGGAAAAATAGAAAGTTGGAGAATCTTTCCAGT
Organism: Pelodytes ibericus; assembly: GCA_036172795.1. Taxonomy (NCBI): domain Eukaryota; kingdom Metazoa; phylum Chordata; class Amphibia; order Anura; family Pelodytidae; genus Pelodytes; species Pelodytes ibericus. The sequence continues at coordinate 159,894,703 of CM069861.1, read as the reverse complement.
TTGGCCATTGTTGATTGAAAAATCAAAGACAACAAAGGTATGAAAAACTGCTACATATAATACATGCTTTAATACCAATAGAACAGAAATAGGTTTGAAATATTTGGCATTTTACCATCATCCAATAAACTGTTCTTTACTCCCAATGACTAATAATTTGGTAATTTGAAATTTCACAAACATCCTAAACAAAGTGGGAGATGTATGTGAAGTTAAACGCTTTAAGTATGATACTATTTCCTTTTAATATGTGTAGACTGGACGTGGATAGGTTAAACATCAGAGGTCAAAACTTATGTGGCTACTTATCTTCAGAGTATTAAATCAACATACATGTGTCTTTTTTGTTTAGACTGCTCATATGTCAGAAATGTTTATATGGTCGGAGGTCAAAAGTTTCCAAATTTACAGACTGTAAAGCCCGATTACTTAATTGGAGAGCCAAATGAGTGAACAAACACTTATCTCAAGCAGTGGTATTTTGTTATAAGTATTTGAATGTTCAACACACTATTTTCTATCACATTTTGATAGCATATTCAGTCTCAGAATAAATACACCAAATATCAGTGTTTATGTTGTAATCTGCCTAATTTGATTCACAATTGTATCACGGGAATAAGACTCTCAACTCCTTAATTATTTTAAGAGGTATTAATGGTGTTTAGGGATTTCTAGCATTTCATTCCTTGATATTGATTATGTAGTTAAGTGCTGATAACTAGTAAGCAAATAGAGAGAAATTCAGATAAATTGGTAGCAGCTGGAGCTCACAGAGACATGGGTGGGCACATAAGAAGGAATAAAAAAAAGACAAAAATACGGCGGTACAGTTTCAAAAGTTAAAACCACACCATTTATTGGGTTCCACTCACATAAAACCAGTGCACTGTGACCAGCTCAAAGTGCAGCTTAAGGCTCAATTACCTGTGTTGCCCCGTGTTGTTTTCTGTGCTCAGTAATATGGTAATATACACAGGCGTCCAGAGACAGAGCATCCACTGTTATGGCTATGTGTCTGGGGGGTAGATTGGCAAATAAAAGCAAGAAATGCATTTTTTTCATCAAAATCTTTATTAAATTTGAAAAACGTCAGTTAATGTTTACAAGTAAAACTCTTTTCTTATAGTGTAGTCTTATATTCATGCTTTTTCTTTTTTTCCCTCACTGAATATTCAAAGTTTGGGTGGTCTTATAATCAGGGTCATCTTATTTTTGAGTACGTATACGGTATATACAGTTATCCAGTATAACCCACCGTCCCCACTCCATTTTTCCTGCACTCCTTTCATTATTGTCCCCACATCTCTTGCCATAGAACCCCAGCCAGCATTCACTCTGCATCCACAGGACATGCCCCAGTACGCACATTGCACAACCAGAACATGCCCCAACACTCACATTGCAGACCCAGAACTTGTCCCAGCACCCACATTGCAGAACCTGAACTGTCAGCACTTACGAGTACATTAATTACCTCCCTAATAAATTAACCCCCTAAAACTAACCCGAAGCCTGAATACTGGGCATGTCTTGGGTTAGTAATATGGGTGCCAGGGCATGTCCTGGGACTGCAATGTGTGTACTTGGGTATGTACTGAGTGTGCATTATGGGTGATTGAACATGTCATGGTTGTGCAATGTGGGCAATATAGGGCATATCCTGGGTGTGTAATGTGGGTTTTAGGGCATTTCCTGAGTGTGCAATGTGGGTGATTGGGCATGTCCTGGGTGTACAATGTGGGTGGTGGTGTATGTTCTTGGTTTTCAATGCGGGTGCTGTGTCATGTCCTGGGTGTGCAATACAGGTGCTGAGGCATGTCCTGGGTGTGCAATGTGGGCAATGAGACATGTTCTGGCTGTGCAATGTGAGTGATTGGACATGTCCTGGGTGCGCAATGTCAATTCTGGGGCATGTCCTGTGGATTAAAAATAGGTGCTGGCTGTGGTAAGTCATGGGTGTGCAATGTGGTTCCTGGGGTATGTCCTATGGCTGCCAATTTGGTGATGATGGTGGCCCTGTCTCTCACCCATTGAAGATGGCCCTACACTTGCGTTAGCACATAAAATTAGAAGACATGGGGTGGCATTTACATAAGGCAACATAGACTGTTGTTTACTGTATGTAATGTTTCTACCACCAGTCTATAGTCCTTAGCGATCAATAGCTGACAGGCGAAAGCATGTTACTTGATATTGTGACATCACATGCTCCATGCTTAGGATGCCATTACAGCTGGTCTTACAAGATGCTTTGAACTTTTATAAACATTTAGTGTTATACCAGGAAAAACATGTGTGGCTATCTTTAAAACTTGGCAGGTTTAGTGCAAGAGAGACACACATATATATTTTTACAGCATACTATAATACTTTATTGTTAACCCCTTGACTGTCAGTGCTTTAAATAATTTAAGTTGCCATGTGTAGCAACCAAAATGTTAACATTTTGAATATTATCATTGTAGTGGTTTTGCAACAGTGCGTTGCTTATTCCTCTTATTCTGTGCAATAACGTGTTGTAAAAGACAATGTTTCTAACAGCCCTTTTTCTGTTCAGATTGCTTTTTGGAAACTATGAGTATTTAACATTTATATTATGTCAAATTGCCACATTAAAACGTATGCACTATATAACATTCTCAAATCAGTCAATAGTGTTATATTCATTGCGTAAAGTCACATAAACCAAACATGGGGGGATACTGCCTCTTTGTGGCTTTCTTGAGAATTACCAGATTTGATCAAATGCGTATAAATGGACCGTAACTTCCTCAGCTATAGTTACAAATACCTAGTGCTCTAATCTAGGAGTTATGTATGAAAAGTGGCATTGGTGTTGATTGGATGATAACTGACTGTACTTACTTGCTAATGTGTTATTATGTGCCTCAATGAAGCAATGACATTACCATAAATAGGACAAATCTTACAATTAGCTTCATCCTCCAGTTAGGACGTAATCATAGGTACATAGGTACATAGGTAAATCTCTTTCCTCTCTCTCTCTCTCTCTCTCTCTCTCTCTCTCTCTCTCTCTCTCTCTCTCTCTCTCTCTCATGCCTTGAGTCCTTGGCCTTATCTTATATCTATGCTAGCCTTGTGCCTATCCCATGCATGCTTACACTCATTCACTGTGTTTACCTCTACCACTTCTGCTGGAAGGCTACTCGACACAGCCACTACCCTCTCAGTAAAGTAATACTTCCTGATATTACTTTAAAATCTTTTCTTCTTTTAAATATACTCTCTTCCTTTACTGTGTTGATTCCCTTTATGTATTTAAAAGTTTCTATCATATCCCCCCTGTTACGTCTTTCCTCCAAGCTATACATGTTAACACCCTTTAACCTTTCCTGGTAAGTTTTATCCTTCAACCCATGACCCAGTTTAGTAGCCCTTCTCTGAACTCTCTCCAAAGTATCAATATCCTTCTGGAGATACGGTCTCCAGTACTGCGTACAATACTCCAAGTGAGGTCTCACCAGTGCTCTGTACAATGGCATGAGCACTTCCCTCTTTCTACTGCTAATACCTCTTCCTATGCAACCAAGCATTCTACCAGCAGCTCCTGCAGCTTTATTCTATTATCTACCAGCCTTTAAGTCCTCTGAAATCATTACTCCAATTTCCTCAGATACTGAGGTTAGGACTGTATCAACAATTCTATATTGTACCCTTGGGTTTTTATGTCCAAGATTTATTATCTTGCAATCATACACATTAAATGTCAGTTGCCACAGCTCTGACCATTTTTCTAGTTGAGCTAAATCATTTGCCATTTGGCTTATCCCTCCAGGAAAATCAACCCTGCTGCAAATCTTTGGATCATCAGGAAAACTTGACTTACCAACAAGACCTTCTGCAATATCACTAATAGAAATATTAAAGAGAATGGGTCCAAGTACAGATCCCTGAGGTACCCCACTAGTACCAAGACCTTCCATCGAATATACCCCATTGACTACAACTCTCTGTTGCCTGTCACTCAGCCATTGTCTAATCCATTCAACAATACTGAAATCCAAACTCAAAGATGTAGTTTACCGATAAGGCTTCTATGTGCTACAATGGCAATAACGTGTCAATAACAATGTCAAAAGCCTTAATGAAAACTAAGTAAGCAATGTCTACTGCACCACCCTGATCTATTATTTTAATCACCAAATTGAAAAAATCAATAAGATCAGTTTGGCATGATTTCCCTGAAGTAAACCCATGCTGTCTCTGATCTTGAAATCCATGTGATTTTAGATGTTCAACAATCATATCCTTTAAAATGCTTTCAATTACTTTCCCTACTGCTGAAGTGAGACTTACTGGTCTAAAGTTTGTCGGATATTAATAACCATAAAAATATGAATAAGGGTTATTGATTATGAATCATTAAAAGTATTAAAAATTGATGATTCATATATATGGGTCCGACCAAAAATACCCATATAAACGAATTTGTAATGTATATAGACAGTTTGGATGACGTTTTTACAAAAGTAAATACAATGCAACAATTATTAATTAAATAATAATTTATTGAATATAAAATAAAAATCAAATGATAAGCAAGATAGCGTAACAACAAAATATCATATCAATAGATGTTAATCATAATTCACATGTATGTCTTATAACAGAGGTGAATAAAATAAAATATGAATTATGCAGCTCTGTAGCTGTATCAATATATATAGTATAATTTACTATGCAGTTACGTTTCTGACCACTAGATGGCCATGCATTTTATTTAGGTACAACCACACCTACATTGATAATGATTAGTAGTTAAAATAGTTAATGATAGTACACCATAATTACCTACAAATTACAAGCATATACTCTGCTTAGGTAAGGTAATATTACTAAATTACATAACTCAAGGTGTCTATTTCTTAATCTGCCCGGTAAATGACAATGTTTCTTTCTAGCGTAGACTTATTAGAATACTAGAATAAGAATCTTAGAAAATCTCTGGAGATTAGATATTACATATTTGGGTGAATAGTAGACATGTGCAAAACTAAAATTTTCGTTTCTTATTTATTTCATCCAAAACGAATTTAGTTCATTACTGCATTCATTTCAGACGAAATTCGTTCATTATTTTCGTTTCTTTTTATTCATTCGTACGAATTGACCTATTTTAACCTCTCTTTCGGTTTATAGACTTTTGGTTTATGGAATGCATGTAACGCTATTGGCTTTCTATAAACCGAAATAGAGTCGGTTTATAGAATACCATTAGCATTACATCCATTCCATAAACCGACATAATGAACGACTTTCGGTTTATGGAATGTATGTAATGCTATTGGTATTCTATAAACCGAAATAGAGTTGAAATAGGTCAATTCGTATGAATGGGGACTCTATTTCAGTTTATTGAATACCAATAGCATTACATGCATTCCATAAACCAAAAGTCTATAAACCGAAAGAGAGTCGGTTTATAGACTTTCGGTTTATGGAATGTATGTAATGCTATTGTCTTCTATAAACCGAAATAGAGTCAGTTTATAGAATACCAATAGCATTACATGCATTCCATAAACCGAAAGTCGTTCATTATGTCGGTTTATGGAATGCATGTAATGCTATTGGTATTCTATAAACCGACTCTATTTTAGTTTATAGAATGCCAATAGTATGAATGGATGAATGATTTTCGTTTATTAACCATTCGTTCATTCGGCTTTCGTTAGTTTTGCATTTTCGTTATTCGTTTTTTGGAAGAATGAATGGTGGTTCGGTGCATTCGTCCGAAAACGAATGCACATGTCTAGTGAATAGCTAGACTATAAAAACGTATGTTTCTTGGTAATATCTATAGGATATTCCTCTGGCTTACTTCTGCAGAAAGGGTGACAGATAAACACCAGCTAAAACATATAGATCCCTGAAATTGTGGGATTTAAGTTTAATTTACCCAAATATATATGATAATTATATCCATAAAAATTGAGATTATGCTAGAAACAAAAAGTACCACATTTATACATTACCGGCAGAGGTTGATTTTCAGCTGAAACTTCTTCCATTAAAGAATGGTGTGATGGGAGTTACTCCTGGGACCTAGCTCAATACTATATTGAGTATGGAGATGTCTATTGTTATAGTGAACATGTGCTATTAAATGCCTCATATTCCTGAGTTCTCCCCAGAAGGAGAGAAACTCAGCCCTTTTCTAAAACATTCCCATCTCTCAACCCACTAGTGTGTGGCAGCACTCCCCCTCTTCCAAAATGAGTCTCTCCCCAGGTCTCCCCTCTACACCTCCAGTATCAACTTATCAACCAAACCTTTTCTCAGATCCACACCCTGTTCTCTATAACTTTTAGACAATTAAAAATGAATGGGTGTGTTTAATTTAAATGAGATGATGTCCTGATTTATAGCTATACCTGCACTGTGATTAGAATGTAAGAAAATATATATGTTGAAATGTATAGATGTGTTAATACAATTTCAAATTAGAGTAAATATTCTTATCATTATTCTTATCATTCCACATTAGATGAAAACTCATAATAACATTTATACCACACTAATAAAACAATAACAACATTATTCTATTTAATATGAGGGATTAATTATACTTTACATATTTATTAATGAAGGTGTGATATAATTATATATTATAATGAGCGATTAGAATCAACTAGGTGTGTTAATAATAACCCTTATTATATTCATTAAATCTAATATCCAAATAATCTCACAGTCTGTGTCTTCAGTTTCTGTCAGTTTGGGTGTGCTAACCCCCTTCTCCTCTTGCATGTATGGACACAGCTGGTACAATGAAATGTGGCTAGAATCCTAAACCTTCCACTAACAATGACCCCTTATCTATTCCAGCCTCTGCCAATTTTATCAATACAATATTTGGTTTCAGATAACAGAGTTAGGAATGTGGAAGACTTTCTTTTATCCTCAGGGACACAGAATAAGATTTGAACACACAGAAGGATATCCAAATAACTGACACAAAATGGAGGTTGTTAGTATCCATCTTGGATCGGGGGACAGAGCAGGAACGAGGTAAGTACTGGGGTCTGGGGAAGGGGGGGGGGGGAGGAGGGTGGCATAACGCGCATACTAAGGGGCAATATCCTGGCATATTGGGGGCATATTAAATGGCATATTGGGGGCAATATCCTGCATATTAAATGGCATATTGGGGCAATATCTGGCATATTAAAATGGCATATTGGGGGCAATATCCTGCATATTAAATGGCATATTGGGGCAATATCTGGCATATTAAAATGGCATATTGGGGGCAATATCCTGCATATTGGGGGCATATTAAATGGCATATTGGGGGCAATATCCTGGCATAATAAATGGCATATTGGGGGCAATATCCTGCATATTAAATGGCATATTGGGGCAATATCTGGCATATTAAAATGGCATATTGGGGGCAATATCCTGCATATTAAATGGCATATTGGGGGCAATATCCTGCAGATTAAATGGCATATTGGGGGCAATATCCTGCATATTACATGGCATATTGGGGGCAATATCTGGCATATTAAAATGGCATATTAATGGCAATATCCTGCATATTAAATGGCATATTGGGGGCAATATCCTGCATATTAAATGGCATATTGGGGGCAATATCCTGGCATATTAAAATGGCATATTGGGCTTCAAAGTTCTTAATTTAAGTTCTTAAGTTTTTTTTCCTGAAATTTCCTTCTTAAAATTAGGTGCGTGTTATACGCCGGCGCGTGTTATACGCCAATAAATACGGTATATTTTGGTTACAGTTGTCATTTAAGATATGTCAACCTAATCGGGGGATATTTCTAAAACAGTGTTTATTTTTTTATTCATGAAACCCAACACTAGCTTTTAATTTAAATAAGTATGTCATAGTTGTCAACATTTGAAAAAAAATTCCAGGGACATTTTGCATCTCAGCTTCCAATTACTTACTTTAATATTGACCACACCCACTGACCAAAGCTCCGCCCACTACACAAAATTAGCATAATGTAACTCCACCGTATAGTCACAGTGTAGATTATAGAGCTGTGTGTACACCATAAAACATACATTAGAATGAACATACCACTTCTGCTGGAAGGCCATTCCATGTCTCCACTACCCTATCAGTAAAGTAATACTTTCATTAGTCCCTGGCCTTATCTTATATCTAGGATAGCCTTATACCTATCCCATGCATGTTTAAACTCCTTCACTGTATTAACCTCTACCACTTATACTGGAAGGCTATTCCATACATCCACTACCCTCTCAGTAAAGTAATACTTTCATTAGTCCCTGGCCTTATCGTATATCTAGGATAGCCTTATACCTATCCCATGCATGTTTAAACTCCTTCATTGTATTAACCTCTACCACTTCTACTGGAAGACTATTCCATGCATCCACTACTGTCTCAGTAAAGTAATACTTTTATTAGTTCCTGACGTTATCTTATATCTAGGATAGCCTTATGCTTATCCCATGCATGCTTAAACTCATTTACTGTATTAACCTCTACCACTTCTACTGGAAGACTATCCCATGCATCCAATACCCTCTCAGTAATGTAATACTTACTTTCATTAGTCCCTGGCCTTATCTTGTATCTAGGATAGTCTTATGCTTATCCCATGCAAGCTTAAAGTCCTTCACTGTGTTTACCTCTACCACTTCGGCTGGAAGGTTGTTCCATGCACCCATTACCCTCTCAGTAAAGTAATACTAAGTTTCTGACCTCCACTATATTAACCTCTACAATTTCTGCTGGAAGGCTATTCCATGCATCCACTACCCTCTCAGAAAGTAATACCTCCATTACTCCCTGGCCACATCTTATATCTAGAATAGCCTTATGCTTATACTCCTTCACTGTATTAACCTCTACAACTTCTACTGGAAAACAAATCCATGCACCCACCACCCTCTCAGCAAACAAATATTAAGTTTCTGACCACAAAAAAACCCTGTAAAATATTAAATATTTCCAGCCTTTTCAAAAGCTTGAGGTGGACCCCAAATATATGTTTATAACTAGTTGCATTTATACCAGGGCTTGAAAAACTTAATTGATTTTTAGGAGCCAGCAAAAAAATCTAGGCAACAGCACATACACACAATCACATACACACTTATACATATAGTCAGTCACATAGACACATACACTCATACATACAGTCTGTCACATACACTCATACATACAGTCTGTCACATACACTCATACATACACACATACAAATGAGCGTTGTTTATTTTAATCTTAAAAAAAAAAAAAAATGTAGATCAATATGTCCCCCTTCCCTGCTGTTTTATCTTATTGCAAGGAAGGGGGGCATTTCCTTTCCAGGTTTGTCTGTGCCTCTTACAAAGGCACAGACCATCATTACTTATTAATTACATTATTTTGCTCATGTAAGAAATGAAAGGACCTTATATTTCTTACATCCATTCATTTGTCATGTTATTTTGGCCATCATTTGTCACTGTTATCATGCCCAACATTTGTCAGTCTTATCATGCCCATCATGTGTCAGTGTTAACATGCCCATCATTTGTCAGTGTTATCATGCCCCTCATTTGTCACTGTTATCATGCCCATCATTTGTCATTCTTATCATGCCCCTCATTTGTCAGTCTTATCATGACCATCATTTGTCAGTGTTATCATGCCCCTCATTTGTCAGTGTTATCATGCCCATCATTTGTCAGTGTTATCATGCCCATCACTTGTCAGTGTTATCATGCCCCTGATTTGTCAGTGTTATCATGCCCCTCATTTGTCAGTCTTATCATGCCGCTCATTTGTCAGTCATATCATGCCCCTCATTTGTCAGTCTTATCATGCCCACCATCACTTGTGAGTCTTATCATGCCCATCAACATATGTGAGTCTTATCATGCCCATCATCATCTGTGAGTCTTACCATGCCCATCACCATCTGTGAGTCTTATCATGCCCATCACCATCTGTGAGTCTTATCATGCCCATCATCATCTGTGAGTCTTATCATGCCCATCATCATCTGTGAGTCTTATCATGCCCATCATCATCTGTGAGTCTTATCATGCCCATCATCTGTGAGCCTTATCATGCCCATCATCTGTGAGCCTTATCATGCCCATAATCATCTGTGAGCCTTATCATGTCCATCACCATCTGTGAGTATTATCATGCCCATCAACATTTGTGAGTGTTATCATGCCCACCATCTGTAAGACGTATCATGCCCATCATCATCTGTGAGTCTTATCATGCCCATCATCATCTGTGAGTCTTATCATGCCCATCACCATCTGTGAGTCTTATCATGCCCATCATCATCTGTGAGTCTTATCATGCCCATCATCATCTGTGAGCCTTATCATGCCAATTCATTTCTCAGTGTTATTTTGCCCATTAGTCACCCTCCCTCCACCCCCTTCCCCAGTACTCACCTCTTGGTCCCCGTCGCTTCCTCCGTGCTGCAAGCTTCCCTCCTGCACGGAGGAGGGAAGTACATTAGCCGGACATGACTAGTTGTCATATCCGTCAGAAGAAAAAAAAAAAAAAGTAAAAAATAAAAATGCAGCTGTGAGCATAGTTCACACAGCCGCAAGTACATCACGATCTCGGGACAGTCCCAGGAAACTGGGCTATCTCGCGATCACAGTGGGTCACCAGGTCACGTGACGTCACCGCGCGACCTCACGTGACACAGTGGCCCGCCGCGATTGCGTGACAGCCCAGTTTCCCGGGACTGTGCCGCGATCGCAATCTACGCGGGACATTTACATAGTTGACGGGACTGTCCCGGCAAATCCGGGACAGTTGGCAACTATGGTATGTTATACACAGTCATACCATAGTCAAGAGCTGCAATTTTAAATATTTGCAGTATGCATCTATCTATGAGTCCACAGAACAGAGGCACTCATAGGACTTAAAGTATAAACCATACATGTATTTTCTGGGCTGAATGTTGTGTATATCTATCTATCTGTCTACAGAGGGAGAGAACAGGAGAAGAAGGAAGAAGCCAGAGAGAGTCCATACAATTCATGCACTCCAAACACAGCAGTCCATGTGCTTAAACCTACTGTTAATTTAGTCTGTTCTGCAATTATTATTATTTTCAATTTGTATTAGTTTTTCATCTTTTTTTTCCTTTTGTTTTAAATTTTTTTCTCACTAGCATAAATTAGTTACAACAATGTGACTACTTCCAGGAAGATGATTCTTCCTGCAACAGGTATCCTTTTTGTTTTTTTAGTTAGAGTCTTTTACATTGCACACTGTAGGTATCCTATATTTATATTATCTATATAGTAAGCTTTTTTCAGCAAATCTAGACAGAAAATGATTTCAAAGCTTGGTGACATGCTTCTTTCACACATTGAACTGTTTACTTTGCAAGGAAAGGATTCTACACATTTTAACTGCTTGGCTTGCAACAGTAGTTTCTAGACTACTATATCTATTCTCAGGGGCGTCCCGAGGGGGATGCGGGGGGTGCAGACCGCACCGGGTGACACCTCCAGCGGGGGTGACACTAGTGCTGCCAGCATCCCCCCGGACCGCGCTGCCTAACTTTTTTTATTTTCCTGGCATCAGCATCCGCTGTATTTGGCAGCCGAAAAAAAAAAATCACCACGACCGGATGTGACGTTACATGTTGACTGTGACTGTGTTTCCCTCCTCCGTGCAGGAGGCAACACTATACGGAGACATCCGGCGGGGGACACGGAGCAGCAGCCAGGAGGTAAGTGATGGGGAAGGGGGAGGAATAACGAGCAGGGTAATGGCACAATATTACTGGGCTCTGACTGGCACAATATTACTGGGCTCTGACTGGCACAATATTACTGGGCTCTGACTGGCACAATATTACAGGTATCTGAATGGCACAATATTACAGGGCTCTGACTGGCACAATATTACAGGTATCTGAATGGCACAATATTACTGGTATCTGAATCGCACAATATTACTGGCATATGAATGGCACAATAATACTGGCATCTTAATGGCACAATGGAATTGGCATCTGGCACAATAATACTGGCATATAATTGGGCAAATTGGCTGTTATAGAGAGAGAGAGAGATGTCTGTATGTATAGATATGTATTTTTTTAGACTTGTACAATTGTCACCTCGTGGGGCTCCTGTGTGTTGTACATAGGCGTGCGCAGCCTATTGCATTAGGGTGTGCACCCTAAAGCACAAACACACACGCCGCACACGGCGTCCCCCCCCCCCCCATTATCATATTATTTTCCCATATCATGACATCACATGTTCCACCCCTTTCTCAGCATTTAAATTAAAAGAGAGTTAACAGAGTTACATGTTGCAATAAAGCCCCCTATTAAGAATGGTGGAGAATAAGTAACATAACTTAAGTCTCAATATGCCAGGATTATTCCCCTCAATACCCCAGGATTATGCTCCGCAATATGCCAGGATTTAGCCACCCAATATGCCAGGATTATTCCCCTCAATACCCCAGGATTATGCTCCGCAATATGCCAGGATTTAGCCACCCAATATGCCAGGATTATTCCCCTCAATACCCCAGGATTATGCTCCGCAATATGCCAGGATTTAGCCACCCAATATGCCAGGATTATTCCCCTCAATATCCCAGGATTATGCCCACAATATACAAGGATTATTCCCCTCAATATCCCAGGAGTATGCCCCACAATATGCCAGGATTATTCCCCTCAATATCCCAGGATTATGCCGCTCAATATGCCAGGATTATGCCCCTCAATACCCCAGGATTATGCCCCTCAATATGCCAGGATTATTCCCTTCAATATCCCAGGATTATGCCCCTCAATGTCCCATTATTATGCCCCTCTTTATCCCAGGATTATGCCCCTCAATATGCCAGGATTAAGCCCCTCAATATCCCAGGATTATGCCCCTCAATATGACAGGATTATGCCCCTCAATATGCCAGGACTTTCCCCCAAAATATGCCAGGACTTAAACACCCAATATGCCAGGACTTTCCCCAGCAATATGCCAGGACTTTCCCCCAAAATATGCCTGGACTTAGCTACCCAATATGCCAGGACTTAAACACCCAATATGCCAGGACTGTCCCCAGCAATATGCCAGGACTTTCCCCAGCAATATGCCAGGACTTTCCCCCAAAATATGCCTGGACTTAGCCACCCAATATGCCAGCCAGGCCTTCTTTCCTTTACTTACCTCGTCGCTGCTGCTGCTGCTGCTCTGTCTCCGGTGCTGGGCCGCCTGTGACTGAGAGGGAAGCGTTGTGCGCTCCCCTCCAGCCAATGCGCTTTCAATAAAGTTTAAAAAAAAAAAACTTTACTGAATGCGCATTGGCTGGAGGGGAGCGCACAACGCTTCCCTCTCAGCCACAGGCGCCCCAGCACCGGAGACGCAGCGACGCCGACGAGGTAAGTAAGGAGGAGGATTTTTTTTTTTTTTTTTGGAAGCAGGGTTCCGGCGCCCCCAGCCAAGATGCGCCCTAGGCAGCTGCCTAGGTCGCCTTACTGGTGGCGCCGGCCCTGGATTAGGGTGTGCCCAGGCACACCCGGCACACCCCGTGCGCACGCCTATGGTGTTGTATAATTAATGGCAGTCCCATGTGTGCATAATTATGGGGCGCTTGTGTGTGGCATATTTATTGGGCCTCATGTGTGGCATAATTAAGGGACTCTTGTGTGGCATAATTAAGGGACTCTTTTGTGTGGCATAATTATGGGGCACCTGTGTGTGTGGCATAGTTAATTAGGCAGAGGTGAGGCATAATTTATGGGGCTCTGGTGAGGCATAATTTATGGGGCTCCGGTGTGTGGCATAGTTATGGGGCTCCTGTGTGTGGCATAGTTATGGGTCTCCTGTGTGTGGCATAGTTAATAGGCCATCTAACTGGCATTACTAAGGAATCTGTTTGGCATTGTATTGGAGGAAATCCAGGGGGGTGACACCATGAGTTTCCGCACCGGGTGACACCAACCCTAGTGACGCCCCTGTCTATTCTTCATATTTATTTCTGGCATTCCCTGCCGAGATTGGACATTGGTTTTGTGTATGTAAGTGGGTGTAAGGACACATCATTTCATGCTCATATTTTTCTACAGCATTGTAATCCGATTATTTCCTAAATCCAATTACACAAATCCTATTTTATTCTATTTGTGGAGAGATATCTGAAAATACCTGCTTAGGAGGAAATTTATTGCTGTGATTAATATTTATCAGAAAATTCGCTGCAGAGTTGCTGATGTAAAGGTATTTTGTGGATGTGCCAATATAAATGATTTAGGAGATACTCTATAAAGAAATAATAATTACTCTTATGACAGATTTACATACTTTGTCAGGGTGGAACTAGGACATGTCATGGGAAAAAGTTTTATGGGATTGTAACTTGTTTTTTTCCTGCACCTGTAAAACATGTTCTAAGCAGTAGCTTCAGTTAAAATGTGTTTTTCTATAGGGTCTACTCAATAAAGAGAGACCATTGCAGGGATTTGAAATGGGAATTTCAAACTTTGATAACATTATCCCATTCAGCTACTTTGGATAATTTTTCCAACTCGGCTACATAGCCCTACAGTTTGAAATTCCCACCTCAATTTCCTGCAATACTATTTTCCTGGAGTAGACCCTCAAGTTGTTAGCTTTAATATGTTATTTCTGCATTTAATTTGTTTTGTCTGCATTTTTCATAATGCTTTCTTGCCCCCTTGTTCCTGACTTCCTTTATTGGTTTCCCATTGACTAGAGAAGATACTTTAAAGCTAGTTTAAACAACACACACTGCCTGAAAAAAGCCAGTGGTTTTCTACACTTCCTCTGGCTCGCTAGCAGCTAGCGAGCCCAATGATCAGCTAGCAGGTAGTGTTGAGCGAACCCAAACCGCAAAGTTCGGGTTCGTATCGAACATTACGATTTTTGGACCCCGGACCCGAACACAGACATTCCACTGTATGTCCGGCTTGGAGTTCGGGGTTGGGCGATTAATATTGCCTTAAATTTAAAATTACTAGTGACTGGACAGCTATTGCTGCCCAGTCATTAGTAAAATAAGCCTCCCCCCCTGGTCCCCACCCATTGCCCACGGGTGGGGACCCTAATAATAATAATGGGGGGGGGACCTAGTGTCCCCTAGTGGCACCGAGTGTGTCCCCCCGTGCCCCACCCATTGCCCCCCTCATTATTATTATTAGGGTCCCCACCCGCTGCTCATGGGTGGGGACCGGGGGGGGCACACTAGGTCCCCCCACATTATTATTATTAGGGTCCCCACCCGCCACTCATTATTGTCACTCCCACATTCTGGAACAATTTGCCTCAGACAGAGATACATTATTGAGGGGGCCTGGAAGCATTTGGGCTGCCTTTGTATCCCATTTCTTATATGGGGGACGAGACCAATGTATTAAAATGGGTGGCTAGGAGTAATTTGGATGGCTCCCAGCCTGTTCATTATAGTGGGGGTCAGGGCATTTGGCCAGCTCCCAGTCCCATTTATTATTAGGATGGGACCAGGGATAGTAGCTATGAACCCCCCCTATGAGTATTATAGGGGCTGGAAGCCAATTCTTTTATGGGCGATTTTAGCCCATATTGAGGAGGGTGAATCCATACGATTTCCAGGGCCAAAATCGTTGAACCGAATGTAGCTGAAATTTGTCCCAAAATCAGCTATATTAAAAATTCTAATATTTGACAGATCTAGGCATCTAGCCCCAATTCAAGACTTAAGCTTCAGACACCCAGTGTCTGTGCTGGGAAACGGGAGCCCAATCTCTCGAGGTCATGAGTCGTCTCATAGCCCAGCCACCTTTAGCTCCTCCGCCTCCCTTCCCGGGAAGTATGGAACAAAAAGTTGGTAAGTATGTTTTAGTAAATAGCCCTCTTTGTCTTCAATTATGTAACTGACTCGGTTGAACTTTTGCCCCATTTCCTATATGTAGCTAGTTGAAGCAAATACAAACTGCCTTTTCAATTTTCTGCTTCTGCATTTATTTTTTCCTGTTCATTGTATTCGGGGTTTTTTTGTTTTTTTTAAATTGTATATATTCTTTTTATTGACCATAAAAAAATATCATTTTTTTTTCTCTACAGAGTATACCTTTTGACTGCAAATATAATTCATTATTTGGAGAACTCTTGTACATTGGCTCTGACAGTCAGGTACTTCTGCAATCAGGAAAAAAAAATCCCATTAAGCTGCAATTGTATCATCAGGTCTATTTTATGGTGAACTGGCAAGTGAACTGCATAAATCAGGGATCATTAGCCTGGAAACATAGGGAATGATTTGTGCATATTGTATTACTGAATCGAATGCACAGCGTTAAATGAAAAGTACAGCCATAAAACTGGCTACACATCATGCATATTAAAGAATTCAATGGGTAATGTATACCTTTAATGTAGATTTCAAATCTTTTATTAAAACAAATGTAAGCCATTAAAGTGTTTTCTTTTGCAGCCACCCAAGATCTTCTCCTGCATGGCAGGACTTTTAAGAAACGTCTGCTGGAAGGGGCATTGTTGGTCTCGGAAAGCCTTGCAAATTTTCTGCAGTACTAACATAGAGGTAAATGGACTTCACTTCTATGAAGAAACCCTTGTATGTGGGCTTCACAAATACTGGGATCCATTCAGATGAATGCCTCCCAACAAAATGGCTGATAGTACAGCTGTATCCTTGGATGCAGACAGCAGGTCTATTCAGCTTAATAGCAACAAAACAGAAGCAATTACAAACATTTGGTTGCTTATTGTACAAAAATGTAAACAGTTATTTAAGGGACTATGCTGATTATTATGGCAAGATGGTGTAGCCAACCTATAGTTTTCAAAATAGGCTTGTCCTTTTATTTTATGTGGTGGTGTCTATGCTTCCATACTTTATTAGGGGCAATAACGTGGACACTTTACATTTTTTAAATATATTTCTGTGTAATCTCATGTATATGTAATGCTCAAAATAACTAACATTTTATTCAAAATAATAATATAAATATATCACCATGGACTCACATCTCCTCATGATAGAATTTGCAAAGAATTTGTTAGAACCAGTTGTGGGATGCAAAAAAAAAAAAAAATAATAGTCTGAAAAAATGTGTTACAAAGCTGTGCTTGGGTTGCATTTCAGAGATCACATAGCAGAATAATTGAAACTGGCTCCCATTGTTAAAATATGTCACAGCTAAATTGAAACATAACACAGGCAGCAGATCATGTAGTGTACATAAGGTTGAGATGAGTTCATTATCTTCATGCTGCTTTTGAACATTTTGTAAACATTAAAAGGGCGCATAACCTATCATGGTTCTTTGAAGTTTTGAACTAGTGTTACAATGTTAGTCATAAGTGCTAAAAAGAAAGCCAACCAACATAACCAGATTATGCAAAATAATAATGAAACTAACACAAGGTTATTATAATGAATCAAATTATCGTCAATAATGTGCGGGATGCCGCACCCTTAATTCACATCTATGGCATTTAAAAAGGACTGAACTAAATAGGTCTTGTGATAGAAAACTGGAATTTATGGCACTTGGAGTAAACTATCCAGCATACATAAATATGCATAAACTGTTGTGAATATAAGATAAGGCCAATGACCAAAGGACCTATGTTGTACTATGTTGCACTAGAGGGCCATTACTGTCTAAGTAGACACAAGGAGCCTTTTTTTCCATACAACAAGGAATGTTTTGCTGATTACTGCAAACAATTTTACAATGAGAGTCTAACAACTGCTGTAATCTTTTGGGCCCAAAAATAATGAATGGGTGAAAAGTGCAAATTCACCAAATTGTCTCAACACCTATTGCACGAATAGCTTTCATCATATATTATGTGCTGACACCATGTCTGATACTCTACTTTGTTCAATTTTATTTTTTTCTAGATCTGTAATATAATATAATGGACCATTCAAGGGACTGTAGGTGCCCAAAATCTATCTTCCAAATGTTAATGCACACTAATGTGCTTTCAAAGTACTTTAAAATACATGTTTTACATTTTGCATTGCTTAAAATAAAAAATACTTACAGCTAGATGAAATTCTGATTTTAGAACAGTTTGGAAGAAAACCAGGAATGTCCAAATTTGTCATTACGAAATGTAATGTAATTAATAATTTCTCTCATTTAGATTGCCAATAGGAGATCCTGAGTAATCTTATTTACTTGGAGTGAAAATTAAATGGTACTACTTATGTTATGTAAGCCAAAGGTATTTAAAACATATAAAGTTATATAAGTTTTAGTAGTATATTGTGTAGCTATAACAAGCAATGCTCAGTTGCATAACACTATTTGTTTTAGTAACCGTCTCAATAAAATTTCCTAACACTACGCCCTTCAGGCAGAAGGAAACAAAGTTGTATATATACAGGGTAGTACCAAACAGCATGCACATACCTGAAAATAAAACTATGAGCAAATTAATTGCTATAATGCACCATACTATAATACGAAAAAAGGCTACAATCACATCAAATTAAAACATTTTCCTCTGACCAAATATCCTGAGGTGTGTGTGTAATTTGTGCAGTGGCAGATATATATTGTGCTCTTTGATGTCCTGGACTAACACCAGTAACTAGGTTCCTTGTCCACTGTATTAAAGGCAGTTAGAATTCCCAAGGCCTGCAGCCATCTAATAGATGCTCTTATGTCAAAGGTTACTTGAGGAGAGACCTCAATCTCATCTGATGTGTTAACTAAACCACACACTTGTTTAAGAAAGCTTCTGGTGCCATCATTCCATTATGGTTATGCCTGCACTACACACACAGTACAGCCGGTTGAAGTGTCAGTCCAGTGCATTGTACTTTGTGGTCATCATTCCCTGAGTTTGAGCAAACCTCTAGGCTGCACCAGAATTACAAATACTTTTGTAAGGGGATCCTGGTTCATGGCATGGAAGCGGTTAAAATAAAGGTCCATAAGAAACTCATCTACATAAGCAATAATGTATCACCATTATCCTATATAAGGGACTCTGTCATGCATACACAGTGTAAACACCTACTCTAAGTCCTTTTTTGATAAAATTCCTAATATATTAATTTTCTAGCTAGTAACCTAGTACCCTAGTAAATGTATAGACGAAGTTAGAACTGTATTGTAAAGGGACTTTGTCATGTTATCCATGAACGAGTTTATTTTAGCTACCTACCGTATTTTTCGCATCATAAGACGCACCCAGTTTTTAGAGGAGGAAAACAAGAAAAAAAACCTCAATATGCCAGAATTTTTCCCCTCACTATGTTAGGATTTAGCCATTCAATAAGCCAGGATTATGCCCCCCACTATGTTAGGCTTTAGCCACTCACTATGCCAGGCTTTTGCCCCTCACTATGCCAGGATTTTGCCCCTCACTGTGCCAGGATTTTGCCCCTCACTATGCCAGGCTTTAGCCACTCATTATGCCAGGATTTTGCCCCTCACTGTGCCAGGATTTTGCCCCTCACTGTGCCAGGATTTTGCCCCTCACTTAGCCAGGCTTTAGCCACTCATTATGCCAGGCTTTTGCCCCTCACTATGCCAGTCTTTTGCCCCTCACTATGCCAGGATTTTCCCCCTCACAATGCCAGGATTTTGCCCCTTATTATGCCAGGATTTGCTTGTTTGTGCCACCCTCCTCCCCCTTCCGTAGTATTTACCTCCATGCTGCTCTCTGTCGTTTCCGCCGTGCAGTCTAACCTTCTGCACAGAGGAAGGAAGCTCTGGTTTTTCTTCTTAACTTTATTGAAGCAGCGTGACTTCAATGAAGTTAAGAAGAAGAAAAATCGCGACCGGAGCTTCCTTCCTCCGTGCAGAAGGTTAGACTGCACGGCGGAAACGACAGAGAGCAGCAACAAGCAGGTAAGTACTACATTCGCTCCATAAGACGCACAGACATTCCCTCTCACTTTTGAGGAGGAAAAAAGTGCGTCTTATGAGGCAAAAAATACGGTAATTATAATTTACTTATGAAACTAATTCAGTTATTGTATATCTATATTTTAAAAAAGTGACAAACAAATCCCTGGGTATCAGCTGTAAGTAAATGATTGTTTCTCTTTTAACATTCTAAAAAGAGCCAGGAAAACATAAATCTAGCATCCCTCGAAGCAGTTGGAGTGTAGCAAGACTCCACACAAATATAAATTCAATCATGTGAAAGACTGGAAAAAAGCATCACAGGCCTTGTGACATGTGATAAAAGTTCTTGTGAGCAGGTTATGACATTACAAACTAATGACCTCGGCCTGTATATTACTTTATTATTGAATCCTTCCAAACATCCAAATAAAGGATGAAGCTGTTGATTCCAGGGCCGTCTTTAATAGTGATTGGACCCTGGGCAATCATTTGCTTGGGCCCCCTGGACCCTGCCCCCTCCCCTGCATGCAATCCCACACACACACATATGCCATAATTGTTGTGCCATTCTGATGCCAGTAATATTGTGCCTTTCAGATGCCAGTAATATTGTGCCATTCAGAGCGCAGTATTATTGTGCCATTCAGAGCCCAGTAATATTGTACCATTCAGAGCCCAGTAATATTGTGCCAGTCAGATGCCTGTAATATTGTGCCAGTCAGAGCCTAGTAATATTGTGCCAGTCAGAGCCCAGGAATATTGTGCCAGTCAGATACCAGGAATATTGTGCCAGTCAAATACCCGGAATATTGTGAAATTCAGACCCTAGTAATATTGTGCCAGTCAGATGCCTGTAATATTGTGCCAGTCAGATGCCTGCAATATTGTGCCATTCAGAGCCCACTAATAATGTGCCAGTCAGATGCCTGCAATATTGTGCCAGTCAGATGCCTGCAATATTGGGCCAGTCAGAGCCCAGTAATATTGTGCCAGTCAGATGCCTGTAATATTATGCCAGTCAGATGCCTGTAATATTATGCCAGTCAGATGCCTGTAATATTGTGCCAGTCAGATGCCTGTAATATTGTACCAGTCAGATGCCTGTAATATTATGCCAGTCAGATGCCTGTAATAGTGTGCCAGTCAGTTGCCTGTAATATTGTGCCAGTCAGATGCCTGTAATATTATGCCAGTCAGATGCCTGTAATATTGTGCCAGTCAGATGCCTGTAATATTATGCCAGTCAGATGCCTGTAATAGTGTGCCAGTCAGAGCCCAGGAATATTGTGCCAGTCAGAGCCCAGTAATATAGTGCCAGTCAGAGCCCAGTAATATTGTGCCAGCCAGATGCCCAGTAATATAGTGCCAGTCAGATTCCTGTAATATTATGCCAGTCAGATGCCTGTAATATTATGCCAGTCAGATGCCTGTAATACTGTGCCAGTCAGAGCCCAGGAATATTGTGCCAGTCAGAGCCCAGTAATATAGTGCCAGTCAGAGCCCAGTAATATTGTGCCAGCCAGATGCCCAGTAATATAGTGCCAGTCAGATTCCTGTAATATTATGCCAGTCAGATGCCTGTAATATTATGCCAGTCAGATGCCTGTAATACTGTGCCAGTCAGAGCCCAGGAATATTGTGCCAGTCAGAGCCCAGTAATATAGTGCCAGTCAGAGCCCAGTAATATTGTGCCAGCCAGATGCCCAGTAATATAGTGCCAGTCAGATGCCTGTAATATTATGCCAGTCAGATGCCTGTAATATTATGCCAGTCAGATGCCTGTAATACTGTGCCAGTCAGAGCCCAGGAATATTGTGCCAGTCAGAGCCCAGTAATATTGTGCCAGCCAGATGCCCAGTAATATTGTGCCAGCCAGATGCCCAGTAATATAGTGCCAGTCAGATGCCTGTAATATTATGCCAGTCAGATGCCTGTAATATTATGCCAGTCAGATGCCTGTAATACTGTGCCAGTCAGCCGCCCTAGTACTTACACTTCACTGCTCCGTGTCCCCCGCCGAATGTCTCCTCCGTGCAGTCTTCCCTCTTGCACGGAGGAGGGAAACAGTCACCGGATGTGACGCGATGTCAGTTTATTTTTTTTAATTTTTTTTTTCGGCCGTCGCATCCATCGGATGCGGCTTGCCGGAAAAAAGCGTTCACGAGCGCAATGCGCTGTGAACGCGGAAAGAAGGGGCTGGGGGCCCACGGGACAGCTGCCTTGGGGCCCCCCAGGAGTAACTGGGCCCAGGGCAGCTGCCCCGTTTGCCCCGCGTTAAAGACGGCCCTGGTTGATTCTATATCATCAGTGACTTCCATTATGAACAGGATGACAATCGCAGTGCTATTCTTACATCTAATTAAAATCTGTTGTTCATTTACAAAGCAACAGGGTGCCAGTGACAAACCCTACAGATCATATAGTAATGCACATGCAAAATGGACCAGTGAGAGGCAGTAAAAGAATTAAAGAGCAATGACAAGCAACTGCAGCAGAACAGTTGGTTTTGAACCCATCAGCAAAGATTTTTGATGAGATGTTAAAAAGGAGCAGAAATAGGAAAGAATAGGTGCCTGTTTTATATAAAGGTGATAAAAGAGTGCTGCACTCACTTGTGTAGACCACGCACGCAGAAAAGCAATGGAAAAGTATAAGAGTGGTGCGCAAGAGAAAATTAAATAAAAAATGGAATTCTAACTCAGAAAACACAGTTATTAATATCAGCAGTATCAGTTGTGGTGGAGTCTGTGACTTTATGTTCTACCTATCTTTCCTTTATCTCTCTTTGCTAGGATGTGCTACTTTTTTGTTGTTAATATCAGTTGCTTTTGCATCGGCAGCCAGGAAAATATTAATTATCTTCATTGTCTTATCTCATTACTTGTAAGTATATGAAACATTTGCATTTTGTTTGTATCTGTGAAAGTTTTTGTTTGTACTTGTTTTGTTGTTACTGTGTTTACGGTTAAAACTTGACCATTTAAATTAGAGGAATCCCATGAGCATTGAATAATCTATATAAGATAACTGGCTGGAGGTGAAGCCAGGGGAAACCATTGGTCAAGAAAAGCTCTCTCAGTGCCATTTCACCCAACTCTGAACCTTGTTCTAATGATATTCAAAGAGTATATATTTACTGCATTGTCTGCATTCCATGTTATGCACTGATTGGCATAATGTACAACGTTTATGCATGTACTGTTCATTGGCATAAAATACCAAGTTTGTGTGTTGATTAGCATGACATGCTAAGTTGATGCATTTACTTCTCATGAGTGGCATTCTATTCAAAGCTAATGTATGTAATGCTCATGATTGGCATGATATGTAAAGCTAATGGATGTATTATTCACGATAGTCATGATATGCAACGTTGATGCGTTTAATGGTCATGATTGGCATGATGTGCCAAGTTGATGTATTTACTGTTCATGAATGGCATGATATGCAAAACTGATGTGTTTACTGCTCACAATTGGCATGATATACAGAGATGATATATTTACTGCTCATTGGCATGACAACCACAACTGATGCATTTACAACTGTCGACTAAAATTGTATTCATGTTTAATTGAAAGATTGCATCAAATTTGTATGTTTTACAAATAAATGCTTTAATGAATACAAATAAAATGACATACTGAACCCATACAGCTCTATCAAGGGGGCCAATATGTAGAGGTGTACAATTGAGTAGTACTCCCCCTTATGAGTTTCTCTAACCCTACTTATGAGGTGATAGTTACCCAATGTACTCTCTGACACTACCATCTTTTGCCAACATCCCATATATCTCTTGGCCTCACCACCCTCTAAATCATAAGCTTACAATCTACAAGCTCCTTGTTTCTGACTTACTACTTTAAAAATAGCAATATTTAAGATTGAAGTCTCTAAAAGAAATATATAAAATTTTAATAGTGCCCTGCTTCCCTGGGAAACAGGTAGCATAGTCTGGTCAGCTACTGGATCACTCTGCGAGTGCAAAGGAAGACCCTTGTGTGTGCATGGTATCAGTAGAGGGGACCATGACTCTCTGTGCTAACCGAAAAAGAGATCCCCACACAGGACAGACCTTAATTAGATTATCGAGGCGATCCCCCACTGATTAGTTGTACGTGTGTACGGACACTGTCAGCAAGTGCCTCTCTCCACTCCAGCTATGTCTCAGCTGTGAGAGTAAACCTGCATATATCTATAAAGATTACTAAGAAGAACTAGGACATGTTTTAATCATTGCTTCCTTCAAGGAAGCAAGGTTTAAACAAAGCTTAATTGTCCTTTAAACAAAGAAAGGCTAATGTAATGTAAAATAATGGGTCCCTCGTTATACTGAATCCCAGCAACTAGGAACAGTTTCCTTTGTTTAAGTTGATGGATACTCAGCTGGTGATAGCTCTGGAAAATGTTGAGTTGCACAAAGAATGGTGCATTTAAGAGAATTTGAGCCCATTTCTGAATTGGAAATTGCCATACATAATGCAATTAGATATAACATCTCAGGCCAGAGTTTATTTGAAATATTTTGCTTTTAGGGATTCATTTTCAGAAATAAAAACTACTTTGCAATATATATTTATACTTTTATTTGGAAATTGAATTTGATGAGATGTTACATTATTATTATTAGTGTGTGTTGTTCAATATGTTAACGGGTATGTGTTCCTATGTGTTTTACTCTAATGCCAGATGGTGTTTAATGTTAATAACTTGAAATGATTCAAACCATCTCACTTGTTTTTGGGACGTATTGTTGCAATATTCACAGAAGATCAATGAATACATCATTTATGCCATAATTTGGTCTCTGGCAAAGGTACATTGTAAAAAATATATATCCGTATGCAGTTTCAGGTTCAAAGAAAATTAATTTTTAACAAATAAGGTGCAGAGTACAAGGTAATCGAGCAACATTGCACGTCTAGTTACACTTTCATTTACGACTTTAGCATGTCTGGTTCATTGTATAAAGATGTGTCTAACTTGCCACAAACAAGATTCAATTCTCCTGTGTTTAGGACACAGTTTGGAAGGATGACATGTAATTTAATTTGAAAGCATATACTATTTACATGCAACTGCTGTTACCTTAGGTGTGTAGATTTGTCCATCACTGACAAATAAATGATAATGTATTTTGTAAAGCAAATTTAAAATGGCTTCTTTCAAATGTGGTCATATACGCTATATAAAGTTAGATTTGTATATGACATATTATATGTGAGCATTATATTGAAGGAAAATATACAAACATTCCATACTGCTCTATAGTCCTGTTTAAGCACCGGTATTGTATTTGTGTTTAAATGATTAGAGGCTCTTAAGGCAGGGCAATAAATAACTTGCAATAAAAATACATTTTTTTTCTAGTTAACGACAGTCATTGAGTAGACCCCAATAACATAGGAGAAAACAGAGGCAATCCTGTAATGTAAAGAAAAATTTGAGGTATATCCTAGCGCTTATACCCTTGCCAGCTGCACCTAACCTGTGTGGTTCCCTGCACCCACACTTTAACAGAACAAACAAAGTACAAAAAACACAAAATAGTGGTCTGGTTAGTGCACTATGGGAGCCACCACCTAATCATTTAAAGAATATACATATAATATTTAGAGTATCAATTCTCAGACATATGAGAAAAAATGAAGAACAACATACATAACATAATACAGTCTGAATGCTGTAGGAATATTTCACTCACAGACACTTCAGATTTTCAAGAGTTCTTCACACGGTATTCAGTTGGAATTCCTGGTAGGCGCCTCCTCTCCCTTTCACCCTCCGGTGTGTGTAAGTACAAAGGAAATACACAGGAGTAGTGAGTGGGTGCAAAAATATACACATATAATTTAATGAAAAATAGTAGTAGTGCTTACATATACTTTTAAGCTTCAGCCTGCAATCATTTGCTGTAATGGAAGGTGCACCAGCATATAGCAAATGGATAAAATAGCAAAAAACAAAATATCGCAATACAAAACAAATATTAATTAAAAAAAAATGTCCCAATGCAATAGGGGATCCAGAAGATAAAGGGCAAAAAAATAAAAAGTAATACGCTACGCGTTTCGCCGGCTCCGGGCTTCCTCCTGGTAAAATGTATTTGCTTGCTCATATAATACTTCTCATACCTTCTGCATACTATCTGAACATATTAAGCATGTTTGTCAATGAAATGTTATGACTTGTGTTGGTAGAACTTTTAATGGGAAAAGTCACTAAGGATAGGGGTATAACTATAAACTGCTGGGCCCCAGTCTAAAGAAAATGATCTAGACCCCCCTGCCTTACCACTCAACACTTTCCCATATAAACCCACCAGTGACATGCATCACCCACTCAGCAGTGACAGATTTGCCCCTTATAAGTTTTCACAGTGCCATCTTTTCCCCACATCCCACAAGCCACATGACTCCCTGGCTCATGAGATTTGTCAAGCCATACATTAGTCAAGCTGTGCATTTAGTGAATCCAACAGTAATAATACCCTGCTATGTGGCACATTTGGTAGCCGTGTGAATACACTACACAGTATGCCTTTAAAAGGGACCAATGAATATTAACATCAGGCTCTCTCTTTTCTGTCTCGTTTATAATGGATAACTGATTACACAACCTTACAACGTATTAAAGGATTTAGTTTTGCAGCCACTGCTGGCCTCTCTCATTTCCCTAAGCATCATATATCGTTACAGCATTGCTGTGATGATTATATCACAGTAGGCTGCAAGCTGGGAGCACAGCAAGTAGGTGGAACAGATGCTCTATTCTTAGTGGACTTAACTGGATATGAGCAATATTGATTACAGCAGCTGCTACACTATTATAAGAAAAACTGATTGGAATGCATAATCAAAAGTAATCTGTCTATCAGCACATATACTAAGTTATGAAATATGTTTTGTTTCTGCTGATGGAAAAATAAATGTCAAACCATTCCCAATTAGTTATAGTGCATTATATAAAGTAGCAGGTTACTGAGATTATAGATTCAGATATCATAGCAAAACACTTAAGCTGCACGTTGCAACATGGGACGGTGACTGTCGTGGATCAACAATAGAGTAGGTTGGTTTTGTTTGCTTTCTTGCAGGCCCAAAACAAATGGAAAGTGCCAACCGATGATGGATGATGCATTTGTGTCATGCAAGCAAAACTATTAAATAGAAAAAATTGGTTCAAGTGCCTCTTGCACAAACTTATGTACACACACTTTTTAAAATATATATATATATATATATATTGTCATAAATAGTGCATTTAAAAATGTAAACATGTTCAAATTACACTTTTTGAGGAAATAGTACTTATACTGAATTCTAGGGCTTCCTTAGAGAACATACACGATCAGCTATAACATTATGACCACCTGCCTAATAATGTGTACGTTCCGTTTTGAGAAGATGTGGATGCTCTGTTTGTGCTATGTAACAAAAATGAACAATTCTCTTCCCCTGAAGTTTAGAATTACTTCATGACCAACAAGAACTTTAAAGCAAGTAAGTCATGCCATCAGGTACTGATAAGACTATGAAAAGTGAACATTTCTATCATCTTAAAACTATGATTTCTAAACAGTCAATGTCCACAGAGAACAATTTAGTAATAAATAGGTATCTTCAAATTACGTTGGTACTCCGCTCTACAATGGAAGAAACAAACTGAGAACAAATACATTCGAAGTATGAGTGTTAGAAGATAGAGGACTACAAGCCAAATGTAACACTGTAGCTTGTGTTAGATACAATATCGCTATACCTCCATACAGCACTTCTCTTTAGCCACAAGGATAAATTTCACATGATGAAGAAATGATATTCACTTTTAGTTGAAAACCACATGGTGAATTTATTATGAGCATAAATTATCACTGACCGGTTTCGGCACACAGTATGCCATTTTCACCTTGAGAATGGCACATTGTGTGCTAACAATCGCAAAATGCGTAAGGCGATTGTTGGATTGTTGGTCATTAGACGCACATATGAAGAATGAATAAATACTGTTCGTATATTCAACTAAATCATAAATGCCTGTATCATGTGCTAATCACTTTTAAATATGTGTATCACGTCTTGTAGCATTTTAATTACAAATAATTAAAAAAAATATATATACATTAGGAAGCAGTTCAAACAGTTACTTCCCCTTGATTTTAAGGAGACCAAATCACTGGTGGAAACTTTGCCTTATATTAGACTGTAGTAAGAAAAAATATTGTTTATAAAAGTAAACATATTTCATGGGTGCAAGATTAAACACTTGCCTTACGCATTTCGTGTTTGTTAGAACTTAATCAGAAGCATTAAAGGTGAGTTGGATTGTTGGTCTGTAGCTGCACATATGAAGAGAAAATAAACACTGTTTGCATATTATCACCTGTGGAGCTTGTCTCTCTGTCGTATCTCTTTTTTTTTTTTTTTTTTGCTTTTATTGAGCTTGATTGATATTTGCAGTACAGGTAGTATTCTCTGAGTGGACTTCATTCAAGGTTGCAATTAATTTAAATCACGGATTTCAGTGAAGTAACTGGACTGCCCTGGGATGATTTTACTCAAACATATGATTCCAGGAAAATATATAAAATGTTATCACCTCAATATTCACTAATGCTAAATACAATATTACACACACACATACAGATATATACTATACATAAACACACACACACACACACATTATAATACACATATAGATTATGAATTATAAATAAATATATACATATATATTTGGAAGGCCAATATGTAATTGGACAGGGTACCAAAATCAACAGAAATGTATTCTTCCAGAAGTTTATAAAATTTCCACACTGTTGTTTCATATTTGTAACGCTATCTTGACAGATCTCCTGCAACGACTACAGTATTTCTAAATAAACATCTGTAACCTCTTAATGGTGTTTTTTCTACATTTACCAGATTGTTCTTATTAATTATTTATGCTGCCAGGATTGAGCAAACTGTAATACTTTGTTGAACTATATCTTAAATCATTCTTAAACTACCTAAGCCATTTTGCTGACATTTTATTAATTCTACTTTAAGCAGTCATTGCTCTCATACTGTTACGGAATACCTGTCATAAAGTGAATCATAACCAAAACGAACGATTGGCGCAATAGTGGTGGGTACCTTAAATTAAATCCATATAGTAACAACTATAGTGCAACACTGTTTCAACATCATAGATAATAAAGTGACTGGTAAATAAGTGCACTCACAAACATACGTGAGTGATGATCATATAAGCTGAAATGCAGATATTCATTTGAATATTTAATAGAATTCTGCAAGATAAAAACAACACTCCATGTGAGGGACCAGAATAAATAAAGAATTACTGGCCCCCGTTACAAGGAAAACTCACAGGCTACAGATGAAAAGTGTCACATAAACAATTAAACGAGAAAAACTTCAAAGAAGCTGTTCCAGGAATGGTAGAGTCTCACAGTGTACAGAAGCGGGATCTGCCGAACCTCTACGCGTTTCACCGTATCTGTCGTCGCGGCTTCTTCAGGACACACGTCTCCACCTGAAGAAGCCGCGACAACAGATCTGGTGAAACACGTAGAGGTTCGGCAGATCCCGCTTCTGTACACTGTCAGACTACGTTGTATTATTTATAAGCATTCCGGAGAGTGATTCAGAAGGCAGCATTGTGTGTGGTACCGCAAGCATTGACATTTTTCTTATTTGCACAGGGTTCATTTGCACAGATCACTTTACCTTTTTAAAGTGAATCATGACATCCTATGTGACTGGGGCCCTTAGAGGGCACTGAGGGCCAAACATCTGTGGACTATGGACCCTCATAGGGTCAAGGACAACCCCTCCCTGAAGGAGCTATGTGTCATGGAAGCCTGCATGCCCTAGGCTTCCCTGGAACTGAAAGGGGTTATAGCATGCCCAAAGACAAATCACTGCTTTTTTGCTCCTGGTTGTTACCTGTCCACTGGATTTACTACTGACTTGCTCCATGGGGCCCCATGTTGTCCCCTGTTCCCAAAGCCCCAAGCGTCTGTCACTACCCAGGGCCTTTGCCCTGTACACACTTTGGTGGGGACCTGAGGCACCCATTCAGTGCAACAAGACTTTCAACACAAGGTGACCAGGCAAAGCTATTCCAAGTATTGTGTAAAATGTTATTATATGTTAGTGTTGAAATGTGTACTTATCTAATCAATAAGGGTTTAATGTCCTGTGAGCCATCTATTGTCTCTTGTGGTTTGGATGTCTGTATGTAAAGGTGCTATGTTTAATTATGGTATGTCCTACTGTATTTAATTTCCTGTTGTTTGAGACTTGCCATGTTATAATTAGTTCCCCTGTGCCTCCCCCTAGTTGTTGTCATATTTACCTGTATATAAGTATGTGCGGTTTCACAAATAACTGTTCATTCTTGCTGTACCCAATTGCAAGTAGTCTTGTCTGCTATTTGGGAACAAAAAGCAAGGGTCCAAGGAAGATTTTCTAGGTAAATGCTGAGCTATAATCGAGGGATAAGGAACTGATTTCCTACCATGGGCAGACGTCATACCGGCCTTGGTTAGCCATTCCATTACACATACTTTCTCTATTGTTAACGTTTTCTTGTATAGCTCTCATCTGATCTCCTTCTGGATATGATTCAATGCGTGCATACATATATATGCTCATTAATGTCTTTTTTTAGGGACAAATATACATTTTGCATGCTGTTCTGCAGAATGTTTAATTCATATGTGTTCTGAGTGAAATTACTTAATTAATCATGGTAGATAGTGTGGGATCACCCCCTTGATAAACTATATGGTTCCCCCAGAAAATATTTGCATTCTATCAGTGGTGCAGTTGTGGAGCGCCTGCCGACTTTCCTCCAGCTCAGTTGTCTTAAGGTGTTTATAAGTAACTATTCAGTATGTTTTATATTCTCTCAGATTTCAGTCTGCGCTAAGTAGCAATCCACACACATACTGCTGGCCAAAGCTTCAAAACTTGACATGGGGTGGGGAGAGGAGGAAGACAAAGGGTATGGATGGTGGGAAGGGAGACAGACATGATGGTATAGGAGAGAGGCAGACAAAAGTGGGTGGGAGGGGGAGAGAGCCAGACAAGAAAGGATGGAAGGGGGAGAGAGAGGCAGATGAGGGCAGTGTGAGAGAGAGAAAGGCAAGGGTGGTGGAAGGGGGAGAGAGAGGAAGGCAAGGGTGGTGAAAGGGGGAGAGAGAGGAAGGAAAGGGTGCTGGAAGGGGGAGAGAGAGGAAGGCAAGGGTGGTGGAAGTGGGAGATAGAGGCAGACAAGGGTGTGGGAAGGGGAGAGAGGCAGACAAGGGAGCATGGGAGGAGGATAGAGAGGCAGAAAAGGGGGTGGGAGGGGGAGAGAGAGGCAGACAAAAGGGGGTGGGATGGGGAGAGAGAGGCAGACAAGGGGCGGTGGGAAGGGGAGTGAGAGGCAGCAAAGGACAGTGGGAGGGAGCGAGAAATACATTTTGGAGAGACACAGTCAAGAGGGTGGATGACAGACAGATATATATATATATATATATATATATATATATATATATATATAGATAGATATAAGATCCAGGTAGTATGGGCATGACATGTTTTAATAAAATGTAGTTGACACTAACTTTGAGCATTGGCTACACTTCCCATGTCAAATTTACACCACTCAAAGTGGCCTCATTGAGGGAATCGCACTGCAGGGGAAACATATATATATTTTAATTATTCAATTTGCATGGCAAGGGTAGGTTAATTTAAGGTCAAAGTAGTCCTTTAATCTATTGAGCTAAGTACTTGTTTTATCTTGTTCTCTTTTAAAATACACACAGTGGGAATAAAACTATCCCTTGTGCCAAGCAGCCTTCAAATGTAAATAAAAAATATTTTGCTGACCTCACCCTTCTTGGTTTTTTTTATCAGGCAGTAGCAGTCCCAGTCTGCATACAGAAACATAGCTGAAACTTAAAGTAAAAAAAAAAAAGGATGCACAATACCTAAAGAATCCTTTTTTTTTAACCTTCCAGTCATTTACGTGTGCAAATTTGTATAGTAAGCTCCAATATGTTGTATCCAATTTTAACCAGCTATAGATTTCCAGACAGTGCTAATCATGTAGGATTAACACCCACTGATATCAGAAATCAAAAGGTCCAACATCTTTCTACACCAGTGGTTTTCAACACAGTCCTAAAGACACAACACACAGTCCAGGATTTGGGGATTACCCAGATGTGTGTAAGGTGTTTTAAAAAAAAAAAAACTCGTTAGACACAACTGGGTAATCCCTAAATCAGGGACTGTTGGCTGTGCCCTGAGGACTGATTTGAAAATCACTGGTCTACACAATGGGTGGGTGGAGTATCTAAATTAACTAGCCACAGTAACTGTTGAGTGAAATAGTCCCTCTCATATCGATTAATTTTTCTGTTCATTTATTTTGGCATATAAGTTTTACAACATGGTTGTCAATTTGCAGTTTATTGCAAAAATCACATGCAATTTGTAAACATGGCTTCTCTACCATTATATTACTATTTTCTTGTTTTCCCGTAATATCATTAACTGAGAGTGTATTTCCTAATCACTCAGCAATCGCTAGTTTTATATTTTCTCAAATTAGCCTGATGAAGCAGGAAAATTTACAGAAGTCTCCAAGCAAAGATATTATTAAAAACCTTGTGGGGACAATTATTTTTACAATTAGTTGTTGAATTCGTAAGAGAACTCTGTCATGGCGATCTATTCACTAAAAAAAAAAAAAAAAACAATGCGTGGAAAAATGCAAAAAAATAAATAAAAAAAGAATTGACCTAACTTGTCTATTTTTTAAACTCCGTTATTAACAAGCAATAAGCAATTGTGTTAATTGCTGATATTCACCGCGATGTGTGCAAACGTGGCAGGTATAGGGCAACAAACTGCGCAACTGGACCCTGACTAACTGTTGGGGTTTAATTAAACCAATGTGGAGAGCTCTGCAATTCCATACCAGAAGGCACAAGGGCCCCAAACTGAAACAGTGGGTGGCATGTACCTTAATAACTGTCCTTTAATGCACATAACTGAAATATAATGCTTTACAAACACACAGAATAAAATTAGAACTGAAATGTTAAAAAATAATGGGATGTAGAATGTAAACCGTAGGATAACATTTAACGCAATACCCTGTAATGTGTGTTTCTCGTTATATGGAAATCTGGTCACTTTACCCAAAGTGGAGTATAAAGGACATTCGCAATGGTATTTAGTTTCAGAAGACCTACTTGTACTCAGGAGATTCTGAATATATGCCCCTTTGGTGAGTTCTTTAATATTAAATTAATATCTCCTAAAGCTTGACATTATACTGAGCTAACCCGACGTGAGTAATAAACTACATTCCTCCTTTCAGATTCGAACATCCATGCTAGTCCGTACTGTTTATTACTGGGAATAAGCTTGGCTACAAAAAAGGTTATACAAAAAAAAATAAAAATAAAATCCCCGTTCACACAGCGCAGTTTGCTTGTTAAATAGCTTACTAATAAGCTTCTCCTAGTGGCAGCTCGAAGCATTGTCTGTATGCACTCTGCTTGTGATCAGATGACACACACGGGCTTAGATCCAACAGATTAACTTTACCCTATCACTGACTGCCGCCGACTTGTAACAATACTGAGAAGGTGTTTAATCACTCCAGAGTACTAGGTACTGTAGTTAGCAATGGCACCAAAATTACTCTGCTTTGGCTTGGTGTGTGTGGTGCTAGCATATTACATTTATACACCTCTTCCAGACAACGTACAGCAGAAATGGAAAGTCATGCTGTTAGATGCAATCTTCAGAACTCTTGGGCATGTGGTAAGTTTATTACTAATGATCTATTCTTCCTAGTATCTTTCATACAAACATGTTATTGATCATGGCATCATTAAAGTACTGCATTAAGGAATAATGGGTATGAGGGACAGGTTGACCTTTATTAGAAATGTCTTTTTCTTTAATAGCCTAAATTAATATTACTTCCTGTAATTAAGAATGTTTATATAGATGCATGCAGCATGGGAGATCCTGTTTTAAAGCAGCCCTGTCAAATGCATTTTGCATATAGCTCTAAGAAAATAAAATATGAATGAAAAAAATAACTGTTTTGGTTTGTTTGCATAGAGCGCTACTAAGATAAGCCTATGCATTGACAGGCTTATTTGCATTTTCTTTACCATTGCTAGAGAGGTAAGGGGTTTAAAAAGTAACCTTTATGTATGTAGTGGGAGTATGGAGTACTTATAGAGTTAATGTGGAACATTGCTTAATTTTGGCTGGTATGATTTTATTATACCACTCCTTATGTAAACAGCAAGTACTGCATTAAGTGGCTGACCTTTTTCAGATTTTGTATTCAATAAATCTGTGTTCCTTACTGCTAGCATGTTATGTACTTTGAAAATAAAATACATTAAGCTCCCAGGTAGTTATATTTTAAGTGCATAAAAATAATGGTAATTAACCTACAACAAAGTAGTTATTTTATTGAGTAGCACAATATTTTGTTTTATCATTGTGTTCCTCAGAATTGATGGGATTTGTGTTTTTTCTTGTGCTTTTATTTCCTGACTTGGTTAGTTATGTTATTTGATCAGTATTTTAACATAGTTATCCCCTATTGGTAGGTTCAGGTCACTCTCTGATTTATAAAGAAAACATTTTAGATTATTTTATTTAGAAAGGATACCTAGCCATTACAATATAATCTGCTCTTAGTATATTGTTTACTTATTGTCTCTGTCTCCATGGGATAGAGAGAAGCTGAGGGAATTCATGCTGAAAAACGCCTTGATATTATGCAGACCTGAAAAAATTAGTTGTACTTGGCTTTGATTGAAGTTTGAACTTGGAAAGTGATCTATCTTCACTACCCTGAGAAGTACTTGGCATTCATTTCTGCATTAGAGCCTTCTGTGCAAAAGTGGAATCTAATAAAACATTTTCCACTCATACCAGTTTAGTGGGTTGTTATTATCCCTCCGCAGTCTCACTGCACAAGATTTTTTTAATTCCTTAGGTATCACATTGGTTTGAACAGTTGCTCAGGGTAGTAAGGTTTTTAGGTGACAATGGAGTAAAAAAAAAAAATGTCTCTGTATTATGTTGGTCGAATTGTATGTAAGTTCATAAATTAGGAGAAAATGTATTTACAAGTGTGTATGTGTGTGCAGGGGGGGGGGTCTTTTCTTTATGACATCATCTGTGACTTGATATGCAAATTAGGGACTTTCCATTGAAAAGCAGTTAATTTGCATAGCTACAGACACATTTTTATCAATTTAATTTACACTCTTTCAATTCTGCTAACACTAATATATATATATATATATATATATATATATATATATATATATATATAATCTGATATTTTTTGTGGGTGTTGCACACTCTGAAAATGCTTGTACTGCGCATGGAAGCCCTGAACAACTCAAATTTTAAAATGGCAACATTTTCGGCCACATATATGGTGGCTGCCTCTCCTAGAAGCAACGTCATCAATGTTTGAGAGCCATCCTTGCCAGGGACGTATCCTTTTCATCTTGTGTGGATGGCTTTCCTGAGATAGATTGGGAGTCTGCGGAGGTGGTTCGCTCTGCAGCTTCTACTGAGAGAAGGAAGTTTAATAAAGTCTCTCGTAAAAATGATTCCACTCAAGATGGGCCGTGAAGCAGGAGTCTGAAGTCAGGGAATTTGCTAAACTAGCTTTTAGATACCTGCTAGTAAAGCAGGATGACCTCCTCCTGAGGATCCATATTGGTATCCAGACATCCAGGCTTTACTGGAGCCTGAGGTAGATCCAGCAGTGCTATCCATTAAATGGAGCAGTCTTTCCATTAAGTGCATGGATCAGGCTCTGCACAATATTCAGTTCAAAATTACTGATGCTGTGGGTCCAAGATTGCTTATGTTGGATAAAGAAGAGAGAGGGGGCTCTACTCATAACCCTTCTGCGCCAACTTTACTGGCTTCCAAGATTGCATTACTGAAAGCATCCAACAGGACAGTGCTAAAAATCAGCCAATATTTCAATTATATTTCTAATATATGCAGAACCTGCTGGCTTCATGCTGCAGAGATGTCTGAGCATTGCGGTGATCTAATTTTATGTGGGTGGGAAAATAATCTACACTGAGCTTGAAAGATCTGATAAACCCACCATCCTGAACCCTTTTATTTTGAAAGAGGCAACTCTCTGTAGCAAACGTTGTCTGAGGTTATATTCACCCACATTAGAGGTGTGTGAGTTGAAATACTCACATGAGTGCATAAGTCTTCTCTATCCAATAAGCTGCCTCTGGCATGGGCTTCTCTGCTACCACTCATTCTATCACCCTTGGTGAAATTTGGTTTGATGTGGCACTCACAGGATGTTCCTGCTGCCCTGTTTAAAAAAAAGTTTAGTTTTAACCTTCTGGATGAAACGGGCTGAAAAGATCGGAGCCCTCTAAATTAGGAAAACCGTGTGACTTAAGGGTATTTTTACAACTCTACAACATTGCCCTAAGGTTTGAAATTCCCATCTCAATTCCCTGTAATTGTTTGTTGAATAGACACTATGGTGTTTTCTTGTACAAGGCAAACCTTGCTTTACTTAATATCTCCAGGAGCAGATTGAGGATCTACTTGTGAAGTCAGCTTTCATCATTATGTAAAAAGGGAATTATACACCAAAACAATATTCTTTAGTATTGCATAAATGAAACCTTTTTGTTACTTATTGCATAGTTTGGTATATATTTGCACAGAAAAAAGCTAGGTTTTTTTTCTAGTTACCATTGCTACACAGGACAGAAAGGGGGATGGTTGGCCCTGTATGTGAAAGATAGCATAATCTAACCTAATACAAGTTAGTTAGGTGAACATAGGAATTTAGTAATCATACAGTAACTCATATAGGTTTGATTTATGGGCCCCTGAACAAAAAAAATGACAATGAAGGGGAAAGTTATTGTCACTGGTGACTTTAACCCCTTGGTGACCAGATCTGTTTTTGAAAATGTTCTACCCTTTGTGAAAATGGCTGTTTTAACATTTCAGTGCTGTTTGTGTCTAGTTGTCATTTTCCCCTCTGATTTAATGTGCCTACACATATTATATACAGGGCGTTCCTTAAATACCCTTATGTTCATCATATCATATAAAAGAACATAAATAAAAATGATAAAATATGATGACAAAAATGAAAAGTAACACCTTTTTGAATTTTTACACATCTACAATTGCAAATAGAAAACCTGCTACATATATTCCAATATTTGTCCTGAATTTAGAAATATCCAGGTAGGCAATGTAACTGAGCAGCATAAAAAGCTAGCAAAATTCTTGGTGGTATAAGGAGAGGTATTAGCAGTAGAAGGAGGGATGGGCTCATGCCATTGTACAGAGCACTGGTGAGACCTCACTTTACGTTCTTTATGCAGTACTGTAAACTGTATGTCCAGAAGGATATTGATACTTTGGAGACAGTTCCGAGACAGACTAATAATCTGTTTCATGGATTGCAGTATTTAATTTACCAGGGAAGGTTAAAGGATCTTTACATGAATAGCTTCCAAGAAAGATGATACAGAGGGGATAGGATTAAAACAATTACATACATAAAGAGAATCAACACTGTAATGGAAGAGAATATATTTAAAAGAAGAAAAGCTACCACAACAAGAAGACAGTCTTAAATTAGAGCCTTAGGGGCAAAGGTTTACAAGTAATATCAGGCAGTCATTTTTAATTGAGGGTAGTGGTTAAATGGAATAGCTTTCTAGCAGAAGTGGTAGATGGTGAATACAATGAAGGCGTTTAAATGGACTCTGTCGTCACTGGAACATTGCAAAAGCAACTATCTGTTGGAATACATGTACATTTACATAGCTAGTAAAGTGCAAGAAGTAAAAGAAAGGACATACATACATACATACATACATACATACATTATACATAAATCAGCACGTGAGCAGCCATATTTCGGGGAGGATACATCCAGGGCAGAGTTAGGATGTTGGTTTTCCACTCCTATGTGATGACAAGCATGCTATAAGGTTGAGAAAACCATGATTTTTTTTGATTTTTTTTTTTTGGGGGGGGGGGGGGGGGTATAATAGAGGCAAGACAGTATAGCCCATGGAATGCACTCTAGTGGACATAAGGTGTACCCTGTGATATGAGTAAATTAATTACTTGTCATTTTAATTATCCAAGGTGGCAGCACAAGTTTAAAATGTCACTTTGCACACCACCAACACATTCAGCTTCCAATTAAAAATAACAAACATATAATGACTAGAGTTGAGCGGACACCTGGATGTTCGGGTTCGGCGGGTTCTGCCGAACTTCGGAAAAAATTCCAGGTGCGGGCTCGAACTTGACCCTGAACTTGACCCCGAACCCCATTGAAGTCAATGGGGACACAAACTTTTGGCCACTAAAATGCCTCTAAAAAAGTCCTGGAAAGTGCTAGAGGGCTGCAAAATTAAGTAAAATGTGGGTGAGTGTCCCCATTCATACGAATAGGTCAATTGACCTATTCGTATGAATGGGGACTCTATTTCTGTTTATAGAAAGCCAATAGCCATGTAATGCTATTGGCTTTCTATAAACCGAAATATAGTCCCCATTCATAAGAATAGGTCAATTGACCTATTCTTATGAATGGGGACTCTATTTCGGTTTATAGAAAGCCAATAGCATTACATGTATTCCATAAGCCGAAAGTCTATAAACCGAAAGACATTCGGTTTATAGACTTTTGGTTTATAGAATAGCAATAGCATTACATGTATTCTATAAACCGAGTTTATAGACTTTCGGCTTATGGAATACATGTAATGCTATTGGCTTTCTATAAACCGGTAATTGTGAAATTACAGCACTTTGCAAGAAACCGGGACTGCCCACAATAGCTGAGTAAAGTACATTTCCTTTTTGCCGCATGAACCAATGAGCATAATTTCATTCAAATTAATGAAATATCCTACTTTGTACAAGAGCAAATCTATTTCAGTCCACGCAATGTATTCTATTACAGCGACAATGTAAAACACCCGTTTTTGCTCAGTGTCTATATAATCAGTGCTATAGCACCTACAGTAATCACTGGGGGGTCTTGAGTAAGATATTACAAATGTGATTAATGTAGAATGCTTGCATCAATTCACACTGGAAAAATAATCCTCTGCACTAAATAAGCAGCAATCTCCATCTTGCAAAAAGTAAGTTTGGGGACTAAACTGTCCCTTTAAGCGTTAAGTCCTTGCGGACGAAATACATAAGGCGATGCTCTTGGTGCATGGGTTTTCCATGAGGTTATTTTATTACTGTTAACAGGATTTGGCAAATAATCCACCAGGCAACCTACATGCATAAACTGGTTTATAATAGACAGTGAATAAGGGTACATAAAACAAACTGCATTTAAAAATTCCATTAAATATAACTTTTTTTCCCCATTGTTTTTGGTTCTGCGATTATGCAGAGAACACATTTGGAGTATAGTAATTTAGTTGTACTATAACGCCTGTTAAAGAGGTTTGTGCATCATTACACAAATCAACAACCGGCACTAATGCATTTTCTGATTTCTATAAATGTTGACTTGAGCAGTGTTGCACACAATGGGATTTATTCATGAACGATGGAAAGATGGAACTGCAGAGGATTAAGAAGTGAATTCAAACTTAAGGCCAAAGTAGTTAGTTTGGAACAAATCTCTAATCCATAATTCAAACTCTGCTACCTCGGCCTTAGTTTTGCAATTCTGTTGTCAATTTCCTCAAATTTAAATTTTCATGGATAAAGCCCTTGGACTTGCGAACATCATTAAACCTTGTGCAAATGTCAGATTTTAGAAACATTCACCATTTCTTTGTGCGGAGTGTCATGTAAAAAAAAAGAACACGTACCGTATTTGCTCGATTATAAGACGACCCCCCCAAATTTGTACATTCCTTTAGGAAAAAAACTAAAAGCCTGATTATAAGACTACCCTATTGGAAAAAAAGTTTAACTTGTATATATGTAAATTGCTTTTTAATATTTAATAAAAAAAATTATATTATACAAATGCATTTCTTGTTTTTATTTCCTTTTATGTTCCAATGCGGCCTCTCTCCCCCTCCCCCAGCTGTCTCTTTCCCCCCCAGCGTTGTCTCTCTCTCCCCCCAAAACTTATCTCTCTTCCCCCTTCCCCTTGTCTCTATCTATCCCCCCCTCCTCTTTTCTCTCTGTCCCCCTCCCTCCCCTTGTCTGTCTGTGTCCTCCCCCCTCCCCCTCCCTTTGTCTCTCTCTATCCCCCCCTCCCCTTTTCTCTCCCCCCCCTTGTCTGTCTGTGTCCTTCCCCCTCACCTTGTTTCGTTCCCTGGTGGCTAGTGGGGGCAGCCGGGGGATGTCTGCACGATACGTGCAGACATCCTCCATGCTGCCCGACACGGCAGTCTATTATGACGGACAGCTGCCCGATTCTCCCTGGTGGCTAGCGGGGCAGCAGAGGATGTCTGCGCGACGAGCGCAGACCTCCCCTGCTGCCGCCCGGCACGTCCTTCTTCACAGAAGTCCCAGCTCATCGCGCAGACATCCCCTGCTGTTAGAGAGGGGGATCCAGGTCCCCTGCAGCTCTGCTGGGGACCTGGATCCCTGTCTTATAGTCTGACCTCAATTTGAGGTCAGATTATAAGACGACCTCGAATGTAAGACGAGGGGTATTTTTCAGAGCATTTGCTCTGAAAAAAACCTAGTCTTATATTCGAGCAAATACGGTACTTAGGATTTAGTAGATTTATCTATTCAGTCAGTAGAGTATATGTGTGTAATAATATTTAAATATTTAAAGCAGCATGAATCTGCTGCTTCTCTTATGATTTTCTGGTTTTATATCTGACAGAGTTATTTTGGTGACCTACTTGGAATAAAACATTACATGGATACCATGATGCTTTTAACATACTTGGAGTATTCGGAACCAACATCGGATGAAAACTTGGCTGTCACAGACACAACATTTAATAACATTCCAGTACGGTTATACAGTCCCAAGAAATCATCAGATGTACTAAAAAGAGCGGTAATCTACATTCATGGTGGTGGATGGTGCCTAGGAAGTGCAGGTAACTAAATCTCCACAGAAAGCACAGGAAATGTCTATGGGTTTGGCTTGAGAAGCTGAATTTAAATTCCAGGCATAGAAAGACTTCATCCAACCACCATTCATTAAAAGGTGTGTGAGGTTATGGAGCAGAGGACAATTATAAGTATGTATGAAATCCCACTTCTTCCAGATATCAGGTTACAAGATCAATCGAGACCAAAGCGAAGCTATGGGAATAAGCCTTCCTCTGGCACACCTACACACCATCTAGACAAACGTCCCCCCTACAATGGTGTACAGGTCACATCTATTTCAGAACATATGCATAGACATAACAATTCCCCCTTATTCAAACAATTAAAACAAGAATTGGCAACATGGCATACTTATATGATCTCTTGGAAAGGTAGGATTCACTCAAAAAAAAAAAAAAAATGAACTTCCTGTCTGGCTTCCTCTATCTCTTCTGCACTCTCCCCATATCTATCAACATCTATAACTTGAAAGATATGCAATCTCACATCTCTCATTT
The DNA here is from genome assembly GCA_036172795.1 of Pelodytes ibericus. Lineage (NCBI taxonomy): Eukaryota > Metazoa > Chordata > Amphibia > Anura > Pelodytidae > Pelodytes > Pelodytes ibericus. Next base: position 159,853,216 of record CM069861.1, on the reverse strand, counting down.
TATATGGAGCCACAAAAAACCTTGGATCATAAACAAACCTTGTACCTCCCCAATTACAAAGGTGGCCTGGCACTTCCAAACTTTCCACTTGGTCACCCACCCCTGACTACTATAATAACATCCTTTGTTTGGCCCCAAGTATCATTAAAACTTGCCCAGTCACTCAGTTGGTAGGTTCTCTATATAAAGGTACTAAAAGAAATGCACAGGTGACCTTTCCTGCCAGTGCTGTGAGTATATTGTTGGCCAGTGACATCCAATGCTCGAGGCACCTGGTACCTCTAAACGAAATTTGTTTGTTATTTTTCTTTTGTTATTTCCATTCGGACTAATGGAAAATTTGCCTCAATTAAGTTCATTCATTCGGAAAATCACCTCAATTAAGCCTCAATTTCACCTTAATGCATTGCTAATAGCATTACTTATATCGACTCAATTTTGACTCAGTTTCACCTTAAGTTGTTGTATATGTAGTGTGATTAGAAATGCATTGCATATTCAACAACTTACGCTGTGAATTACACAGATCACATCAGAGTCATCAGACAGCTAGTGCTGATTTCGGATTATGCTACTGCTGAATTCAACAGATCAGAATGGCTGCGCAGTTTGTGCACATGCTGTTGTCTGAATGAATGATAAAATGGACAAATGAATTTCGTTCATTTTTCATTCATTCATTCGACTGTAGTTTCTTTTTCAGCATTCAATATTCAGGCGAATGGATAAAAGAGCCATTTTTGTCCCAATATACATTCGTCTGAAAACAAATACACATCCCTAGTTGCCGGGAAGCTGACTTTAAGTTGAAACTCGGGTAGTCGTGTGAAAGATTGCTATGGGAGGGTTGAAGATATAGTGGCAGAAGGTTTTTTGTTTTTTTTACATTTTGCTAGCACAATTTTATTTGACTTGTTATAGTTATTATTTTTGGTCTTTTAGTAATACTTAATGTTGTTTTAGCCATGAAACCATATGATGTCCTGGCAAGACAGACTGCGCAGCAACTTGATGCCTTCATTGTGTCAATCAAGTAAGAATCCATAATAACAATGTATTGAAGTTAAAATATTTGCAAATCATTTCTTAATTGTTGCATGTTCTATATTTAAGTATGTGCTAGAACTCTCTCTCTCTCTCTCTCTCTCTCTCTTTCTCTCTCTCTCTCTCTCTCTCTCTCTCTCTCTCTCTATATCTATATATATCTATATATATATATATATATATATATATATATCTATATATATATATATATATATCTATATATGTGTGTGTGTGTGTGTGTGTATATGTACATATGTATTTATATTTGTAATTTTCTGTATATTTGGACAGTGTGCAATTTTTTTTTTTTTTTTTTTACGCATTCAAATTAGTATGTGCTATTCTAGGTAATGTTTTCAAATTTAGTTCATCTGCTATTTTATATAGCACATACTGATTGCAGAAATTGTATTGGCCAAGTGATTTGTTACTCTGTGGATTGTTAGCATTTCATTTTACCCTTTACTCTGTCTAACCACATTTTTTCTTATGAATGACACATTCTCGATTTTGTTAGTATACCACAAGGAAATCCATATTGTTAACACGTCACCCAGTTTGTACACTCAAAATGCATAGTCTTTGTATCAGCTTTAATATTTCTCATAACTTTTTGTTTTCTTCTCTATCTCATAGTTATCGTTTAGCTCCCAAATTCCATTTTCCCATTCAGTTTGATGATGTGTATGCTGTAGTAAAATACTTCTTACAAGAAAGCATTCTTAGAAAATATTCAGTGGATGCCAGCCGTGTGGCCGTAGCAGGTGACAGTGCTGGAGGCAACTTGGCTGCTGCAATAACTCAACAGGTATGACTATAAGGTTATTTTATAAAATGGTTTATTTTCCCAAAAATTACTGTTGGTGATGAATGTATTTTAACCCCTTCCCAACAATGGACATGTCAGTCACGTCCAGTGGGGAACTCTGTTCCAGAAAATGGACTGCCTGACACGCCCTGCGGATCAACGATCGCGAAAACCACTCTAACGGTACTGGTCTATTTTCTCAATGTCGAGGCAATAGCCAGCATCGAAACTTGGTCTCTGGTGCACCCAAGATCGCCATACCGAGCGATCGTGGGCGGAATATTGACGGAGTAGCATGATCCGGCAATATGGCTGTGCCCTCTTGTGGTCAGAGATTCGGAAGTGAATTAGAAAATCACTTCCATCGCTCTGAATATGTTGCTTCACTGCCCCTATAGGCAGTAAGCAACACTGCAATGGAAAAAGAAAAAAAGATTTAATTATCTTAAAACTAGTATTAAGGTTAGATTAGCTGTTAGGATTAAAATTAAATTCGGGTTAGCATAAGGGATAGGGTTAAAATTAAATTAAAATTAAAATATATTAAGGCATAGCATATAGGTTAGAGTTGGGGTTAAATTTAGGGTTCGGGTTGGGGTCAAAAGGTCAATATGGGAAAAAAACAAAACACTATTTTTGGTTTTTACCCCATAACGGTAAAAAAATTGCAGAAAAAAATGGAAACATGCATATTTCTGAACTCAGGACAGCATTTATAAACTATTTAGACAGGGTCTTTTTTAATGATTGTATTTGTGTAAATTATATTTTAGGTCAAAGTTAGAAAAAGTTTTTTTTTTTTTTTTTTTTCTTTCATCATATTTTATGATTTTTTTTGTAGTAAATTATAACATATGATGAACATAATGGTATCTAATGAAAGCCCCTCTTATGACGATAAAAACAACATATAATTTGTGTGGGTACAGTATGTGAGAAAAAAAAAATTACAGACAAACACCCCAGAAAATTAAAAACAGCCCTTGTCACCAATGGAAAGTCAAGGTCAAAAAGTCTTGTCACTAAGGGGTTAACTCTAGCTTCGAACATAATTAGATGTGTTTGATAAAATTAACATTAAAGTATAGCACAAACAAATCATTGTTACAGGTCAACTTTGTGTCATAAACACACTTATAGATATTATTGTAGCGAAATAAATATTTGTTCTTAATAGAATTGGTTTATTACCTTAGTGAAATCCATGGAAACTATTTGACTGGCACACCCTGAACTATGTATATGATGCCTAATAATGCAGGCAATACAGGTCACCAAGGGGTGTGCAACATTTATTCCCAATGTGTGGCGAGTCTCGAAATTTTGCTGTTTACTACTCTTGTAACAGAATTAAGTAAGACACTTGTTTAAGCCACTTGTTATACTTACTATGTAACCATTAGCATTAGATAACTATTAGTTTTCTTACCCAAAACTACTGTGCTTCTTCCCGTTGTTCTGGTAATGTTGCTTATTCACATTGTGCTTGTTTGTTTATGATTTTTTTTTTCCAGATGTTACATGACCCAGAAGTTAAGGTTAAACTTAAGATTCAAGCACTAATCTACCCAGTTCTCCAGAACCTTGACTTGAAAACGCCATCTTATCAAGAAAATGCCAACATGCCCATTCTTTCAAGATATCTAATGGTTCGCTTCTGGAGTGAATACTACACCACAGATAAAGCATTGTGTGAAGCAATGTTAGCAAACAAACATATACCACGAGACAAAGCTGATTTATTTAAGTTTGTAAACTGGAGTACATTACTGCCTGAAAGCCTGAGAAAGAATCATGTTTATTCACCAGAATATGGAGATTCCAAATTTATAAAAAAATATCCAGCGATTTTAGATATAAGAGCATCTCCACTGTTGGCTGAAGATGAAAAGTTGAAAGGTTTGCCTTTAACATACATCATTACATGCATGTATGATGTCCTAAGAGATGATGGAGTCATGTATGCCTCTAGACTTAAAAATGCTGGGGTTCAAGTGGTACACGACCATTACGATACTACCTTCCATGGAATACTTATGCTAAATACTTGGCCACTTGACTTTGAATTAGCCCATCATATATCCAAAAGATACATGAACTGGCTCAATGAAAATTTATAAAAAGTATCGGTAATGTGCTTACCAGTGTCCACCTTTTTGTATTTTAAGTTGAAATATTTAGTGCACTTTCAAATAAAGTTCAAAACTGGAAGTCACATATCTAATTGATAAAATTAATGTGATTTAATTTAGACTATAATATATAAAGACAATTTTTCTGATACTTAAATGCTGAATTCGTTTTTTCTTTTTTTTTTCTTATTTGTTTTTTTTATAGTGGTTCTTATTTTAATGCATGTTTGTCTTTTTGGAAGGAAATTAACTTTTTTTCTTATAATTTAGTCACAAAAAAAGCTAAATAATACCGATATGTACATATGCTATGATTTATCTAATAAAAACAGTGAGAAAGTAACTGTTCTGTACTTACCTTACAAATAGGTTTCATAAAAAAAATTACTTTATTCCCTTTTCAAACAGATATTGTGCAATTACTTCAAAAACTGTTTTGCACTGAAATATATCACCCAGAAAGGATGTATTTGAAAGTTTAAGAAAGGCTACACTAGCTGTTTTTAAAATGATTATATGAAATGATGCCTTATTTATGGATGCCTTGAGTTACAATATTTGTTAAATATTTGTTATACAGAAATAGTTTTCTCTATGCCATATACTAGCTCAGAATGGTAAAGTTTCCTTTAAATATTGTTTGCAGTACGCATGGAGAGCAGAAAATATCATCAATACATATCATCAATACATTGTTTTTTTGCAAGCCGCTAAATAGACTAAAAGAAACATCTTAATTGCATCTATGACCATCCATTTATGACATCATGCCATATATAATGTGTTAGTGAGGTGGATTCTTATGATGCCAACAGATGATGTTATGGTTGCAGATGTATTTATTTTCCCACTTTGTGCCATGTTCTATGTTCTGATGTCCCAATTCTCTTGGACAGAGAAGGAGAAAACCAAGTCTGTACATGTGCAATATTGTGCAGACTGATCAGTGTGAACATGCTGCATGTGTGGTTGTATGATACCATACAAGTTACTCAACAGCCAATATATGTCTCATCCTGAAACAGTAGAGCTATCTATTGGAAGGTATATACAGGATATTACATTTTAAAACTAATTTTACTTAATCTGTGCTTTTGCTTGCAACCCATTTTTTTTATGTTTGACATTGACACTATAAAATTAAGCTCAGGGAGCCCCTTTAAAATGTACCTGCTCAAGTCTACAAACATTACTGTAAATTTTTCTAATAATCATGTCTTTTATTATGTTTGGAATCTTTCATTTCATTGTAGTTTTAGGTTTTGTCGATAATTGTACATTGATTGAACGCAACTTTGTTTTTTAAATGAGTACATACGGTATATAAAAATGTAAAGTTGCAAATGATAAAATATGCCACTAGCGATATTTTTGGGGGATGATTTTCACATGTTTCTTTTAACTCCCTTTTCTATTTTGTAAATGTAATTGTTTAAAACGAAAATATATACAAATCTATAGTAACATAAATGCCAAGATTGGAGTTTTTCCCCACTTTTGGTATTCTAAGGTTTAACTGTACAGAATGTATATCAAAAACTTTTTTTATACAGTGAGATTTATGTTTTTTTTCCTAAAGCAAATTTAAATAAAACTTATAGAGAATGTGAATTCTTTATTGTTTATTGATTTTTTTTTTTTTTTTTTTATCACCTTTGGATTTTTGCTTACTTCTTGGTTCAGTGATGGAAAAAGCAATGAACTGAAAATACATTGGTGCTTTTAAACGTGAAGAAAATTTGGTAAAAAAAAAAAACACCTGTGTGGCCTCTTCTCCCAGCACACATAAAAATTGATGAATTGTTAAATAATAAAGATGTTGTGCAATAAATAAATGATATGAGTAAACAAAGTAAATCAAAATCTAGAGGAACAAACACTGTGTGAATCTGTTTATAACAATAACTTGTTCAGATGTCTCTCTCCCCCCCCCCCCCCCCCCCCCATTGAAATACACTGCCTTTTATACTGTTGTGAAAGCATAATGCGACTGAAAGTCTTTTCCCTTCCAGAATAGCACCTCTACCGAACAATGTGTATATAGATGTTTTCCAGATAAGAATAATATAAAGAAAAAAGAATATGCAGAAGATAGTATAGTATGTACAAAAAAGGCCTTTATTGTCCCATTGCTAAAATCTGCTTACTGGTTATAAAAAGGTAAAGTGCACATCAGTATAAAACAATGATCTCACGGAGCTCCAGCCCGCTAAAAGGAGAGTGTCAGGCACACTCCTCAACCCTCTGATGTGTGCTGCTAAGAACTCTTCCTGGATCCATATTCCGTGCCGCCTCTAGCCACGCTCCACACAGACGCATTTCACCAATACGATGGCTTCGTCAGTGATCTCATCTATGCCCTGGATAGGAGATCATTGGTGGAGCTACCATATGAGCTGGCTGCCCATGGGGCCCCTACTATGCCTAAATGAAGGGAGACCATTATGGAGAGTGGAAAGCTGAAACAGGGCCCCATCTGGTTAGACACATAGGGCCCCCCCAAAAACATAGAACCATCCCTGTATTATGCAGGACCAGAACTGAATTGCACCAAACAATCTATTGGAATAACTCCCAGGTCACTAAGGTCACTAAAGGAAATTTTTTAGGGGAAAAAAATTCTACTTTAAGTTATTCACCTCTAACCTGTTGAAAAACATGTAGACATTGGCTATTTCTAAACTCAGGACAAATATTAGAAGCTTTTCAGACGTGCTCTTTTTTACTGTTTGCAGTTGTGTAAAATATTTTTCAGGACAAACTTCACTTTTTCATCATATAGCTTATTATAATTTATGATAAAAATAACAGAATCTTAAGAAAGCACTCCTTATGGCGATTAAAACCATATATAATATGTGTGGGTACATTAAGTAGAAAGATGAAAATTAAAGCTAAACACAAACACTGCGGAAGTTTCTCTGTCACTAGTGGGGTTAACATCTCCACATATGCTGGAAGGCTATACCCTGCATCCACTTCCCTTTTAGTAAAGTAATACTTCCTGATCTATTACTTTTAAACTCTTGCCCCTCTACTTTCAGACTCTCCTCTTGTTGCACTAATTTTTTCTTCTGTTACACATAATCTCCTTCTTTATTGTGTGGATTACCTTCATGTAGTTAATTGTGTCTATCATATCCTCTGTGTCTCTTCTTTCTTCTATGTTATTAATATTAAGATCCTTTAACCTTCCCTAGCAAGTTTTTTTTTTTCTTATCCTATAATCCAATAACCAGTTTAGTAGCCCTTCTCTGAACTCTCTCCTTCTGGAGATACAGGCTCCAGTACTGTGTACATGAATCCAAGTAAGGTCTCACTAGTGCTCTGTACAATGGCAGATAACTCTCTCCCTATACAACCAACCAATCTTGCATTTTCTGCTGCGTTATTACATTGTTTACCTACCTTTAAGTCCTTAAATAATTATCTCTAAATTTCCTTTCCCTAAGAGGTTGAGGTTAGGGCTATATAAAATATTTCATATTCTCTCTATTATCTTCCACTTATCCACATGAATGAATATAAAGAGCTCTCCAGTGACCTGTTCATTAACAGAAATGTGCAAAGAACAAGAGGTCAATCCCTGAGCCTGAAAGAGCAAAGATTTCATAAACAGCAAAGGAAGGGATTCTTTACAGTAAGGACAATAAATATATGGAACTTACTGTCAAGGGAGATAGTGCTATTAAATAAAATAGATGTATTTTAAAATGGTCTGGATGTTTTTTGTGTTTTTATTTTTTATTTTTAGAAAAGCAGGGCTATTAGTAATAGAATAAGCACACTTTTTCTCCCTCCACTCAAAACTTGCAACAAACTCACTCATATACACAATCACACATACACAGCAACATACTCAGTCTCTCACATAGTGTCCCTACATGTAGTCAGTGTCACAGTCACACAGTTGCACAGACATGCATGCAAAGTGTCCCCACAAATGCAGTCACACATTTCCACACACACAACTGCCCTTCAGCCCAGTGTTGAAGACAAACCTGCCTATTGCACATCTTTTTGTGTCATCAGCAAAAAGACATACAGTACTATCAACAACTTCTGCAATATCATTAATGAAATTATTAAAACAAGTGGGTCGAAGTCCGTGAGATACCCCACTGGTAACACAGCCTTGCTCTGAATATACTCCACTGACTACAACTCTCTGACTAGTCGCTGCCTTATCCATTCAACTATATTGGAATCCAAACACAAAGATTCTTCTATGTGCATCAGTGTCAAAAGCCTTAGTGAAATCTACACTGATCAGAATTATAAACGCAACACTTTTGGATAGGAGGGTCGCTTTTCCCTCTGACAATCAGGCGGTGGTGGAGGCCAATAATGGGTTGTCGGTCTCTTCTATGCCAGTGATCCGGCTCCTCAGACAGTTGGTTTTACTTTGCATGTCGCTCAATATTGCTTTCCGTGCCAAACATGTTCCTGGGTATTTGAATGTCGTGGCCGATTCTCTATCTCGGTTTCAGTTCTCACGTTTTTTGGCTGGTGGCCCAAGAGGCAGAAGAGGTGGGGCTGATTTGCCTGGAGGAGATGTGGAGGGTAGGAACATCATGCTTGCACATTGGGTGAGGGCATCAGTGGCCTCAGCCACCTGGAAGGCTTATATTAAAACTTGGGGGAATGGTAGGATTTGTTGGGTCAGGTAGGTTCTGAAGGTTCTCCTACGGACAGACTTATTATGGTTCCTCTTTCATTTAATGTTAAAGGGTGTGACCCCAGCTGTGCTGGAATGGGCTATGGCTGCCTTGGCGTTCCTTTTCAAATTTCGAAGGTGGCTGGATTTCACAAAAAACTTCATGATTAAGTTGTCATTTCGGGGGTAAGGTCCCTAATAAGAGAAGGACAGTGTAGGTGGCCATTTTGGTAGGTTTATTAGAACCAGTGAATTTTGTCTGTAATGATGCTAATGAGGAGGTTTATATTCTTTGGGGCTTTCAGAGTTGGGGAACAGGTAATTGTGAATAAACGTACTGCTGGCGGGATGCAAGTATCGGATACCAAGGTGGAGTCAGGTAAGTGCTACTTAGTTTACTGAGGTCCAAAACTCATGTCTTTGGGAACGGTTGCAATATTACCCTTCATGCTTTACCGGGGCACTGTTGCTGCCCTATTCATTGGGTTTCTTGGGGGTCGGGGTTCCCTATTGATTCATGCAGATGTTAGCTCGCTCAGCCATTTTCAGTTCCAACAGGTATTTAAGAAGGTTTTGGCTAGGTTGGGCTGTGAGCCCACCCAATTTGTACTCATCTTTTCAGATTGGGGCTGCTACTGAGGCAACCAGGTTGGGATTTATGGATGACTATGGAGGTGGGAATCTGAGAGATTTCAGTCCTATCTGTGTCCAGCTGGACTGCTGGTTTAATGGTTAGGTTCCCCGTTACTGTTTTTGTTTCTTATTCCAGGTCTCATCACTTGGATTGTCGGCCACTCTTACGTATTGTGGGTGAAAAGGAGAGCTGCACTTCGAGCGGCTGGTCAATAGCTGGGCTTTCCTGAGCATGTCCTGTCCATCAAGTGGTTTGAAATCTTTCAGAGTGTTACAGGGGTAATATTGCTTTATGTATCTCACTTATGTTGTGTAAACTTGATGTGGTATTTTCTGGAGGCCACATCACCCATGGGATTTCTTTGGGCGGATAACCTGTGTGGCAACCAACTGCAGCATGATAAAGTAAATCCTGGGCCTGAATCAATGATATAAAATATAATTTTTAACTCAAAATGCTTCTATTTCAGCATATGATATTTAATGAGATACATTAACTTGGGTCTTTGAATATAATCCCCCCCCCCCCCCCCCCGGATTGGTCATGTTAGCAGTCATTTTAATCTATTACATCGAATGATTTTCGAATGATTTGCTCCCCATATTCCACGTTCAAATATTCTACTAGAAGGAAAAGCGGTTCCAAAGATCGCATACTAGCTTACAATGTGGGTTCAGGCCAATAGATAACATAAATTCACAACTGAAACATTCTACAAGGGCAAATGATTTCCACATATGTTTTGGTTTTTCAGCTATCACTGTTTAGAGAATAAACCCATTATAACCCCAATATTCATACACCAACAATATTTAATTAAATAAACATGTGAATTTTGAGAAATTATCCTAAAACAAATAATAGAAAATTCCACTTCTATCATTCATTTTGCTAGATCTAAATATGTTCATTCACTATAGGTGTGTGAACAAATACTGAAAGGTGTGTTTTTACTGTTACTAAACAGAAACATGGTTGCAGCAATTCCATTGACAAGAGAAATGTATTTATTTTTAATGTAGCCTTAATTGTATTATTTCACAATCCATCAGAAGTTTGAAAAACAAATTATGCTTATAATTTCACTTAAAAAGTTAAGGTGTGCTACAAAGGCTTATACCAGTTACATAAAATCGTGGCAATGCTTAGTAGCAATATATTTTGATCCAGCATGGAGATGATCAGTTGTCTAAAGTGCTGCCATGTCGGTTAAGGATAATTGAGAAGCTTAGCGTCTAACTTCTAAAACTGATGCCAATAAATGAACAGTTATCATTTGCGATGGGTCAACATATTTCTAGTAGACATGTGCAAAACTAAAATTTTCGTTTCGTTTTCGTCCATTCGGACGAAAATGTTATTTATTTCGTCTAAAACGAATTCATTCGTTCATTACTGCATTGGTTTCAGACGAAATTCGTTCATTATTTTTGTTTCGTTTTATTCGCTCGTACGAATCAATTGACCTACACATTCCATAAACCGAAAGTCTATGAACCGAAAGACATATAGGTTTATAGACTTTCGGTTTATGGAATGTATGTAATGCTATTGGCTTTCTATAAACCGACTCTATATCGGTTTATAGAAAGCCAATAGGATTACATGCATTCCATAAACCGAAAGTCTATAAGCCGAATGTCTTTCGGTTTATGGAATACATGTAATGCTATTGGTATTCTATAAACCGAAACAGAGTCCCCATTCATAAGAATTTCTTATGAATGGGGACTCTATTTCGGTTTATAGAAAGCCAATAGAATTATATGTATTCCATAAGCCGAAAGTCTATTAACCGAACCACATTCGGTTTATAGACTTTCGGTTTATAGAATACATGTAATGCTATTGATTTTCTATAAACCGAAAGTCTATAAACCGAATGTCGTTCGGTTTATAGACTTTCGACTTATGGAATACATGTAATACTATTGGCTTTCTATAAACCCAACTAGTGTCCCCATTCATAAGAAATTCTTATGAATGGGGACTCTAGTTCGGTTAATAGAAAGCCAATAGTATTACATGTATTCCATAAGCCGAAAGTCTATAAACCGAACGACATTCGGTTTATAGACTTTCGGTTTATAGAATAGCAATAGCATTACATGTATTCTATAAACCGAATGTCTTTTGGTTTATAGACTTTCGGTTTATGGAATACATGTAATGCTATTGCCATTCTATAAACCGAAATAAAGTCGGTTTATTCATCAATTGACCTATTCGTATGAATGGGGACTCTATTTCGGTTTATAGAATAGCATTACATGCATTCCATAAACCGAAAGTCGTTCATTATGTCGGTTTATGGAATGTATGTAATGCTATTGGTATTCTATAAACCGACTATTTCGGTTTATAGAATGCCAATAGCACGAATGGACGAATGATTTTCGTTCATGAATCATTCGTTCATTCGGCCTTCCTTAGTTTAGCATTTTCGTTATTCGTTTTTCGAACAAATGGACGAAAATGCTATTTTCAGACTAAAATGCATTCATCCGAAAACTAATGCACATGTCTAATTTCTAGTATTCTGCTTGTGTCAAGTGTAAATCATTATTGTGCATAAGACAGACTGAGTGACAGTTTGATCCTAATGGTCAAATCAAGCCTGTTAATAGCTCATAAGTCACATATCTTACTCAGAAAGTGTTTTGTAGGATCGAGAAAGAATTATGTATACATTACTTAAATTGTATTTTCTGCATGTTCTACGTTTCCATATTTTACTTTAAAACTATTTACAGTTCTCGTGTAATTTTACATTGAAAAATAGTTTCACAAGGGCTTCTCAGTTCAGTGTGTTGTGGTTTGGGGTTTTATTTGAATTAGCAAGGTTTCACAACAACCGCTGTCTTAAAGTTAACACAAAAGTGAGTGTGAAAAGCACTGTAAACACATCCAAAATGGAGTCTCTGTTCGGAGTTCAAAGTAGTGATGCCACCTTTTCTTCAGAAAAAATACCCTGCTACTCCCTCCATAGACTTAACATTGGCCTCGAGCCATTTTTTTACCAGCCTGCCAGTAAAATACCGGCCAGGTGGCAACCCTAGTTCTAAGATGGTGTCAGAACATATGCTTACTCCAAAATGGAGTAAGAAAGTCTGTAAAAACACACTAACGAAGGACTCAGGCTGTGTATATACAGTAAAGCCCACATTAACAACTCAGGTAAAAGACACAAGCAGCATTTTCAAAGCCCCAAAATGAATTGGACGAGACTCACAAACACACTAATTATTTAGTGCAACTGTCTACGGCATTTGAGCTGCAAATTGCAGAAGCACAAGGTATTTTGGAGAAATTATATCTTAACTAACCAATGTACAAATACACACCCAAATAGTAGCACAGATAATAATGTTTAATCAAACCATATCTTATAAGGACACACAAGTCTTAATTAAAGATCCTTTTTAAAGTTATTTACTCTTATAAAAGGTACACAAGGATTAATTATAACATGCTTTAAAGTTAGTTCTAAACAAATCAAACATGGTCTAACTAAAACATAAGTAATTATTAGACACTTATAACTGTAGTGTAGAAATTAACACATTGTGCAACAATAACAGTAGATACACTATTTGTTGGTTATCCAGGTGGTTTTCTAAATGAAACAAATATTGTATATAACATAAAATGATGCAGAATACTTATCTACTGCTGATAAAAGTCAATGGAAAATAGGAAGCAGGAAAAAATGCAGGCATGGAGAACTGGCTTCATGGAAAAACACGGCTGCATTCGCTCGGCTTAAAATCAGGCTCCTCAGATCACTTCTCAGAGTTCCTTGGCCTAAAACCCACATTGCAACCCAGTGTTCAGGAATCTACATTGTCAATGTCTAAATGAAAAATGACCCCTTGACTCTCCACACTACCTGGCTTTGTTATCTCTGCTCCACCCCTAGCCAGCCTACATCCAGCCCATTTATGGCTTGGTCTGTTCTGCCATAACTTAGAAGAAAACAGGTTTCCCTGCTACCATACCTGGGAGATCTTAATTGCCCAGGCTTCAAGCAAACAACTTCTCCATTTGTCTTTGTCTAAATAACTTAGTGAAGCTTTTTGGTTTTTAGGAACACAAAAAAATAGATATGCCATAACAAGTGACATCAGAGAGGAGGGCTTGGTGAGGTAGGTAGAACTGTTGCTGTAGCAACTGAAATACTTCTGTTATATTTGCATTCATTTTAGAGATAAGAAGAGTTGAAGAAAAAACGATTCAAAATATGTGTGTCTTTTTTTCTTTACTTTACGTCAGGAGTGGGGAATGTCTGGTCACCACTTGCGGATAGAGGCGCCGGCTGTTGAGATCAAGAGATCTTCCCTCACCAGCCTCTCTTTGGTGAGCAAGCAGCTGGATGTCTGTGCAGCATCACAGACTTTCCCATGCTGCCTCTCCACGCACACTGCTCTGAGGTCAGTGCATCATAGGTCATGTGATCTGCTATGCTCAGTCTTCAGAACAGCATGGACAGCACGAGAAGCATCAGGGGAATGTCTGTGCTAATGCACAGACATCATGCTGCTTCCACTACACACCAGGGCGCGGCTGTCATGGGGAGCATGGATAAGTCCTGGATGTTCAATGTGGGTGGTGGGGCATGTATTTGGGTGCAGGGGTACATCCTACACTCCAAATTTGTTGCTATCTTCCACCACACAAATATAGGTTAATACACGGACGCAAACCAGATAATTAGAATATCAGTGTTACATTAGTAAGTTCTCCAAAGGCAGCACTTCAATCCAAAAATGCATAGTTTGCTGTAAGAATGAGGCGAGGAAACTGCTAATAGACCGAACTGTATGTGTTTCAAGGCATGTTTGTACACAACATATAGATGCTTTCCAAGTATGTGAAGTTCACACTACAGCAACCAATTGTAAGATCTTGCTGTCCAGTAAAGTGTTAATCTATTTTCTTTTGAGCTATTCAGTCAAGTGTCAGCAAATGATCTATGACAAATAATAAAAAGATAATTAATTCCCTGCACGTTACACCTAATCTTAAAAGCATGACTATTCTTTTTAAACTCCACTGTGCTCCATGCTGCCAGTTACAAAATATCACAGACTTCAAGGTGACCTGATTTTTGAAGTTGAGCAGTTGTTACAGTGCATTTAATTTTTTTCTTCCAGTATATGATTAAGGAATATAATTTTTTAGGAATTTGGGGCAGTTTTTTTGTTTTGTTTTTTAGCGTGGATGCTTCCGTTAACAGTTTTGTGTGACTCAAACTACTAGTTATCATTTTATGATAGATTTTTCCCTTGGTTAAAATGAACGAAAGAGATGAAATAAATAAAATCATTTGTAATGTCTACAAGTGATTTTCAAGCTATAACTCTAACTGATTTGATTACTTTTACATCAGTGAAGTATTAGTTGATAAGTGCACAAAAATACCCTGATTTGTCTTTTACTCCCACCTGCCCAGTGTTTGTTTGTTCGTTCGGAAGGTGAGAATTTTCACTTTAGAATAATACCTATGTGTTTTACATTTTCCTGGTTTCTGCAAAACAAATGATATGGAATAATTTTACACGTGTCCACTAGTAAACTAGATTTATTTTTCAATAAATAACGGAAGTCTGTAGTTTTCAAATACAATTATGCTTTTAACTCCTTCACATGGATCATTTATGAAAAATAATATCTTGCAGTTTGCAAACAAGTAAGAAATAGCTAAATATTGTATCTTGTTGTTCCAATTTAAAGGAGGTACAGAATATTACTAATTTTCATTGTACCTTGGACTTTGATTAAGTATCATTGTATTTCTAGTTGCCATGACCCTTTTGTTACTATTACCATACTTTTATCAAACTGGTGTTCTCTAAATTCACAATATTTGTATTGTTTTATTTTTATACAGCACAAGTCCTTATTATCCACTGACTGAATATTGTGTAGATTTGCACCACGTTAATTATCAATGACTGGAGTTTTTTTTATATGTTGCAAAAATAAGGGCCCACAGGAAAATATTGGTGAACAAAACGTATCAGTTGCGCAAATACATTATACCTCTAATATAATGCATGCTGCAAATACAATGTAATTGTCTCCATTGTGTATACATAAAGAATACAAAAAAATATAATAGGTTCTGTATAGAAAACTCTGTAAATTAAAGTGTTGGGAAGTTAAAAGAGAATGTTTAATTTGCATTGTCTTCAGTGTAACACTTGACACTTTTGGGTGTAAGAAATCGCACCTTCACCAAAATAAATTTGAAGGAGGTTTTCTACCTTTCTGCAATTTTACAAATGCATCTGTTCAAATAAAAGGCTTGTGCCAGAAGTTGCTACCCATTGTCCAAGACAAGCATTCTAAACAGAGTGATGTCAATTCAACAAGTAGTGAACTATCACATGAACTGCAAAAATAGCTGAGATGGATTAATTATTAAAAGATCACTCTTTGGTCTATTCACTAAAATTCAACTTTGGACGTCGATCATTTTGAGAATAAGTCAAACTCGGGTGCCAAATTTGACTTAGTCTCAAAATCAAAGTTGACCTCCAAAGTCGAATTTTAGTTAATAGACCAATCTGACTTCAACAGAGCTACCTTTAGTAAATGGATGATTCAAATGTAAGTGTCCATCAAACTTGTCATATCTGTATCAAAATATGTTTCATTTAACCACAAATTTCTGTTTTTCATGTTCTACTGATGCTCCCACTCAACTCTGCACAACTTGGAGGGAGTAGGCAAAATATAGTGTTTTAAAAATACAACAATCAAAGTGACCCAAATGATAACTATACTTGCAAAGTGGGAACCAATTACATAATCAAGTATGGAGATCCAATAGGAAGCACCTTGATTAATAACCTGATTTCTTACAGATGTAATTATATAGTAATTGAGTACAGTAATTATACATTATGCATGTCATTCACTTGTTAGTTCACCACAGTTCCATTAGTGAATAGACACTGAAAAAAAAAGAAAAAGACATAATACGGAACATGACATTTCCAAAGATCCATGGGGCATCCTTGTGAAAGTAAGCAATTCTTCTTGGTAGAAATATTATGAAGAGAAGATCAGCACCTGCCAGATTCATCAAGAATATAATTGACGGACCTCTCTTTTTATTGATCATGCAAAAGAAATATAGAGCTGCTCCATTATATAGCAGCCCAATTAGAAACACAACAATGTAGACAGCGGAGTAGACTTGATATTTGTAAGTATCATCTGGCTCACAATGAAAACTGTCACTGACAAAGCTTTCTTGATCATTCACAGCAGATTTTTCCATCTGGCAAAATAAAAACAAAATGGTTACTATTTCCATTGCTTACTAGTTACTTGCAAGTAAGCAATAGAAGTTATTCAACTAATGTTGAATAGCGCCCAATACTCTCATTCAATGCACCTATGTACCAGTAAAACACTATCTCCTGATAGTATGGAGTTAGTGCTATGTATGTATACTTAGTGCTAGCACAACCCATATATAAAAAAAACAAGCAATGTAGTGGAGGTGTAGGATGACCACATCACCATTTTAATCGGAGACACCCAAGAAAAATACATATTCCAGGGTAACGTTGCGCGCAATAGAGTCTGTAGACCGGTCTATATTTTACTGCTTACAGTCCTGTGTGACACGTTTGAATACCATTCCCTAAAAAAACAGCAATGCTGTCACCCTACAGAGGTGCTATCTCAGCTCTCGCAAAGTGTCTAGATATTAAAAAAAATTATTTGCTATTTCTCACACTTTTATACATATCCTCCATTTATTACATTTTCAGTAGAAATATTGAAGGTTACTGATTAAAAAACTTAAACATTTTTGGCATTTTAAAAGAGCTTGGGGAAAGTTAACAGCATGACATTGTGCACAAAGATAAAATACTAAGTTATATAATTTTTTTAAATGAGTGCTTTAAAATAGACTAGACAGTTAGTGCTTTGCTAATGTCAACAGTAAAGACTTTACATTATTTCTGAATATATTAGATTCAATTAATGTCTGATATTAGGTAAGAAAAGATCTTGACTGAATACCGTATTTATCGGCGTATAACTCGCACTTTTTCTCCCTGAAAATAGGGGGAAAATGGTGTGTGCGTGTTATACGCCGAAAAAAAAAAAATCTAAAACGTACCTCGTTCCTGCTCTGTCCCCTGGTGCTCTGAAGCTGCGTGGCTATGAGGGAAGCGTTGTGAGCTTCTCTCCAGGCGCGCGGTCAATAAAGTCTGTTTTTTTTAAAACAAACTTTATTGACCGCGCGGCTGAAGGGAAGCTCACAGCGCTTCCCTCACAGCCACGCAGCTTCAGAGCACCGGGGGACAGAGCAGCAAAGAGGTAAGTACTGGGGTCTGGGGAAGGGGGGGGAGGATGGTGGCATAACTAGCATACTAAGGGGCAATATCCTGGCATATTGGGGGCAATATCATGGCATATTAAATGGCATATTGGGGGCAATATCCTGGCATAATAAATGGCATATTGGGGGCAATATCTGGCATATTAAATGGCATATTGGGGCAATATCTGGCATATTAAAATGGAATATTGGGGGCAATATCCTGCATATTAAATGGCATATTGGGGGCAATATCCTGCATATTAAAATGGCATATTAGGGGCAATATCCTGCATATTAAATGGCATATTGGGGGCAATATCCTGCATATTAAATGGCATATTGGGGCAATATCCTGGCATATTAAAATGGCATATTGGGCTTCAAAGTTCTTAATTTAAGTGGTGCGTGTTATACGCCGGCGCGTGTTATACGCCGATAAATACGGTATATATTTTTTTTTAATCAATCACAAGGTATATATAAAAAAAAGAAACCTAATACAGAAAAAACACACACACCTACCTTTCCCTTACATATATCTAGATATATCACATATATTCAAAATATATTAGTAAAGCAATTGCTATAAATATAGTTCTAGCAAAATGAGGCAGATAACATAAAACTACACAATATTTTAACATTACTTTCTATAGTCCTACTGGTTTGTGAACTAAAGCAGTGCATGCTTTTAGGCTATGCTTATCTTGGCAAATATGGAAGAATTCTGGGGCAGTGTGCAAGTTTTGAAGTGATCAGCAAAAATAGTGGAGCCTGGTGACAAAAAAAACACACCGCAAGTGAACGGTAAAAACCAGGCATCAATACTTGTCCGTCGAGCAAGGTTTTAGTGAATAGACCCCTATATATCTTAAGACCATGGCAGTGCTGTGTGAAACCTGTAGGTAAGTAACATTACTACTTGAAAGAATGGCTTTAGGGGATTAATTCTGCTGCACTGTAAAATAATGTAGCATTAGTTATGCTATGTGAACAAAAAGCATACAGATATTCACATGATGCCTTAAGTCAAGGCAACTTGCAAGTTCTTATTGAGCATTCTTTCTTGCTTCACATGGGGTGTTGGATGACCAAATATATTACACAGTAAATTGTACAGCTAAGTATACATTGTGTTTATACACAAATAATTTAGAAAGCTATACTGTTCAAGCAAATTAATCATCAAATCTGCACAGGACAAGCCAAAGCATTAAACAAGAGGAAAAAAAAATATTGATCTATTATTTTTTAGAATTTATTCTATAATTTTAGAAACTTTAGATAGGAGTTTCTACATTGGTATATCAAACATATTATATGGAAGGCAGATTTATTATTGTGGTAATTAAAATAGATGAAGAATACTTTACTCTTGTAAATGTATACCTTCCAAATAAAAATCCAATAGGAATGCTATCAAAAATCCTAGAAAAAATGGAAAGGATTAAGAAAGGTACAGTGTTAATAGCTGGGGACTTCAATTGTGTTTTTGATACAGTAATGGATAAAAAATTAGTTAAAACAACTCAGGTAGATAGATCAATTATCAGCCAGGCTAGACGCCTAAGATCTTTATGCAAAAAATACGGTCTATTGGACCTGTGGAGAACATTACATCCAAATGATAGAGATTTTACCCATTTATCAAGGATACATGGATCCTATTCAAGGATAGATCACTTCTTAAGTACCCCCCAGATAGTCAAATGGATAGAAAAAGTGAATATAATTGAAAATACATGGTCGGACCATAGCATTTTAACTTTAGAATTAGGAGAAAGCCCCCCAAAGGGTAAAACAACATGGAAACTAAACGACCTTTTGATAAAAGATCGAATTAACAAAGAATATATTACCAAAATGTCTAGGTTGTTCTTTGAAGAAAATAAATCAGAAGAAATCTCCAATCTAACCCTATGGTGTACCTACAAAGCGGTAATAAGAGGTTACTGTATAAAAATGGAAAACAATTATAAAAGAAAGGGAGGAAAAGAACTATCCGACTTGTATATAGAATTATTTGATATTACCAATAAAAATAAACTGGCGCCGTCTAAAAATTATGTGACCAAAATATTAGATATACAAACCAAAATAAACAGCAAATTAGAGGAGAAGATTATAAAATCCCTGGAAAAGCTGAAGATAAAATACTACTACAAAGGTAAAAGGGCAGACAAGTTACTCTCAAATAAAATAAAAACATATTATACTAAAAGAACTATAGATAAACTGATAGTCGACGATAAGGTTCATCTGACCCCTGAAAGTATTGGCACCCAGTTTAATGAATTCTATTATAAACTATACAATTTATCACAAAATTCTAATACTAAAGATATAGACCTATACATAAAAAACACAGCTATTCCTAAGATATCAGAAATACATCAAGTAAATCTGAATAGTCCTTTTACCACGGAAGAACTTGAATTGGCAATAAGAAATCTAGCCACCAATAAAACTCCCGGACCAGACGGCTATACTCATCTATTTTATAAGACCTTTAAAGACGATATTGTAGGCCCATTGATTCAAACATTCAATGAAATGGCCTTTGCCAAAGATATACCAGGCGAGTTACTAAAAGCCAACATTTTACCTATTTTGAAACCTAACAAAGATCCTACAGAACTTAAGAATTACCGACCTATTTCACTTATAAATGCTGATATGAAATTATATGCAACCATCCTAGCCAATAGATTAAAACCAATGCTTGCCTCAGTGATACATCCGGACCAAATTGGTTTCATACCAGGCAGATCATCAACCAACAATACCAGAAGACTATTAGATATAATGGACCAGGCTGAGCTACGGGGAACCCCACTTGCGACCCTAGCATTAGATGCCGAAAAGGCTTTTGATAGGGTCGGGTGGGATTACCTAGAGAGAGTACTGAAGGCATTCGGCATAGATGGGTGGATCTATAATGCTATTATGGCACTCTATAAGGGCCCAACAGCTAGGACAGTGGGGCCTAATATCTGTGCAAATTGGTTTCCATTATCAAATGGAACAAGACAAGGTTGCCCCCTCTCCCCGCTGATATATATTCTTTCAATTGAGCCATTGGCAATTAATATTAGGAACAACAAAGAAATTATCGGTTTCAGAACCAAAGATGCAGACCACAAAATAGCTTTATACGCAGATGACGTACTGATTTCCCTCACATCCCCGTCTCACTCTCTACCTTATCTGATGGATGAAATAAATAGATATGCCTCAATATCAAATTATAAATTAAATTTAGATTAAACAAAGGTTATGACTAAAAATTTACAGAAATACACCCTCGATAATTTAAAAAGAAAATTTAATTTCACGTGGACTTCAAAAGGCTGTGAGTACCTAGGATTACAATTTCCGGATGAGGTGGAGAGAGTGATGGAGGTAAACTTTCTAAGATTATTGAGAGAAACAAACCAGAAGCTGCAAGATTGGAGGAATACCGAAATATCGTGGTGGGGTAGGATTAATTTAGTCAATTACTATATCCTGCCAAAATGGTGCTACCTCTTTAAAATGATACCTTGGGGGATACAGCGATCGTGGATGGATATGGTCCAAGAAAGTTTTAAAACATTTATTTGGAAAGGAAAACCAGCAAGAATCAATAAATTTAATATGGCAAGAAAAGTAAAACAAGGAGGTCTTAGCTACCCTATTATTGAGAATAATTACCATTCAAGTATGATAGTTCATGCTCACAACCTCCAGAATCTCTCACTCCATAAAGAACCATGGTACCTTATAGAAGAAGAGGCATTGGACAAAGAGGATCTTGAATACTACCTATGGTTAAATAGTAACAAAATTCACTCTAAAGGCCTGATGGGCAAATCAAGGATTCTAGGCCAGGTGATCAAGGAATGGGACACTATCAAAAAAACTATGAACCTACAAAATAAAATGATTCCTTCATGTAAACTAAAAGCAATACAATATAATATAAAAGACATCACCTTAAAGAACTGGGATAAAGCTCATGAATGTCCAATAAGAGATTTGTGCGAACAAGGCAAATTATTGCCTTTTGAAACGCTGAGAGAGAAATATTCCCTTCCCTCCAGAGAGATATTTTCGTATCTGAGAATTAAAAATTTTATGAAGAACAATGTGTGTCATAACTTGGATACACTAAAACAAGAGCTAACTAAAATTTTCTCATACAAACAAATACCTAAAATCACAGCAAAGACAAATTCTATAGTAACGATGAGAAATAGATACCCTACAAAAGTGAAGTCGATATGGGAGAGGGAGCTAGCAATCAAAATTACAGATGAGGAGTGGGCAGGCTCCTTTGCCCAGACAAATAAAACAACAAGATGTCTCAATCTAGCAGAAAATCAATTTAAAATAATGTATAGGTGGTACAGAGTCCCATCTGCCCTGACAAAAATGTACCCACATTTATCATCTAAGTGCTGGAGATGTGGGGTGGAAAACGGCACTTTCCTTCATGTCTGGTGGAGTTGCAAGGCTGTTGCTGTCCTATGGGATTGGGTTTTCGAATTGATTAAAAAACTTACTAATAGTAATACGACCTGGAAGCCAGAATCTGCTCTCCTACATTTAAAGCTAAAAGAATCATCTAAAGATAATCAGCAGATAGCCATTCATTGTTGGGTGGCCACAAAGGTTCTAATAGCTAGAACGTGGAGATCAAGCAAACCCTTTAAAAAAATCCAACTGATAAATCAAGTAACGTATCAGGCAAGGATGGAAAAGAGTTTGAGTAATCTACAACCATCAGCATCTAGAAGACTATGCAAACTCTATACATATATATTAGAGCAGTTAGAACAGATGTAGATAAGTAGGAGAGAGATATGGCTATCTAATACCATCTTAATACTACAGGCCCAAACCAATATCAAAATAAAACTTAAAAATAAAAAGGGGAAAGATGGGAAGAACTCCTCAATAAGGATATGTCTGTGAAACCTTGAAATGCTCCCCCCTGGGTGGGGTAAAGGTCTCTCGATCGGTCTGTAAGATTACAGTACATTTTATTGACCTGTGCAAAGAGGGGGGGGGAGGGATATTTTGCCGAAAGAGATACTTATAAGACTCTTTATAGAAGTGAATCTAAATATAATAAGCACTTTAAGAAGGGATCGGAGCGGCCACCCCTCGTTGCACTGGGACATAATAATTTGTTGTATATATGATGATTTTTGTATGTCTGTCAATGTCTTTCGTGTTTTATATGTTATGGAGAAAAAGAAAACCAATAAAGATATATTAAAAAAAAAAAACAACATATTATATGAAGCACTTTGATGTTAACTGGACAAGAGTCAAATTTCTGCAAGTGCAACCTCCTGCCCTAGTGCATAACTTCCTTTTCTACTTATCTGCCCTTTACAAAACGTTTACCTTATTTCTTAGCCCCACATTTTCTGTTTTCTCTGGCTACTAGCCTCCTATCTCTTCATTACTGCGATCTACAGTTTCTGGATTGCAGCACCCTGTCTGTCTCCACTTACCTTTAGCATCTACCTCAGCATCACAGTCCACACTCTACCCTCAGTATCACTGTCCATTAACCTCACTCTAATATGTACTCCAGGATCACATTCCACATTCTAACCCCAGTATCACTGTCCATTATCCTCACTCTAATATGTACTCCAGCATCACATTCCACACTATCCTACTGCTACACAGACATCTAGCTGCCTGCTGGCCGCAGAGAAAATGGTAAAGGTAGATCTTCTGATCTCCCCAGCTTGCGCCATTGCTGGCAAGAATTTTTTAATTTTTTTTTTAAGGTGCCCACCCGGCCTCTGACAGGTGTATTGCCTGTCACCCCTGGATGGTGGCCCTGATCCTCCCCCTCTCAACAGCATTGGTGTCAACTCTACTTTCCATCTCACTGTCAGGGCCTTTACCAGGTCAGGTAAACATGGAAACATAGAAACATAGAATGTGTCGGCAGATAAGAACCATTCGGTCCATCTAGTCTGCCCAATTTTTTTGGAGTACTTTTATTAGTCCCCCGTTCCCGGTCTTATAGCTAGAATAGCCTTGTGTCTATCCCACGCATGCTTAAAATCCTTGACTGTGTTTACCTCTACCACTTCTGCTGGAAGGCTATTCCATACATCCACAACCCTCTCAGTAAAGTAATACTTCCTGATATTACTTTTAAATCGTTGCCCCTCTAATTTAAGACTATGTCCTCTAGTTGTGGTAGTTTTTCTTCTTTTAAATATACTCTCTTCCTTTACTGTGTTGATTCCCTTTATGTATTTAAATGTTTCTATCATATCCCCCCTGTTACGTCTTTCCTCCAAGCTATACATGTTAAGATGCTTTAACCTTTCCTGGTAAGTTTTATCCTTCAACCCATGAACCAGTTTAGTAGCCCTTCTCTGAACCCTCTCCAAAGTATCAATATCCTTCTGGAGATACGGTCTCCAGTACTGCGTACAATACTCCAAGTGAGGTCTCACCAGTGCAATGGCATGAGCACTTCCCTCTTCCTACTGCTAATACCTCTCCCTATGCAACCAAGCATTCTGCTAGCATTTCCTGCTGCTCTATTGCATTGCCTACCTACCTTCAAGTCCTCTGAAATTATTACTCCTAAATCCCTTTCCTCAGATGTTGAGGTTAGGACTGTACCAAATAGTCTATATTCTGCTTTTGGGTTTTTACGCCCAAGGTGCATAATCTTGCACTTGTCCACATTCAATGTCAGTTGCCACTGCTCTGACCATTTTTCTACTTTAGCTAAATTATTTGCCATTTGGCTTATCCCTCCATGAATATCAACCCTGCTGCAAATCTTTGTATCATCAGCAAAAAGACATACATTGCCAACATGACCTTCTGCAATATCGCTAATAAAAATATTAAAGAGAATGGGTCCAAGTACAGATCCCTGAGGTACCCCACTAGTAGCAAGACCTTGCATCGAATATACCCCATTGACTACAACCCTCTGTTGCCTGTCACTCAGCCATTGTCTAATCCATTCAACAATATTGAAATCCAAACTCAAAGATTTCAGTTTATTGATAAGCCTTCTATGTGTGACAGTGTCAAAAGCCTTACTGAAATCTAGGTAAGCAATGTCTACTGCACCACCCTGATCTATTATTTTAGTCACCCAATCAAAAAAATCAATAAGATTAGTTTGGCATGATCTCCCTGAAGTAAACCCATGCTGTCTCTGATCTTGAAATCCAAGCAACTTTAGATGTTCAACAATCCTATTCTTTAACAAGGTTTCCATTATTTTTCCTGTCAGAGGTATTGAAAAGTAATCTTGGGACTGGTACATATGAATAAAGCAGAAGAAAAGGATAACAAGATGGATGCCAGCAGCCTCCATTTTGTGTCAGTTTTTGGAAATCCTTCTGTGTGTTCAAATCTTATTCTGTGTCCCTGAAGCTAAAAGAAAGTCCTCCACATTCCTAACTCTGTTATCTAGTATCACTGGAACAGATAAGGTGGGCATTGTTAGTCGTTTATGACTCTCATTGTATTTCTAAAGACACAGCTGTGTCTATATACATATTAGAGGGGAAGTGGGGCTTCTCTGCAACTTGCTAGCCCACCCAAACTGGCAGAAACTTACAAACACAGACACACTGAGATTATTGGGATTTTTGATTTGTAGAATCTAATAAGGGTTATTATAAATAAACCTAGTTGATTCAAATCACCCATTAAAATATATAATGATATCACACCTTCACTAATAAATATGTAAAGTATAATTAATCCTAAATATTAATTAGAATATTGTTTTTATTGTTTTATTAGTGTGGTATACATTTTATTATACATTTTTATGTAATGTGCAATGATAAGAATATGATAAATATTTACTATAATTTGAAATTGTATTAACACTTCTATATATTGCAACATATATATTGTATTACATTATACTCACAATCCAGGTATAGCTATAAATCATGACATCATCTCATTTACATTAACACACCCATCCATTCAATTGGCTAGAAGTCACAGAAACAGGGTGTGAATCTGAGATAAGGTTTGGTTGATAAGTTGATACTGGGGGTGTAGAGAAAAAACCAAAAGGACGGGAGATACCTGAAAAGACCTGGGGAGACTGATTTTGGGAGAGCTGCCACTAATGGGGTGAGAGATGGGAATGTTTTAGAAACGGGCTGAGTCTCTCTCCTTCTGGGGAGGACTCAGGAATATGAGGCTTTTAATAGCACATGTTCACTATAACAATAGAAATCTCCATACCCATAGTATTGAGCTAATTCCCAGGAGTAACTCCCATCACTCAATTCTTCAATGGAAGGAGTCTCAACAGCAAACCAACCTCTGCCGGTAATGTATAAATGTGGTAATTTGTTTCTAGCATAATCTCAAATTTTATGGATGTCATTAGCATATATATTTGGGTAAATTTAACTTAAATCCCACAATTTCTGGGATCTATATGTTTTAGCCTGGTGTTTATCTGTCATCCTTTCTGCAGAAGGAAGCCAGAGGAATATCCTAGAGATATTACAAAGAACCATAAATTCTTATAGTCTAGCTATTTACCCAAATATGTAATATCTAATCTCCAGAGATTATCTAAGATTCTCATTCTTAAAGTCTGAGCTAGAATACATACATTATCATTTACCGAGCAGATTAAGAAATAGCCACCTTGAGTAGTGATTGATTTAGTAATATTACCTTACCTAAGCAGAGTAGATGTTGGTAATTTGTAGGTAATTATGGTGTACTATCATTAACCATTTTAAATACTAATCATTAACATTGTAAGTTGTATCCAAATAAAATGCATGGCCATCTTACGGTCAGAAACGTACTGCATAGTAAATTCTACTACATGCATGTTGATATAGGTACAGAGCTGCATAATTAATGTTTTGTCCTACTTACTTATGTTATAAATCATACATGTGAATTATGATTAACATCTATTGATATTGTATTTTGTTGTTATGCTATTTTGCTTACCATTTGATCTTTATTCTATATATAATAAATTCATTATTATTTTATTAATAATTGTTGCATTGTATTTACTTTTGTAAAAACGTCATCCAAACTCTCACATACATAACGAATTCTGGATATGGGTATTTTTAGTCGGACCCATATATATGAATCATCAATTTTCATAATTTTTTATGATTCATAATTAATAACTCATATTCATATTTTTATGGTTATTAATAATCCGACATTTTATGGAGGCACTGCTGAGATGTATTTAAGATTTGATGCGTTTTTACAAACTGTAAATTAATTGTAATCCAGAGTACCCTGTCTAACTTCATTCTATGGGCTCATAGTACTGAATCAGGTATTGGAATTACATTGCTATATATTGTTGTAATAGGATCAATATGAGTAGCCATTTAGTAACTCCCTGGGAAATAATTCTGTAACAGAGAATCCCAGTAAAATACACAGTATCTAAAACATGCACAAAGACTTAAATCGTCAGTCAGATATCAAGAAATGGATTAAAGAAATCCACATTCAGACAGAGAACTTTAATGATGATACTCTGTTTAAAAGTTTTCTGACGTGCATGTGTGAGGAAAAAGATGTTAAAAGAAATGTATTCATAAATGTGATATGCTTATTGACAACACAGCTAGAAGGGAAATGTAGTCACATAACTGTGTTACAGGCCAATCTGGCACCCTGTCCAAAATGTTTGTGTTAAGAGCAGATTGACTCTCAAAATTCATAATCAGAATTATGTTAAAGATATAGAAGAGCTTTAAAAAGTAAAAGTACAGAGACCTGTACAGCTCTCTCCAAATGGAAAAAAAGACATGCCAAAAGACCCAAAATAATGTGTCCCATGTTCAGGAAAAATCACTGATCTGGCACTGAAGGGGTTAAACCCAACAGAGTCACAGATAATCCCCTGCAAGAGAGCATTAATATGCAAATGCAGGCAATAAAGAACCAAATAAATCAAATGCATTAATTTGTATTGGTTCAGAAAAACATAGGTGACCCAAACCCTCTTCAAGCTAATATATCCCAAGCTCATGCAGGCAAGCCCCAAAGGGTTAACATCAGGATATCTGATGAAGAAGCCATCAGCATAAGATCAGGAGATTCTGATAATGACAGTTTCTCTAATAGTGTACAAAATGAGGTCAGTGAGGACAGGTACTACTTGCCCCAGAGGGCTAGCCTACCCCTGGCAGGTAGACATACCTATAAGTGGCACTCCCAATACAGTGTATTTACCACAAGGAGTTGCAAGCAAATACCCACAGACAAGTCCAACACACAGGGTATTATTCTTTATTCCCAGGTTCCCAAATTTAACCTGGAAGGGTTAACTAATATAATTAACCATATTGAGTTGTAATCTCTGAATCTGTACTCAGACTCAGATAACATTAAATTACTAACATGGGTCTTTGATAGTAAGTGCCACAATTTCTTTAGATCTATGATAATCCAGGAGGTCACATTAGAATTTGGCCTACATAGGATTCGGCCTAAGAAGCAGATGGTGTAGAGACAAATGTAGACCCTATCTGGGATTTAAACCCCAGAAAGTGAGCTATGCACAATAAGCCAAGTCTACTAAGCTGGCAAGACAGGAAAGAGTTAAACTCACCCCTGTTAAGTACCAGTATCCTAATCTTAAGGGCATCCTCAGATATAGCAGCCAAAGGCCTATCATGCTTTGGCTGACTCAGGCCACTGAATCTAATAACTCCCATAAAGCTAAGCCCTATACCTACTATAAGGATAGAGAGGGGCCTTAAGTCTGATCTGCCTAGAGGGTACAGAGACACTGATCCTGATAATTCCCCCGCAGACTCAGCTACCCACATCCATTAAGGATAATTATGGAAGGGGCCATAAGTCTGGTCTGCCTAGAGGGTACAGAGACACTGATCCTGATAATTCCCCACAGACTCAGCCACCCAAATCCCCATAAGGGTAATCACGGGAGGGGCCACAGATCTGATATGCCTAGGTGGGACAGAGATACTGACTCTTATAGCTCCCATCAAGCTCAGCCATCTACCTCCAATACTTGGAGGCATAGCCGTAAACCTGGAAATTAAATATATACTCAGGTGAATAACCTGGATGATCTAATGGTACACTTACAAGAGCAGGTAAGTAAACTAGCTCAAAGCATGGCTGGATAAATAAATAACCCTGAAACACCCAGCATGACCCAATAAAACTCAGCAATTGAGGTTAAATTAAACACTAGGTAATCAAGTTGTTAAACTGCATCCTGTAATGTCTATTGTAACCAAAGTTCTATTTTACAGTGTTAAGACCATAAGTCCATTGCTAAAATGTTGTTAAATGTTTAAACCATCGCTTCTTACTAGATGGTGAATTTGTGTATCTAACTTCTCATCTATTTTTCAGCCTATCCAGGATTAAGATAGTTCACTTCCTAACGTGTGCGTTTACCTAGTGATTGAATCTTTAGGATTCAGCCTTGAAAGGGTTAGTCACAAATTGTCAGCAAGATGCTGCAATCAAGAAGCTCGTGAGAAGGGGGGCCAGTGGTAAATGCCTGTCAGTTTCTTTCCAAAGGGTCACGAAGCTGCAGAAAGGTCAAAGAGTGAAAATTGACTCACATATAGTGAACTCATCTCCATAAAGATAGCATGATGATAGAAGAAGCCAACACACTTTAACTACCTACCTAAAGCAAGATCATTTAATTAAACATAAGTTATGTTTAATATAATTTAACACATTTTTATTTACAGATTATTCTAATAACATTGACCTGGAGTTGTTTGTTTTTTTCAACAACTTTGCGGGACAGTGTTCTTTTTGTTTATCTTAATAGGTAATCTAACAGCTAATCACTTGTTCCTATGCTGGAAGGACCCCATTTTCCAAGGGGGGATGCCCAGAAAGAAAGTTTAAACACCACTGCGGGTACAGTAAAGAAACATCAACACAAGATCAGATGAAGATCAGATTGGTATCGTATAAACAGGGGTTTATTAATCCACTGGTTTGTCTCTCATCTGTTACTAACATTATGTTTTCTTGTACCCATATTATAACAAATATCAGAGATACTCTGCCTAGATGATCACTCCTATGTGTAATATATCCCCTAAGTGGAATAAATTCAAGATATAGTGAACCTAGTAGAGATAGTTCTCCCATGTTTTATATATTTTTCTTGCTAGAATAAGCTAGCATTTTCCATATCTAGTAATTGGCTAGTATATGACAGATCTCATTGGGCCTAAGTTAGGTATATATGTATTCTCAATTCTGGCACAAATGTACTTATACTGTTTTGTTGATTCCTTAATTATAGATTCATCTATCAAAGCCCAAATTCATGGGGATCGCATGATGACTAAAGACAAGATGACGTAAGTCGGGATCATCCTACTTCGGGGACAGAACTTTCTGGACAAAGCGAATCGTGAAGCAAAGCTCATCATCCAAAAGCTCCAAAGAAATCCAAGGTCTATCCAGAAGGAAAAGGTGGATTCATCTCTAGATGTACCCAGCAGTCTGATCCAACGACATCCCATCAAGAAAAGGTTCAACATAACAGATATCAAGTATGTAAATTGCTTTTTCATATTTAATAAAAATTATTAGATAAAAAATAGCATTTCTTGTTTTTATTTCCTTTTATCTGCCAATGCTGCCTCTACCCCCCAGACTTGCCCAATGCTCCCTCTTGCCCCCCCCCCAGACTTGCCCAATGCTGGCTCTCTCCCCCCAATGCTGCCTCTCTCCCCCTCCCTCCCCCCAAACGTCGTCTCTCTCTCCCCCTCCCTCCAAACACTGTCTCTCTCTCCTCCTTCCTCAACCCAAATGTTGTATGTCTCTCCCCTCCCTCCCCCCAAACATTGCCTCTCTCTCTCCTCCCCCCAGTGTTGTCTCTCTCTCTCCTCCCCTCCCCCAGCATTGTTTCTCCCCTCCCCAGTGTTGTCTCTGTCTCCCCCCCCCTGCGTTGTCTCTGTCTCTCCCTCATCCCTCCTGCATTGTCTCTGTCACCCCTCTCTCTGGTGGCTAGCGGAGGCAGCTGGGGGATGTCTGCATGATAAGTGCAAACATCGTCCATGCTGCCCGACACTTCCGTCTATTATGACGGATGTGTTGGGCAGCATGGAGGATGTCTGCACGTATCATTAGTTGAATAAAAATAATAATTGCTATTTTTGTTAATTGCTATTAATTAATCAGTTTTAGGATATTATTTGTTAACTTTTTTTAAATACCACCCAGAAAGGGGTTGAGTCAGTGATACAACATCTTCCCAATTATGCTAGTTCTCCAACACTTACAAACATATCACGCAAAGTGCAATGTCTTGTTTAATAGGGGCATGTTTAAAAATGTGTAGTGAGAAAAAGGACGAGCAAAAATAGTGCTTAAGGTGATGTCTAAATAAATATATACTAATATACAAGGTGTCCACTAAGTATCGGCAGCCAGACTTAAAAACAATCAGACAGCTTCAAAACTGCGTGAGAAATTTGCAAAAAAAGATGAAATCCGGCGCACAGTGCACAGACACTTGAAAAGGTCAAAGTGAATATAAATAAAAATATGAAAACAAGTAACTCTTAAAGTGACACATACATGTGAAATAATACAATGCTTATGTGGTCTCAGGTGTCACTCACCTGATCCCCTCACACCGCTTGTCACCTCCTTCCTCACGCCGTCATAGCTCTCATGTTGTTACGGCAGCCATGTTTTTGGAGTCAGGAAGTCACTAGTGACTTCTGGAGACGTTTTTCATCTACGGGGCCATGTTATTGGAGTCTGTTTGCTCTCTATACAGACTTCAAATAGATGCCTTCATTTTTGTTTGTTTTTCGGTTTTACTTTGGGATCCTCTTCTATTGTAATATATATGCATATATATTTTAGTGTTCTGTATTCTTTTTGTTTTTTCCTGTTCCTCCCTCCTGACACAACAATCTCCTTCTCCATTGGTCTATGCTAATTACTTCCTATATTTATTCACCTGTTCAATCGTTTTCTAATTGCCTGTGCAAAGAGTTCTCTCTATTTTTGGGCTATTGTTATATGCTTATGTGGTCTCAGGTATTTATTATCAAAGGAGGGTTCTGTGCAAAAAACTTGAAATCACAAAGGTATATGCAAAATATAAGTATACTTAATAAAATTACGTTTTCTGGTATGGAGAACACCTGTAAAACATAAAATGCATACAAATAGTGCAATATGTACCCCACTTTCTGAACCAAACGAGCCACCGTACCAGCCGAGTTGTGTGTTTTCCACCATACCCGGAAGTCTAGACCAGCCCCGAGGCGCACGGAGTGCTGCTGTCTAAAAAAGACTTGTTGCCCGTTTTGTTGGATTACACTGTGGATTGATTCCACAAAGGTTTTTTTTTTTTACTTTTATGTGCTGTCCATATTTGTTTTTACATCGTTTGGAAGTGGAATAAAGCCTGTTTTTTCACCTTACCTGGATTGAGAGTCAGTGGAAAAATCCCCTAAAAATCGAGGAAGCGATCCCTTGCAGAGGGGCAAGTATTACACTGCACATGCTGTTTCTATGCTCCTAGGTTATTAGGGGCTGCCCTTGTGAGTCGTTTTCCTGCAGTCATTTCTCTGGTTTTGCTGTGTTTTTTTCAGTACATATTGCACTATTTGTATGCATTTTATGTTTTACAGGTGTTCTCCATTCCAGAAAACTTCATTTTATTAAGTATACATATATTTTGCATTTACCTTTGTGATTTCACGTTTTTTGCACAGAACCCTCCTTTGATAATAAATACCTGAGACCACATAAGCATTGTATTATTTCACATGTATGTGTCACTTTAAGAGTTACTCGTTTTCATATTTTTATTTATAATTACTTTGACCTTTTCAAGTGTCTATGCACTATGCGCCGGATTTCATCCTTTTTTTGCATGTTTAAAAATAAAGATTTGGAATATATTATTATTATTATTAACACTTAGTTATACACTGCCAATAATTTGTGCATCACTTGGAGCTTAAAGGGGAGTTATAGACAAAGGTAGCAATGATTGGTTTAGACCAGTCATGTCCAAAGACCCTGGGTCAATTGAGGCCCGCGGCATGGTTTAATACGGCCCTACAGGCAGTGGCCTCCCGAGGGGGGTGCGGACCACACTCTGTCACACCCCCAGCAGGGGTGACACCCGTGCTGCTATTACGTCACATCCGGTGGCTGCGATTCCCTCGTCGTGCAGGAGGGAAGACTGCATGGAGGAGATGACTGGGAGACCGAGCAGCAAGGAGGTGAGTACTGGTGAAGGGGGAGGAGGGTGTCAAATAACAAGCAAAATACTTACATACTGAGTTGCTAAATACTGGCATATTTAATGCAAAAATGCTGGCACATTTAATGGCAAAATACTGGGATACTGAATGGCAAAAGAATGACATATTGAGTGGCAAAATACTGGCATACTGAGTGGCAAAATACTAGCAAAAGAATGGCATATTGAATGGTTAAATACTGGCATATTGAGTGGCTAAATACTGGCACACTGAATAGCAAAATAATACTGGAATATTGTGTGGCAAATTAATACTGTAATATATTAAATGGCAAAATACTGGCATATGATTGGGGAAATTGGCGGTGGCATATTAATGTCAAAATAATTCTGGCATATTGAATGTCAAAATAATACTGAAATATATTAAATGGCAAAATACTGGCATATTAAACATGCAAAATACTGGCATATATTAAATGGCAAAATACTGCCATATATTGAATGGCAAAATACTGGCATATATTGAATGGTAAAATATTGACATATATTTCAGCTTCCTAGATTTTTTTTTCATCTGACCTTCAGATATGAAAGGCAGAGTGATTTAACACCTGTTTAGATTTGTCATCCATGTGACGAAATGAAAAGTATGCCGTTTCCAATAAACTTTGCATAAAATAGTTCATTTGAATTTAATTTTAATGGTTCAAAGAATATCAGGCGAAATGGTCTGCCCTCACGCATGTTCACCCCTGGTTTAGACCAATATGGGGCACTGTTAGAAAGCTTAGCTTACTAACTGGTAGGAATGGGAAAAAGGAGACACATAGGGTGAGACAGGAACATTTTTGATTATGGAAGTTAATGAGGGAACTATGGTATCTAGGTGAGTCAGGTCAAAGGTTACTAAATGGGCAATCCAGGTGTATGATATGTAAGCCTGCACTTCAACCACATAGAAAGGAAAGGGGTTGGAGAGTTCAGGTGAGCATAGTGAACTGTGAAGCCACAAGACTGACATACTGTGATTTACTGTAAATAGAGGGTGAAGGTTGCTAGTTGGTTGATTGAGGTTTAGTGGTGTATCTTGGTTTTGGGCTGCCATAGGCAGACAAAATGTAGGCACCCCATCTACCCACGATGCACACCCACGACATGACCCATAACCCAAATTGCACACCAAGGACATGCCCCATCACCCCACTTACATGCCCCCATCACCCCCATTACATACACATTGCCAGTATTATTTGCCATTAATATTCCCCAGCCAATTTGCCCAATAATATGCCAGTATTATTTAATAAAAAGTGAGACAGTGCTAAAATATACCACAAAAAGAACAAGACATAATTTATAAAAATAGAAAAGATTTATTGTCACAAGATGAAAACATACATGTATATAAGGTAAAAAGACTACAACTAAGTCTAGTACCACAGGAATATATTAAGAAAACAAATGAGAGAAATATAAATATGCAGTAAAGTAGAATAAAATATAATATATAAAATATATATAGTACAACCTTACCCACTGCTAGTATAGTGTTGTTCACCTGGCCAGGTACAGAACATATGTATAAGATATACACTATAAGCACAGACACAAAAACAGGACACCCCTCAGGACGCGTTTCGTAAAAAACTTGTTCTTTTTGGGTATATGTTAGCGCTGTCTCTCTTTTTATTAATCCTGTGCTTCTTTTTTGCAGTGGTCCAGTCCATTGCAGTTTAAGACTAGCTGCTATACCTTTTTCCACATTTGTTAGTGGTTTGCCCCCTCACCAAATTGAGAGATATCCTTTCCTCCATATTTGTTCTAATGCGAGGTTTTTCTGTGTGTGGAGTAAATACGGGTTAGTTTTTTATTCATTTTGACTATATACTTATTACCACTTCCCTTTCATCTTTCACATATTTCCACATTGTTTCTTTTTTACATTTAAGCGCTGTGCACTCGTTTTTGTTGTAATGCCAGTATTATTTGCCATTTATAAGCCACAGCTAATTTGTCTAATAATATGCCAGTATTTGCCATTTAATATGCAACTGCCAATTTGACCAATATTATTCCAGTATTATTTGCCATTTAATATGCCCCCACCAATTTTCCCAATAATATGCCATTACTTGCCATTTAATATGCCCCTGCCAATTTGCCCAATATTATACCAGTATTATTTGTCATTTGATATGACCCTGCCAATTTGCCCAATAATATGCCAGTATTATTTGCCATTAATATACCCCAGACAATTTGCCCAATTATATGCCAGTATTATTGCCATTAATAATCCAAAGCCAATTTGCCCAATAATATGCCAGAATTTGCCATTTAATATGCCCCTGCCAATTTGCCCAATAATATGCCAGTATTATTTGCCATTTAATCTGCCCTAGCCAATTTGCCCAATAATATGCCAGTATTATTTGCCATTAATAACCCACAGGCAATTTGCCCAATAATATGCCAGTACTTGCCATTTAATATGCCCGTGCCAATTTTCCCAGTATTATACCAGTATTATTTGCCATTTAATATGCCCCTTCCAATTTGTCCAATAATATACCAGTATCATTTGCCATTTAATATGCCCCAGCCAATTTGCCCAATAATATGCCAGTATTATCTGTCTTTAATATGTCCCTGCCAATTTGCCCAATAAAATGCCAGTATTTGCCATTAATATTCCCCAGCCAATTTGCCCAATACTATGCCAGTATTATTTGCCATTAATAAGCACCTGCAAATTTGCCCAATAATAAGCCAGTATCTGCCATTATTATGCCCCCAGCACTTACTTTTTTTCCCCTGGTGGCTAGTGGCAGGCAGCATGATGTCCTCCATGCTGCCTTTTCGGCTCCACGGCAGTTGTGCCGACAGGTCACGTGACCCGGCGCGCATCTGATGTCAGAGCGCCGGTCACGTGACTGTTGGCACTTCCCTGTCACACTGCACGGGGTGCTGAACAGGCAGCATGGAGGTTTCTCTGTGTTTCTTGTTAGGCTCCCCGTGCAGGCAGAGTGAAGGTGAGGGGGGATCTTTCGATCTCCTCCCACCTCCGTGGAACAACATTTTTCTTTTAAATTGGGGGGGGGGGGGGGGGGAGGTTTGTGCTGTCCCTAATGGCAAACAAGGCAAGTGCCAACCTAGGCACTTGCCTTGTTTGCCTCGTGGTAAATACAGCTCTGGGTTTAGTTACATCTTTTGATGAGGCTAGACTGTACTGGAAGTGACCACGAAGGTGGGTTAGAGATCATTGAACAGGCAGATGAGGACTGATGGATGTTACAGTGTGTATGTTCAATAGATCCAATATTGAGGACATTGAGGGCCATACCGAGTTCCCCCACCAGGTGTCACTATTAAATCCAAACAAATCAATTTAACCAGAAAAATATATATATTTTAGAAGTCCCTTAAATGTCTAAATAACACATTTACTGTCAAATCCTCTTGGGTAAGCATTACTATAAAGTCTAAAAAAGGACCACCCATAAACAAACTCTAGCTAAAGGCAAATTACAGTCATTTATGTTGAACGACTAGCCTTACTGGTAGAGATCCTATATTTATTCTCTCTTTACTGAGAAGACCCTTAAGTCTGTATGTTTTATTATTAACTGATAGCTAAGAGTGAGATCACATGTGTCAGTATGTGCTTTTGTCAGTGACTGGACCTTTATGTGTTACCATGTGCTAGTAGAAGAGAAAATAAGCATTGATGTTATTCCACTTAGGTTTAGAAAAATGGGAA
Source organism: Pelodytes ibericus (assembly GCA_036172795.1). Taxonomy (NCBI): domain Eukaryota; kingdom Metazoa; phylum Chordata; class Amphibia; order Anura; family Pelodytidae; genus Pelodytes; species Pelodytes ibericus. The sequence goes on along the minus strand of CM069861.1, from coordinate 159,816,584 downwards.
ATGGGGAAAAGAACACTTATGACTCAAATCTTACTAGCCGCAAAAATCATAATCACCAGATCATGGAAAACGCCGGGCCAACTAGATATAGGTAAACTGATTGACCAGCTTGGGTACCAATGTCAAATGGAGAAGGGGTACTATATAAACAACTATGATAAAATCGAAAAGTATTATGAGATATGGTCGCCGTGGCTGGACAGGCATAGTAATCAGATATGACTGGGATGTGGGACTCGTCGGCTCTGGGGGTCAAGAATGAATGTTATGAATGTGGGAATGAAAGAAGACACAGATATATATAAGCAAAAATTGCCAAAGCATGGAAATACATGTTTGTATATATGCGGATATGTATATGGCAGATAGAAAATATATACATATAACTAGTAATACTGGATGCTAAGGAGACCCATAGAGGGGAGAGGGATCGATGTTGCAATGGAGAGATAGTTGATGCTTTGTAACAAAAATGGCTAATCTGTAAAACAGTAGAATAGAGAGGATCGCCAACCTGTTGATCTCTGTTTATTGTATAGTCTGTACTCTCCTCTGTATCTTTATATTTGCTATCAAGCACTATACGAAACCCGGCTATTGATGTTACGTATATGAATGCCAATCAAATAATAAGATGCTACATGTAAATCCGAATTTGAAATTTCGCATTGATGGAATTATTATTTATGATTGTATTCTCCATACTTTGACAATAAAAAAAAAAAAAAAAAAAGAAGAGAAAATAAGCACAAAGAGAGAACAGGAAAACCATTTAAACGAGCTAAGAAAACATCCACAATCAAAAATAGTAAAATACAAATTTAATTTAACCCCTTTGTGGTGATAGGACGTTCTATGCCATCTCAGTTTACTGGTCCAATAAGACTCTAGGACAGCACAGAACGTCCTTCAGTTAACAGCTCATCGTGGCTTCCCGCGATGAGTTGTGCACAGATCCCGCTGCCATTCCATATGTCACTTTGAGTGTCCTCATTCTGACAGGAAAAAAGCTCAAAGAGAGTGGCGCTACATTTTAATAAATCGCGCCATGCCCGTCTATTAAGACCCTGATCGGGTGTCTTCAACTGTGTCCCTGCCTAACGATCACCCCGCTAGCACCAAGCATCACAATGGGGTTAATCAGTTTCAACCTAGACTATATATGAATATGATCATTAGCAAAATTATATGATCACACACAAAAGTAAGCAAACAAACACACATAAAGCAGCAGATCCTACGTGTTACCTAAGTGAACTTATCTAAGTGAACTTATATATAAGATTAACACCTTTAACTTTTCCTAAGCCTTGGTTAAAAGGTATCCAAAAGTTTTTGCAAAATATATCTGACTGAAAGAGATTTAAAACAAAATTGTCAACTAACAGAAGTTAAATCATGAAAAAAAATGTTGTTCAATTAAAAGAAGAATTTGACGTTCCAGTAAATTAGCTTTTAACATATTAAAGAAAATGAGGATCACATTAATAAAGCCAAAGCACATATTAAATGGGAAACAGATATATATATGCATATAAATACCACTAAAAGAATGGTGTAAATAAATGTGAAACTAAAAAAAAGATTAATCACTGTTTAAATCTGTCGGAGCTCCAATATAAAATAACAAACAGGTGGCACTTAGTTCCATAAAGATGTAAAAATGTTTCCCAACATCTGCTGGAAGTGTGGGATAGAAAAAGTTGCATCTGGGAAATGGTTAGCTCAAAATAAAGGAACTTAACCCCTTAACGAAAAGTGGACGTTCCAAAAATGTATTCTCCTCCTTTTTTTGTGTTAATTCCCTTTATGTATTTAATTCCTTAGTGAAATGACTTTTTTTGCTTGTCTGACGCTTGGTGACATGAGCTGTTTTAACATTTATCAGTGTTTGTGTTTTGCTGTAATTTATTTCTTTCTCATTTAGTTTACCCACACAAACTATACATCATTTTTATCGCCATAAGAAGGGCTTTCTTTTGATACCATTATTTTGATAATAGCATAATATTAATAATAATAATAATAATTTGATATAAAAAAATTATAAAATATGGGAAAAAATGGAAAAAAAACCTCTGAATTTTATTTCAAAAATCTTATACTCGTCTACAAGAAACAACAAAAAAACACTGCTAAATAGTTTCTAATATTTGTCCTTAGTTCAGTAATAGCCCATGTTTTATGTGTTTATGCTTTTTTATTCATGTTACAGAGCCAGAACTGTAAGTAGTGCAAAACTATTTCAAAATCCTATTTTTTCAAAATTAGCGATAGTGACATTGTAACACTGATATCTGTACTAAATCCATGAATGAACCCCCACATGTACATATTTTTCAAAACTAGACAACTCAGGGCATTTTACTTGGGGTATTTTGACACTTTTCATGTAGCCATTTTACCACCAACCTTTGCCAAATTTTGCAGCAAAAAAAATAATATTTGTGATTTTTCACACAGATTGCAATTCAGGTAAACATTTCCTGAAAATGTGAAGGGGTATTGCCAAATAACACCTCAATATGTGTTTAGCAACATCTCCTTCGTACAGGGATACCACCCATGCATAGGTTTGTCAGCTTGTTTGGGGTTAATAGACCACATTTGAGAGGTGCGCTTTTTGGTTTTCCAACTTGGAATTTTGCAGAAAACCTGCGCCCATGTGCCATTTGGGACATTTTTGTAGCACACAGTGTATTTTACCTCACAAAACCATATATTTTTGAAAAATAGACACCCTATGGTATCTAAAATGGTAGTATTTTAACACTTTCATGTGCTAATGTACTAATTCTACAACCAGCCTTTGTCAAAATTTGGTTAGTAATTTTTTTATGTTTTGTTTCCACATACATTGTACTTTGGGCATGAATTTAAAAATCCTGTTATGTGTCAATGCCAAACAGCACCTCAATATGTTCAGCAACATCTCATAGTCAGCCTGTGCCCATGTTCCATTTGGGACACTTTTCAAGCTTGTCAATGTATTTTACACCATCAAACCATATATTCTGGAAAACTAGACATCTTAGGATATTTAAAATTGTGGTATTTTAACATTTTACATGTGATAATTCTACCACCAGCCTATGTCAAATGGTTGGGATGCAGGGGCGTCACTAGGGTTGGTGTCACCCGGTGCGGAAACTCATGGTGTCACCCCCCTGGATTTCCTCCAATACATTGTCAAACAGATTCCTTAGTAATGCCAGTTATATGGCCTATTAACTATGCCACACACAGGAGCCCCATAACTGTGCCACACACAGGAGCCCCATAAATTATGCCACACCATAGCCCCATAAATTATGCCACACCAGAGCCCCATAAATTATGCCACAACAGAGCCCCATAAATTATGCCACACCAGAGCCCCACTATTTATGCCTCACCTCTGCCCAATTAATTATGCCACACACACAGGTGCCCCATAATTATGCCACACACACACAGGTGCCCCATAATTATGCCACACAAAAGAGTCCCTTAATTACACCACACAAAAGAGTCCCTTGATTATGCCGCACATGGGGCCCAATAAATATGCCACACACAAGCGCCCCATAATTATGCACACATGGGGCCGCCATTAATTATGCAACACACAGGAGCCCCACGTGGTGACAATTGTACAATTATAGATACCAGGAATATTGTGACAGTCAGATACCAGTAATATTGTGCCAGTCAAATGCCAGGAATATTGTGCCAGTCAGTTAACAGTAATATTGTGCCACTCAGAGCCCAGTAATATTGTGCCAGTCAGATACCAGGAATATTGTGCCATTCAAAACCCAGTAATATTGTGCAAGTCAGATACTAGTAATATTGTGCCAGTCAGAGCCCAGTAATATTGTGCTAGTCAGATACCAGTAATATTGTGCCAGTCAGAGCCCAGTAATATTGTGCCAGTCAGAGCCCAGTAATATTGTGCCAGTCAGATACCAGGAATACTGTGCCAGTCAGATACCAGTATTATTGTGCCAGTCAGAGCCCAGTAATATTGGGCCAGTCAGAGCCCAGTAATATTGTGCCTGTCAGATACCAGTAATATTGTGCCAGTAAGATACCAGTAATATTGTGCCAGTCAGAGCCCAGTAATATTGTGCCAGTCAGAGCCCAGTAATATTGTGCCAGTCAGAGCCCAGTAATAGTGTGCCAGTCAGATACATGTAATATTGTGCCAGTCAGAGCCCAGTAATGTTGTGCCAGTCAGATACCAGTATTATTGTGCCAGTCAGAGCCCAGTAATATTGTGCCAGTCAGATACTAGACATGTGCATTCGTTTTCGGACGAATGCTTTTTCGTCCGAAAATAGCATTTTCGTCCGAAAATAGCATTTTCGTCCGAAAATAGCATTTTCGTCCATTCGTCCGAAAAACGAATAACGAAAATTTTAACTAACAAAATCCGAATGAACGAATGGTTAATAAACGAAAATCATTCGTTCATTCGTCCATTCGTCCATTCGTGCTATTGGCATTCTAAACCGAAATAGAGTCGGTTTATACAATACCAATAGCACTGTACTACATTCCATAAACCGACATGAATGACTTTCGGTTTATGGAATGCATGTAATGCTATTGGCTTCCTATAAACCGAAATTGAGTTCCCATTCATACGAATAGGTCAATTGACCTATTCGTATGAATGGGGACTCTTTCGGTTTATAGAAAGCCAATAGCATTGCATGTATTCTATAAGCCGAAAGTCTTTAAAACAAACGACATTCGGTTTATAGAATACATGTAATGCTATTGCTGTTCTATAAGCCGAAAGACTTTCGGCTTATAGAACAGCAATAGCATTACATGTATTCTATAAACCGAACGTCGTTCGTTTTAAAGACTTTCGGCTTATAGAATACTATTGGCATTCTATAAACCTAACTAGAGTCCCTCCTCATTCATAAGAATTTCTTATGAATGGGGACTCGACTCTAGTTCGGTTTATAGAAAGCCAATAGTATTCTATAAGCTGAAAGTCTTTAAAACGAACGACGTTCGGTTTATAGAATACATGTAATGCTATTGCTATTCTATAAACCGAACGACTTTCGGTTTATAGAATAGTCATAGGATTACATGTATTACATAAGCCGAAAGTCTATACAGAGACAGAGTCTCCATTCATAAAATTATGAATGGAGACTTTGTCTCCGTGTAGTAAAATGCCGAAAGCCTATAAACAGAACGATCGGTTTATAGACTTTCGGCTTATGTAATACATGTAATCCTATGGCTATTCTATAAACCGAACGTTCGGTTTATACAATAGCAATAGGAATACATGTATTCCATAAGCCGACAGCCTATAAACCGAACGTTCAGTTTATAGGCTGTGGGCATTTTACTACACGGAGACAAAGTCTCCATTCATAATTTTATGAATGGAGACTCTGTCTCCGTATAGTTAAATGCCGGCTTTTAACTATACGGAGACAAAGTCTCCATTTATAATTTTATGAATGGAGACTCTGTCTCCGTATAGTTAAATGCCCACAGCCTATAAACCGAACGTTCGGTTTATAGGCTGTGGGCATTTAACTATACGGAGACAAAGTCTCCATTCATTATTTTATGAATGGAGTCTCTGTCTCCGTATAGTTAAATGCTATTGTATTCTATAAACCGACTCTATTTCGGCTTATAGAATGCAATAGTACTACGAATGGACGAATGAACGAATAATTCATTCGGCTTTCGGTAGCTTAGCATTTTCGTTCTTCGTTTTTAGGGCGAATGGACGAAAATGCTATTTTCGGACGAAAATGCATTAGTCCGAAAACGAATGCACATGTCTAGTATATATTCACATGTAAATTGCTTTTTTAATAAAAAAAACCCCCTTAAACCCCTTAGTGTTGTCTCTCTCTCACCCTCCCTTTGGCTCCACCTCGCTCCCCTTGTGTCTGTCTCTTCCCCCCTTCCCTCCCCTTGTTTCTCTCTGCCCCCCCCCATTGTTATTCTGTCCCCCCCTCACCTGTTTCTTGCTCCCTGGTGGCTAGTGGGGGCAGCCGGGGGATGTATGCACTATACATAATAGACGGAAGTGTCGGGCAGCATGGAGGTTGTCTGCACGATTCGTGCAGACATCCCCCAGCTGCCCGATTCTCCCTGGTGGCTAGCGAGGCATTTTGTAATGGCTATTTTGCTATTGGTATTCCATAAACCAACTCTATTTCGGTTTATAGAATTGCCAATAGCATGAAATGATTTGAATTTAGTATTAAAAAATAACTTGAAAAAAGTGGAGAGTTTTAACCCCTTTGTGACGCATGGTGCATGCGACCCAAATGATGTAAGCACCAAAACGTCACGATTTGTTCCTGGCCACTGATCACAAGGTGATCGTTAGCCAGGAACACTATGGCAGAGACCCAATCAGGGTCTTAATAGACCCTGTGGGTCCCTGCCCAAAAATTGCAAGCCCTTCGGACGTCACGCACGATTTAGAGAAATGTAGCTGGTGCTCGTTTTGAGCACCAGCTAAATTTCCCCTGTCAGACTAAGGCCATTTAAAATGGCCTCATCTGACAGGTGGGATCCCGCTGCAAGTGCCTGCAGCATGATCCGAGCCGCGATATGAGCTGTTTAACACAGGACGTACTATGCCGTCCTAACGACTTTAAGGGACTTAAAATCAGGACCGCATGGAACGTCCCAACGTCACGAATGGGTTAACGTTTGCTCTGGTCATAATCACAGCACAGGCTTGTAGGAGTTAACTGTAATTACATTAATACATGAAAAGAATATAAGTAATATAGTAAAAATTTACAAAATAAAATTTATTTTGAAAAAACTAAATGAGGTTCATAAACTTGGAAGGAAACGGATCACAGTAAAAAGAAACTGTGATCAGCAAGGGAAGTGTTAATTAATACCCCTTTTATAATCGAGGTTGTCTTATAATCTGACCTCAAATTGAGGTCAGACTATAAGACTGGGATCCAGGTCCCCAGCAGAGCTGCAGGGGACCTGGATCCCCCTCTCTAACAGCAGGGGATGTCTGCGCGATGAGCGCAGATCTCCCCTGCTGCCGCCCGGCATGACCGCCGGGACTTCTATGATGAAGCTGGGTACTTCCGGCTTCCTCATAAAAGTCCTGGCGTTCGTTCCGGGCGGCAGCAGGGGAGGTCTCGCTCATCGCGCAGACATCCTCCTCTGCCTCGCTAGCCACCAGGGAGAATCGGGCAGCTGGGGGATGTCTGCACGAATCGTGCAGACAACCTCCATGCTGCCCGACACTTCCGTCTATTATGTATAGTGCATACATCCCCCGGCTGCCCCCACTAGCCACCAGGGAGCAAGAAACAGATGAGGGGGGGACAGAATAACAAGGGGGGGGGCAGAGAGAAACAAGGGGAGGGAAGGTGGGAAGAGACAGAAACAAGGGGAGGGGGGCAGAGAGAAACAGGGGGAGGGAAGGGGGGAAGAGACAGACACAAGGGGAGCGAGGGGGGAGCCAAAGGGAGGGTGAGAGAGAGACAACACTAAGGGGGGGAGAGCGAAAGGAAATAAAAACAAGAATTTTTTTATATCATAATTTTTTATTAAAAAAGCAATTTACATGTGAATATATACTAGACATGTGCATTCCTTTTCGGACGAATGAATGGAGACTTTGTCTCCGTATAGTTAAAACCCGACAGCCTATAAACCGAACATTTATAGACTTTTCGGCTTATGGAATACATGTAATCCTATTGCTATTCTATAAACCGAACGACTTTCGGTTTATAGAATAGCCATAGGTTTACATGTATTACATAAGCCGAAAGTCTATAAACCGAAAGTCGTTCGGTTTATAGGCTGTCGGCATTTTACTACACGGAGACAAAGTCTCCATTCATAATTTTATGAATGGAGACTCTGTCTCTTATTAGTTAAATGCCGACAGCCTATAAACCGAACGACTTTCGGTTTATAGACTTTCGGCTTATGTAATACATGTAAACCTATGGCTATTCTATAAACCGAAAGTCGTTCGGTTTATAGAATAGCCATAGGATTACATGTATTCCATAAGCCGAAAGTCTATAAACCGAAAGTCGTTCGGTTTATAGACTTTCGGCTTATAGAATACAAGTAATACTATTGCCTTTTTATGAACCGAACGAGAGCCCCATTCATAAGAATTTCTTATGAATGGGGCTCTCGTTCGGTTTATAGAAAGCCAATAGTATTACACTGTATTCTATAAACGAATAAAACAAAACGAAACGAAAATAATGAACGAATTTCGTCTGAAACGAATGCATTAATGAACGAAATTCGTTTTAGACGAAATAAATAACATTTTCGTCCAAATGGACGAAAACGAAACGAAAATTTTAGTTTTGCACATGTCTATCAGATACCAATAATATTGTGCCAGTCATAGCCCAGTAATATTGTTCCAGTCAGATACCAGTAATATTGTGCCAGTCAGAGCCCAGTAATATTGTGCCAATCAGAGCCCAGTAATATTGTGCCAGTCAGATACCAGTAATATTGTGCCAGTCAGATACCAGTAATATTGTGCCAGTCAGAGTCCAGTAATATTGTACCAGTCAGAGCCCAGTAATATTGTGCCAATCAGAGCCCAGTAATATTGTGCCAGTCAGATACCAGTAATATTGTGCCAGTCAGATACCAGTAATATTGTGCCAGTCAGAGCCCAGTAATATTGTGCCAGTCAGAGCCCAGTAATATTGTGCCAGTTAGAGCCCAGTAATATTGTGACAGAGCCAAAAAATATTGTGCCACTCAGAGCCCAGTAATATTGTGCCAGTCAGAGCCCAGTAATATTGTGCCAGTCAGAGCCCAGTAATAGTATGCAATTAAAGTGCTTGTTTTCAACCACCCTCCTCCCCCCCCCAGAGGCGTAACTAGAAACCACCAGGCCCCGGTGCAAAAATTGCCTCGTGGCCCCCCGACCCAACCATGCAACTCCACCCCAGAAATGCCACTTACATGCCTCCCAACTGTTCCGCTTTGTGCCTGGCCTTGTCTTATATTTAGGATAGCCTTATACCTATCCCATGCTTAAACTCCTTCACTGTATTAACCTCTACCACTTCTGCTGGCAAACTATTCCATATATCCACTACCCTCTCAGTAAAATAATAAACAGTTTCTGACCTCCACTGTATTAACCTCTACCATTTCTGCTGGAATACTTCCATTAATCCCTGGCCTCATCTTATATCTAGAATAGCCTTATGCTTACACTCCTTCACTGTATTAACCTCTACCACTTCTGCTTAAAGGCTATTCCATACATCCACTACCCTCTTAGTAATGTAATACTTTCATTAGTCTCTGGCCTTATCTTATATCTAGGATAGCCTTATACCTATCCCATGCATGCTTAAACACCTTCACTGTATTAACCTCTACCACATCTATTGGAAGACTATTCCATGTATCCACTACCCTCTCAGTAAAGTAATACTTTCATTATTCTCTGGCCTTATCTTATATCTAGGATAGCCTTTTTTTTTTGTAAATCAGTTTTTTTATTTTGTTCAGAAATCATTTTTCAATACAATAAAAAAAAAGAAAAAATGGGGGGGGAAGGGGAGGGGTAATTGCCACTAGGATAGCCTTATACCTATCCCATGCATGCTTAAACACCTTCACTGTATTAACCTCTACCACTTCTGCTGGAAGACTATTCCATGCATCCACTTCCCTCTCAGTAAAGTTATATTTTCATTAGTCCTTGGCCTTCTCTTATATCAAGGATAGCCTTATGCTTATCCCATGCATGCTTAAACTCCTTCATATATTAACCTCTCATCCACCACCCTCTCAGTAAAGTAATATTATTTTTCTGGACACAAAAAAAAAAAACAGTAAAATATTTCCAGCCTTATCAAAAGCTTGAGGTGGACCCCAAATATATGTATATAGCTAGCTGCATGTATACTTATATGAACTTTTTAATATTATTTTCAACAATTTTCATATGTAATGAAAATGTTATTGAAAAATTGTTAATTTCTTATTTTTATTATGTTTCCCTGCACCCACATTGCCCCTAAAGGTCTTAACACTACACTATACAGTACCCACAGCACTTGGCTTGTACTCATATTGCACCCACACGATTTGGCATGCTGCAGTATAAATTTTCCCACCACAACATACCACAGTGTCACTTTGTCCCACTGAACTGCCCCTGCAGAACATGCCACAGTGTCACTTTCCCCCATAGTACACATTATTGCCCATTTGCCAGTTATGTGCCCATTTGCCAGTTATTTGCCTGTTATGTGCCCATTTGCCAGCGTTATTTGCCCATTTGCCAGTGTTATGTGCCCATTTGCCAGTGTTATATGCCAATTTGCCAGTTGTGCCCATTTGCCAGTTGTGCCAATTTGCCAGTTGTGCCAATTTGCCAGTGTTGTGCCAATTTGCCAGTGTTATGTGCCCTCAATATGCCAGAATTTAGCCATTCAATATGCCATTGTTTTCCCATTTTACTATGCCAGGATTTTGCCACTCTATATGCCAGGATATTGCTATTTAATATGCCAGGATATTGCCAATTAATATGCCAGGTTATAGCCACTTAATATGCCAGGATATTGCCACTTAATATGCCAGGGTATTGCCAATTAATATGCCAGGATATTGCCAATTAATATGCCAGGATATAGCCACTTAATATGCCAGGATAATGCCACTCAGGATGCTCGTTATGCCACCATTCTCCCCACTTCCCCAGCCAGTAACTTACCTCCTTGCTGCTGCTCTGTCTCCCGGTGCAAGTCCGTGGCTGTGAGGGAAGCGTTGTGCGCTCCCCTCCAGCCAATGAGCATTCAATAAAGTTTGTTGAAACTTTTTTTTCAACAAACTTTATTGAATGCACATTGGCTGGAGGGGAGCGCTCAACGCTTCCCTCACAGCCACGGACCTGCACCGGGAGACAGCAACAAGGAGGTAAGTACTGGCTGGGGAATGGGGGAGTCACACGGTAGCGGGGGCCCATGGGGCAGCTGCCTTGGGCCCCAAGAATGAATGGGCCCTGGGCAGCTGCCCCGTTTGCCCGCACATTTTTTAATTAATTAATTAATTTATTTTTTGTGCAGGGGTCGCAGGGCGGCCAGGCCCCTGGAGTGACGTGCCCAGTCGCAGCTGCGACCCCTGCACTAGTGGTAGGTTCGTTACTGCTCTCCCCCTTCCCCATCACTCAGCAACATCTCCTGAGTACAGGGATACCACCCATGCATAGGTTTGTTGGTTTGTTTTGGGGCTAAAAGGCAACATTTGGGATGTGCGCATTTCCAATTTTGAAATGTAGTCAACCTGCGCCCATGTTCCATTTGGAACATTTTTGAAGCCGGCCAATGTATTTTACCCCATCAAACCATATATTTTTGGAAAATAGACATCCTAAGGTATTTCAAATGGTGGTATTTTAATACTGTATATGTACTAATTCTACCACCAGCCTTTTTCAAAATTTGCTGTAGTAAATTAGAGTTTTGTTTCCACATACATTGTAATTCAGCCATGAATTCACAGATTCTGCTATTTATCACTGCCAAATAACACCCCAATATGTGTTCAGCAACATCTCCCAAGTACACCGACACCATCCATGTATAGGTTTCTTGGGTTGTTTGGAGGTAAAAGGCAACATTTGTTAGGTGCGCATCTCAATGTTCCAACTTGGAATTTTGCCATGTAGTCAACCTGTAAGTGAGGAGAGGGAGGCAGATCCAAATTGGTCAGATCAATATTCACAAATATTGATCTGTCCAAGCGAATGGCGATGCTCATCTGAGCAAATCACTAAACCGCCTTTGCCACTAATTCGCTGTTACTGATTGCTATGTGCTCAGACAGCTTAAAAGAAATCAAAAATATTTTTACTTACACATAACTGTGCCATTAAAACCGCCATTTCAACCTCTCTGCGGAGCGATCAAAATGCCACATGGAAGCATCGTAGCAATATTATTTGAGCACTGAAAGCTAGTGTTGAGTGAACCCGAACCGCACTGTTCGGGTTCGTACAGAACATTATGGTTTTTGGAGCCCGGACCCGAACACGGACATTTCACTGTATGTATGTTACATTGTATGTAATGCTATGGGCTTTCTATAAACTGAAATATAAACTGAAATAGAGTCCCCATTCATAAGGTTTATAGAAAGCCCATAGCATTACATGTATTCCATAAACCGAAAGTCTATAAACCGAATGTCTTTCGGTTTATAGACTTTCGGTTTATGGAATACATGTAATGCTATTGGCTTTCTATAAACCGAAATAGAGTCCCCATTCATAAGAATTTCTTTTTTTTTTTTAACCTGTGACCTCCCCTTTACATTTTGGCAGTTAAATGATTGAAGCTATTTCTTGGGTGCTGAATTTGACTTAGTCTCAAAATGAAAGTCAACCTCCAAAGTCAAATTTTAGCGAATAAACCCATCTGAGGATCATGTACTAAACAAGAGCAGTGAGAAAAATAACAGGTAAAACATGAGTAAGGAGCAATTTGTGAATATTTTATCCAGGTTTATTTTCTGTGCATTTTTTTGGTAGCATTAATATATTGTGATTATATTTGCGCATGCAAATATATTTGTGAATATTTTGTGAAAAACCAATTCCTATTCTGAATGTGAAAATTACACCAGCATTTAGCAAGTGCTAATAAATAATAAAACGGCAGAAAACATATTCACAAATATTAATTTTTTTATTCACAACGTTTTTTTCCCAAATTTGCTCTTATATACTTTGTGAGCATTTACTTTATTTAGAAAATGTTTTACCAGGGAGAATAGAAAGGGGCTGCTGCTGGAACTGAGATTGTAGAATGTTCTCGAAGTAAGAGTGAGCAAGCTGCTCTGGTAGAGGTAGAGCTTACCAGAGAAGTGGTTATCCACTTAGCCAGCTAGGTGGAGCATGCACCTGGAGGTAAACGTCGGCCAGTTTTAACATGTTACAGTGATGTGTGTTATAATCACACTTGAGGACAAATCGGCACATCGTGTTGTACAGTGTGTCAAGTTTACTGAGATGAGTCTACATGATTGTAGCATATTTTTGGGGTCTGTGTTGTACAGCGTGTCAAGATTACCGAGATGAGTCTGCAGTCCAGAATCATATATCACATCCCTATAGTATAAGATCGGTATTAACATTTGTTGCACATTACGTTTGCTTACTGTAGAATCTACGCTAGATTTGTTCCTGTAAAGAGAGCTAGAGACCAAGAGACAAGTTGGGATCCAGCCACATACTGAGATACTTTTAGAAATTTACCTCAGTCAGGTTATAACCTAATTTGTTCTCAATGTAAATGTGACGATTGTATAATTTAAGTAGTTTAGTTTATGTCCCAAACAACATTTGGGACAGTTTTTTCAGTGAAATCGTTATTTACTAGCTATCCAACTCTCAGTCTTAGAAAACTTATCCTAGAACACAGTTTCCACTTGCAACAGTTTTGTCCCACTTATATAAATAGCAGTATCATCAGCATATATATTCACACTTGCTAGGTCACACCGAGGGTAGATCATTTATAAATAGTGAGCAAAGCTTCCGTCCGAAGGTTGGATCCTTGAGGCACTGCACACTTAATCAGCAATGGGAGGGAGGAAGCAAACCAGATTTAAGTGAGGTTAGAAAGTTGGGCAGTTATTAATCGTCGCACAGTTGCACGAGTCATGGACTCATGGACCAAAGACTTTAGAGAGGAAAGGTAGCAAATAAATAGGCCTATAGTTTGACACTACGTTTACATCACCATTTTTGTGAACAGGGACAACTCTAGCTATTTTCCAGGCTTTGGGGACATAACCAGAGGTAAGGGGTGCATTGCTTAAGTAGGCAATGGGTCGACCAGTAATTGACTCACTTATGGATCTATTCACTTAAATTCGACTTTGAAATGATCAAATGATCATCATTCGCATAACTATTTTGTATAATATATTTGCCATGAGATTAATGAAATATTTCTCAGAGCCAGAACACCTTTTAATTAGCTGTGTTCTGTAATTGGGATATGTTACCACTTGACCAGCTTATTTTGGGAAATAAAATACATCTTAGCCAGAGATGTTTGTGTGGTTAATTATTCTTTTATGGAGTAATATTGGTAATTGATGCAGGATTGATTGTTTTAAGGCAGAGAAGTTACAGTATGTTTTCAATGGGACATTTTGTTGATTATTATTTTGGCTGATTGTTGCAAAAGTGTCAAATGTGGATTAGTGTTTTTATCTTTCTAGCTTTGTGTTAATATCCTGTGTTTAGATGTGATTTATTATATTGCCAATGATTTGCTATCTCATATATACTGTTGTAGTTAATTTTCTGACAATGAATATTGCTGTTGTTAAGGTGAACCTGAAAATCATTGAGCAGCAGGTATTCTTCCAAAACAACTTTGGTGTTTATTGGATAATATGGATAATATCTGTAACAAAGCACCCTTGTCAAGGACCATTCATTTGACAACTGTACACAGACATGTTGTTTTTAGAAAAATGGGCATCTAACATAGAAGAGGTTTTTCATACACAGTTTGATGAGCATAGTACAGAATGTGATGGTGACACATATAAAACATGATTGTTTGGAAGAACATTCTGCACCTCTGGGGTGGGGGCTGAATGCGTACAAGTAGCAACATATGGTTAATCAGTTAAATTCAGTTTTTGAGAACATTTTGTACCTCTGGTACAAACAGCAAATGTTTGAGTTTGGTATCATTTGCATCTATTTCTATATATAAGATAGGGAACTGGGGACTAATAAATGTATTTAGAAATTTGGGCAGACTAGATGGACCGAATGGTTCTCATTAGTGTTGAGCGAACCCGAACCACACTGTTCGGGTTCGTACCGGACATTTTGTGTCCGTGCCACGAACCCGTACATTTCACTGTATGTCCGTGTTGGAGTTCGGGGTTCGGCTATAAACCGAAAGTCTTTAAACCGAAAGTCATTCGGTTTATAGACTTTCGGTTTATAGAATAGCCAATAGCATTACATGTATTCAATAAGCCGAAAGTCTATAAACCGAAAGACATTCGGTTTATAGACTTTCGGTTTATAGAATAGATGTAATGCTATTGCTATTCTATAAACCGAAATAGAGTCCCCATTCATAAGAATTTCTTATGAATGGGGACTCTAGTTCGATTTATAGATAGCCAATAGCATTACATGTATTCCATAAGCCGAAAGTCTATAAACCAAATGACGTTCGGTTTATAGACTTTCGGGTTATAGAAAGCCAATAGAATTACATGTATTCTATAAACCGACAGTCTATAAACCGAACTAGAGTCCCCATTCATAAGAATTTCTTATGAATGGGGACTCTATTTCGGTTTATAGAAAGCCAATAGTATTACATGTATTCCATAAGCCGAAAGTCTATAAACCAAAAGACATTCTGTTTATAGACTTTCTTTTTATAGAATAGCAATAGCATTAAATGTATTCTATAAAACAAAAGTCTATAAACCGAATGTCTTTCGGTTTATGGAATACATGTAAGGCTATTGCTATTCTATAAACCGAAATAGAGTCCCCATTCATAAGAATAGGTCAATTGACCTATTCTTATGAATGGGGACTCTATTTCGGTTTATAGAATAGCAATAGCATTACATGTATTACATCTGAGAGTCAAATACTGTGCTTACAGCGCACTTTGAAAAATTCTATTAGTTTTGGGTGGTAAATAATACATTTGCGTCTTGCGGTGCACTTCATATCTGAGAGTCAAATAGAACTGTCAAATACTGTGCTTACAGCGCACTTTGAAAAATTCTAAAAGTTTTGGGTGCTAAATAGTACAGTATTTTTAATTTGTATGTATTTTATGTTTTTTGAAGTTATTTCCCTATCCACATTTGCTTGCAGGGCACTTGTCCTACTCTTACCTACATTTTAATTCCTTTTGCAGCCCTCTAGCCCTTTCCACTTTGACTTCAATAGGGTTCTGGTTCGGGGTCAAGTTCGGGGCCAAGTTCCAGCACGGACCCAGACATTTTTTCCGAAGTTCGGTCGAACCTCTCGAACCCGAACATCCAGGTTTCCGCTCAACTCTAGTTCTCATCTTCCGACACATGCAATGTTTCTATGTTTCTATTTCAGTGCATTTTACCAAAATCTAAAAACTCTCTTAAATATATATGTATTGCTTTTATACATTTCAGCTGAAAGTCCCTAATAAAGCAGTGTTCCTTTCTCCCTTAGCAATAAAGTATTAAGACTTTTCTTATAATAAACAACAAATTCAAATGTAAGACCAATTATAAATAACACACTAGAGAGTAGAGCGAGGACAGGGGCAGTGGCGTACCTACCACTGGTGCAGGGGTCGCAGCTGCGACTAGACTCGTCACTCCAGGGGCCCGGCCGCCTTGCGACCCCTGCACAAAAAAAAAAAAAAAAGAATTTTGAATAATGTGCGGGCAAACGGGGCAGCTGCCCATGGCTCATTCATTCTTGGGGCCCAAGGCGGCTGCCCCGTGGGCCCCCGCTACCCGTGTGACTCCCCCCTTCCCCAGTCAGTACGTACCTCCTTGCTGCTGTCTCCCGGTGCAGGTCCATGGCTGTGAGGGAAGCGTTGTGCGCCCCCCTCCAGCCGCGCAGATCAAAAAAAAGTTTGTTTAAACTTTTTTTTTTCAACAAAGTTTATTGAATCCGCGCGGCTGGAGGGGAGCGCACAACGCTTCCCTCACAGCCACGGACCTGCACCGGGAGACAGCAGCAAGGAGGTAAGTACTGGCTGGGGAAGGGGGGAGGAGGGTGGCATAACGAGCATACTGAGGGGCAATATCCTGGCATCTTAATTGGCATTATCCTGGCATATTAAGTGGCAATATCCTGGCATATTGATTAATAATACCCTGGCATATTAATTGGCTATGTCCTAGCATATTAAGTGGCTATATCCTGGCATATTAAATGGCTATATCCTGGCATATTAATTGGCAATACCTTGGCATATTAATTGGCAATACCCTGGCATATTAATTGGCAATATCCTGGTATATTAATTGGCAATACACTGGCATATTAAGTGGCAATATCCTGGCATATTAAATGGCTATATCCTGCAAATTAATTGGATATATCCTGGCATATTAATTGGCTATATCCTGGCATATTAAATAGCAATATCCTGGCATATTAAGTTTCTATATCCTGGCATATTAATTGTCAATATCCTGGCATATTAAATGGTAATATCCAGGCATATTAAGTGGAAATAGAGTGGCAAAATCCTGGCATATTAAAATGGGGAAAGAATGGCATATTGAGGAGCAAAATACTGTAATATTAAATGGCAAAGGAATGGCATATTAAATGGCAAAATAATGGCAAATTGAATGGCTAAATCCTGGCATATTGAAGGCAAAATTTTACTGAGCATCCTGAGGGGCAATATCCTGGCATATTAATTGGCATTATCCTGGTATATTAATTGGCTATATCCTGGCATATTAAGTGGCTATATCCTGGCATATTAAATAGCAATATCCTGGCATATTAAGTGGCAATATCCTGGCATATTAATTAATAATACCCTGGCATATTAATTGGCTATGTCCTAGCATATTAAGTGGCTATATCCTGGCATATTAAGTGGCTATATCCTGGCATATTAATTGGCAATACCCTGGCATATTAATTGGCAATACCCTGGCATATTAATTGGCAATATCCTGGTATATTAATTGGCAATACCCTGGCATATTAAGTGGAAATATCCTGGCATATTAAATGGCTATATCCTGCATATTAATTGGATATATCCTGGCATATTAATTGGCTATATCCTGGCATATTAAATAGCAATATCCTGGCATATTAAGTTTCTATATCCTGGCATATTAAATGGCTATATCCTGGCATATTAATTGGATATATCCTGGCATATTAATTGGCTATATCCTGGCATATTAAATAGCAATATCCTGGCAGATTAAGTTTCTATATCCTGGCATATTAATTGGCAATATCCTGGCATATTAAATGGCAATATCCTGGCATATTAAGTGGAAATAGAGTGGCAAAATCCTGGCATATTAAAATGGGAAAATAATGGCATATTGAGGAGCAAAATACTGTAATATTAAATGGCAAAGGAATGGCATATTAAATGGCAAAATAATGGCACATTGAATGGCTAAATCCTGGCATATTGAGGGCAAAATTTTACTGAGCATCCTGAGGGGCAATATCCTGGCATATTAATTGGCATTATCCTGGCATTTTAAGTGGCTATATCCTGGCATATTAATTGGCATTATCCTGGTATATTAATTGGCAATACCCTGGCATATTAATTGGCAATATCCTGGTATATTAATTGGCAATACCCTGGCATATTAAATGACTATATCCTGGCATATTAATTGGCTATATCCTGGCATATTAAGTGGCTATATCCTGGCATATTAAATAGCAATATCCTGGCATATTAAGTTGCAATATCCTGGCATATTATTTGGCAATATCCTGGCATATTAAATGGCAATATCCTGGCATATTAAATGGCAATATCCTGGCATATTAAGTGGAAATAGAGTGGCAAAATCCTGGCATATTAAAATGGGAAAAGAATGGCATTTTTTAGGAGCAAAATACTGTAATATTAAATGACAAAGGAATGGCATATTAAATGGCAAAATAATGGCACATTGAATTGCTAAATCCTGGCATATTGAGGGCAAAATATTACTGAGCATACTGAGGGGCAATATCCTGGCATATTAATTGGCATTATCCTGGCATATTAAGTGGCAATTTCCTGGCATATTAAGTGGCCATATCCTGGCATATGAAGTGGCAATATAAATGGGCACAACTGGCAAATGGGCACATAACACTGGCAAATGTGCACATAACTGGCAAATAATGGGCAGAATAACCCTGGCAAATGGCCAAAATTAACCCTGGCATATTGGCCAAAATTGGCTGTGGCATATTGGCCAAAATTGGCTGAGGCATACTGGCAATCTGGCTGTGGCATATTGGCAATTGTGGCAAATCGTGGCATAATGGGCAAATTGGCTGTGGCCAAATTGATATTGTGTCATGTTCTGTGGGACAAAATAACGTGTACTATGGGGGAAGGTGACACTGTGGCATGTTCTGCAGGGGCAGTTCAGTGGGACAAAGTGACACTGTGGTATGTTCTGGTGGGAAAATTTATACTGCAGCATTCCAAATCGTGTGGGTGCAATATGAGTACAAGCCAAGTGCTGTGGGTACTGTATAGTGCTGTGTTAAGACCTTTAGGTGCAATGTGGGTTCAGGGAAACGTTATAAAAATAAGAAATTAACAATTTTTCAATAACGTTTTCATTACATATGAAAATAGTTGAATATAATATTAAAAAGTTCATATAAGTATACATGCAGCTAGTTATATACATATATATGGAGTCCACCTCAAGCTTTTGATAAGGCTGGAAATATTTTAACCTTTTTTTGTGTCCAGAAAAGTAATATTACTTTACTGAGAGGGCGGTGGATGAGAGGTTACTATATGAAGGAGTTTAAGCATGCATGGGATAAGCATAAGGCTATCCTTGATATAAGAGAAGGCCAGGGACTAATGAAAATATTACTTTACTGAGAGGGTAGTGGATGCATGGCATAGCCTTTCACCAGAAGTGAAAGAGGTTAATACAGTGAAGGAGTGTAAGCATAAAGCTATTCTAGATATAAGATGAGGCCAGGGATTAATGGAAGTATTACTTTCTGAAAGGGTAGTGGATGCATGGAATAGTCTTCCAGCAGAAATGGTAGAGGTTAAAACAGTGGAGGTCAGAAACTTTGTATTATTTTACTGAGAGGGTAGTGTATACATGGAATAGTTTGCCAGCAGAAGTGGTAGAGGTTAATACAGTGAAGGAGTTTAAGCATGCATGGGATAGGTATAAGGCTATCCTAGATATAAGACCAGGCCAGGCACAAAGCGGAACAGTTGGGAGGCATGTAAGTGGCATTTCTAGGGTGAAGTTGCATGGTTGGGTCGGGGGGCCCCGAGACAATTTTTGCACCAGTGCCCGGTGGTTTCTAGTTACGCCTCTGGACAGGGGTAATACTGGGGAGCAGCAAGGGGGCAGGGGCAGTGGTGGGATTTAGCCGGTTCGCACTGGTTTGTTCAAATCTGTTACTAAAATGTTATTTTGCCTCACATGGAGACAGTCATGATCGGGCAGGAGCGGGACCCGGCTTTTTCTCGCCGCCGGAAATGACGACAAGTCCTATTTCCTGCACGCAACGTACTGGGGGTGGTGGTTTGGGTATTGTGATATATTGACAAGCACATCATCAAGGTCACATTATCAGGGGCACATTAATCATCTAATAATCTGTGGCATAATAATCATCAGGGGCACATTAATCCTCTAATAATCAAGGGCATATTAATAACCAGGGGCACATTAATCATCTTATAATCATGGGAATATTAATCATCAGGGGCACATTAATCGTCTAATTATCAGGGGCACATTAATCATCTAATAATCAGGGGCATAATAATCATCAGGGGCACATTAATCCTCTAATAATCAAGGGCATATAAATAACCAGGGGCACATTAATCATCTTATAATCAAGGGAATATTAATCATCAGGGGCACATTAATCGTCTAATTATCAGGGGCACATTAATCATCTAATAATCATGGGCACATTCATCATCAGGGGCACATTAATCATCTAATAATCAGGGGCATATTAATCATCAGGGGCACATTAATCATCTAATAATCAGGGGCATATTAAGCATCTAATTATCAGGGGATATTAATCATCTAATTATCAGGAGCATGTTAAGCATCTAATTGTCAGGGGCATCTTAATTGTCAGGGGCATATTGATTATCAGGGGCATATTAAGGAGCTAATTGATCATCTAATAAGGGCACATTAATCATCTAATAATCAGGGGCATATTAATTATCAGCTGCATATTAATCATCTAATTATCAGGGGCATATTAATCATCTAATTATCAGGAGCATTATCGGGGGAATATTAAGGAGCTACCATATTTATCGGCGTATAACACGCGCCAGCGTATAACACGCACCTAATTTTAAGAAGGACATTTCAGGAAAAAAAACTTAAGAACTTAAATTAAGAACTTTGAAGCCCAATATGCCATTTAATATGCAGGATATTGCCCCCAATATGCCATTTAATATGCAGGATATTGCCCCTAATATGCCATTTAATATGCAGGATATTGCCCCTAATATGCAATTTTAATATGCCAGATATTGCCCCCAATATGCCATTTAATATGCAGGATATTGCCCCCAATATGCCATTTAATATGCAGGATATTGCCCCTAATATGCCATTTTAATATGCCAGATATTGCCCCCAATATGCCATTTAATATGCAGGATATTGCCCCCAATATGCCATTTAATATGCAGGATATTGTCCCCAATATGCCATTTTAATATGCCAGATATTGCCCCCTATATGCCATTTAATATGCAGGATATTGCCCCCAATATGCCATTTATTATGCCAGGATATTGCCCCCAATATGCCAGGATATTGCCCTTTAGTATGCTCGTTATGCCACCCTCCTCCCCCAGACCCCAGCACTTACCTCGTTCCTGCTCTGTCCCCCGGTGCTCTGAAGCTGCGTGGCTGTGAGGGAAGCGTTGTGAGCTCCCCTCCAGCCGCGCGGTCAATAAAGTGTGTTTAAAAAAAACACACTTTATTGACCGCGCGGCCGGAGGGGAGTGCACAACGCTTCCCTCACAGCCACGCAGCTTCAGAGCACCGGGGGACAGAGCAGGAACGAGGTAAGTTTTAGATTTTTTTTTTTTTTTTCAGCGTATAACACGCACACACCATTTTCCCCCTATTTTCAGGTAGAAAAAGTGCGTGTTATACGCCGATAAAAACGGTAATTATCAGTG
This sequence comes from Pelodytes ibericus, assembly GCA_036172795.1. Taxonomy (NCBI): domain Eukaryota; kingdom Metazoa; phylum Chordata; class Amphibia; order Anura; family Pelodytidae; genus Pelodytes; species Pelodytes ibericus. The sequence goes on along the minus strand of CM069861.1, from coordinate 159,794,643 downwards.
GCATATTAGCATCTAATTATCAGGGGCATATTAAGCAGCTAATTATCAGTGGCATATTAAGCAGCTAATTATCAGTGGCATATTAAGCAGAATTTTTTTTCAGTAAGGGGTCCTGAAATTTCTGATGGCCCTGCATAGACCAGTGGCGGACTAAGGGGGGGGGGTCCGCCCCAGGTGCCACTTGTTATAGAGGTCTTACTGGCTGGAATGCCCAGGTTCTAATAAACAGTTTTTAGACCCTGTGTCTAAGTGGGAGTGTGTGTGTGTCTAAGTGGGAGCGTGTGTGTGTGTCTAAGTTGGAGCGTGTGTGTGTGTGTCTAAGTTGGAGCGTGTGTGTGTCTAAGTTGGAGCGTGTGTGTCTAAGTTGGAGAGTGTGTGTGTCTAAGTGGGAGCGTGTGTGTCTAAGTGTGAGCCTGTGTGTGTGTGTGTAAGTATGTGTCTCTTTAGTGAACTGGAATTTGAAATTTAAAACCAGAGTATCCAAACTGAAAGCACAGCTTGCTTAGAGAATTCTTCCACGTTTTCTACTTTGGCCTTAAATTTGAAATTCACTTTAAATAACCCACATGATATAAATTGCAGAAAAAGTTTTGCTGTTTAGCGAAAAGCAAGTAATTTTTATTATATTTTGTTTGACATTAGAGAAAAACATATTACACCATGCTTGAAAGTCAGAAATGGTTACTACATTTTTTGAATCCCACCACTGGGCAGGGGTAACACTGGGGAGCAGCGAGGGGGCATGGTTGACACTGGGAAGGAAAGTGAGGACAAGGGTGACAGGGGGAACAGAGCGGAGACAGGGTTGACATTGGGGAGCAGTGTAGGGACAGGGGGGACACTGGTGAGCAGAGTAGGGACAGTGGTGACACTAGGAAGCAGAGGTTGACAGGAGTGACACACTGGAGGAGAGCAGGGGTCAATCTGACAGTGGGAGGGCAGAATGGGGACAGGGACACTGGGGAGAAGAGGGGGACAAGAGTGACTATTGGCACAGAGCAGGGACAGGGGCGACAATAGGGGACCTCTCATTCTTCCCCATTAAATTATGCCCACCACATTATACTTTGTGTTAAAATGTGCAGTAAAAGTAAAATAAACTTCCCCGCACTTTTATGCATATTTTATACTTTTTAAAAGTCAAACTCTTACCGTCTCTTTAAATACTCCCCAGTTTACATTTTTGCTGATTTTTTTCAAAAACAGTCCACTAGTTAAAGCATCATAATGTCTGTGTAACTGCCCATCTATGAGCACTTTGTTCTACAGGGTATGCTCCT